>VXAY01000700.1:1651159-1663330 GCA_013399855.1 Oxyruncus cristatus | reverse complement strand
TTTTTTTTCTGGTTTTATCTTTTCTGATTTTTTCTTTTCTTGCTTTTTTAATTTTTTTCTTTTCTCACCTTTTCTTTTCTTTCCTTTCCTTATAATTTTCTCCTTTTTAAATTTTTTTCTATTTCATTCTTTTCTTTTCTGTTTTTTTCTGTTTTCTTTGTCTTTTCTTTTTTGTGTTTTTCTTCCTTACTCTTCTCTTTTCCTCTATTTTTTTATTTTTCTTTTCTTTTTTCCTTTTTCTTTTTTTCCTTTATCTTTTTTTTCTTTTCCATTTTCTTTCTCTTCCATTTCCATTTCTATTAATTTCTCTTTTTTCTTTTCATTTCTTTTTTCTTTTTTTATTCTTTTCATTTCTCTTTTTCTATTCTTTTTATTTCTCTTTTTTCTTTTCATTTCTTTTTTCTTTTTTTATTCTTTTCATTTCTCTTTTTCTATTCTTTTTATTTCTCTTTTTTCTTTTCATTTCTTTTTTCTTTTTTTATTCTTTTCATTTCTCTTTTTCTATTCTTTTTATTTCTCTTTTTTCTTTTCTAGTCTCATCTCTTTATTCTTTACTTCTCTTTTCTTCTTCTTTCTTTCTGTATAGTAGCTGTAACAGAAATATATTCATTTCAGAAATTCCATAGTTTTATTCTCTACAGATATAATGAAGGAACGGGAAATACACTTTTATATTTCAGTTTACCTACCAGGCACAGTGGGTTTTTTGACATCACTGCTTACACCCAAATAAGGTTAAAATGAAAGAAATCTGAAGCCAACAGTGTTTTTTCTCACACATACAAGGTATTTCAGAAGTACCCAAACAGAGAAGCTTGAAGAGGAGGTGCTCTGGGCGAAAGGCAACAACTGGAAGTGAGAGTTTGAGAGAGAAAGAAAGAGCTTGCCAGGCATGGGTATTGTTCCATGGTTCTCTCCTTGCTGCCTCAGACATATTAAAGTGTTATAGAGACTTTTAGCAGTTGTCTGCTGGACACAATAATTAGTTTTTCTGGCGGCAGATCATTGTTTAAATTCATTGTGTTATTCCACTACCATGCATAGGCAACTGAGGATGCAGTGTGAAAACAAACACAAAAAAAGGGTGTTTCCGATGAAAATCTGAAATATTGCATCAGTTTATGAGAACATCAGATCATATAACCAGTGACAAAACCCATTATATTTTAAATTATCTACATTTTTATAAAGATTATAACTTTGATCTAGCTAAGATCTGAATAAAACTAATGTAAAAAGCCAATGTATTTATGACCCTTTAGGATCACTATTGCCTGAGTCTTTTCTTATGAAATAAGGAAATATGAATCCGGTCTACAAATGTCAAACTTGAAGAAAAAACACTTCATGATGAAAGAGTAGAACCCCCGGATCCTTTACTCTTAATTAAGCCCACGACTACTGGGGAAAGGAGAGAAAGAAGGAGTCCCTCCAGAGTGGAAAAATAACCACACTGTAAAGTAGCAGTCATCTGTTTGGGGTTGTTACTTCTCTTTATGAATAAATACAGCATAAATGGTCTTGTAATTGAATAGCTGAGCAGAAATTAACTTTCTGCATGAGCAAAAATGATTTGGATCATACCTTCAGACTTTTGTCAAACATAAATGAACCAGGCTGGAAGAGCAGAGGGAAACATATATGCTGTAAGAACACTGAGAAAAAGGAAGCTAAACTCAGATTACTTCAATTTTCAGAAAGGTTTCCGCAAAGGTTATACAGGATTTCAAATACAGAAAGTAAATAGGACAAGAACTGGCATTACTGCTGGCATTTCTAGCGTTTACTAATTTGGGAGTGTAAATACTGAGAAATCTCTGCATAATTTCACTATTTAAAGCCATTGGTGGAAGGTGCATTGACATTTTAGGTCAGTCAATTTGCTTTTAGTTCTGAAATAAGTTTTCTTCAAATTCTGTGAGGAACTACAAGGAAAAAAATTGAGGAAGAACAGATGATCTGTGATTCTGCCTTCTGTTCAAGAAGGGTGGGGTTTTTTCATACTCTGTCGAGGAAAAAGAGAAGATACTGAACAGAACACACAGCAGCGACAGGATGAATAGGTTCTTGACCGGTTTTCGGACCTTGAACTGGTCACCGTCTTGGTGTAGCTCAGATACTTTTCATTCTCATTTGAGATTTAGGAGGACTTAGGTAGGACACCCAAGTAGAAGAGAACTCTTGGAACAGGAGCTCCAAAGACCAAAAGAAATTTGTTTGTTTCATTGTTTGTAAAGGGTGATAGCTCACAATACATGAAAACAAAGTGAAACTAAAATCTCCTTGTTGATAAGGAAAACCAGGCAATATTCTACTCATTTATTTAAAAAACAAGAACAAAACCCCATCAAAACCTATTACTCATACAGAACAAGGCAAATTTTGTAATGCTTGGTCACCAGCTCTGCCAGTAACGCAGAGCTTATTGTCTTTCCAGCTCGTAGTTTAAAAAGGCCATTTATATGATTTTCTTTGATCTATGTAGATTGTCAGTCTTTCTATCACAGCCTATTGAAAATTTTGTTGATGAGATAATTATAAAATCATTAGGTTCAACATGAAACTTGATTAAAAACAGCCCACTTGATTTCAAGAGCAGAGACAATAAATACTCAATTGTCTTGCTGGAATTCATGTAATTTTGGGAGGAATATTTTGTATAAACAGTGTATCAACCGGACTTGGGAAATTCTGTTAGATTCACACAATGAAATTTCCTTTTAATGAACCCATGAGGGCCAGGACTGGTGGAAAGCCCCGAAGAGACAAGGCATCTGGTAAAATATCATTTGCAGCCGTTTTGTTACCACCCAGAGCACACTGTATATGTGCACTTTCAAAGCATGGAACAAACAGTACATTTTGCTTCTGAAAGGAATTAAAAAAAAAAAAAAAAAAAAAAAAGAAGAAGTAAAAATTTAAGTAATCCCCATCACTTTCAGTTCTAACTGGTCAGATTATCTTGGCACAAAGTAGATAATAAGTCATGACCCAAAAGTTCTTTTTTCACTTAAGATGCCTCTTCTGAAGGGTTCTTTCCTTCTGATTAAAGATTTGAATCCTTCAATTGCCCTGATTACAGACTGCCAAACAACTCATGGAACCCAAGCATTCTCAAGAAGTTCATCAGCACAGCATCCAGCACACATACAAACCCTGCAGGAGACTGAAGGACGTGACAAAGGCACTGGGGCAGGGGCAGCTACCAGTAAAGTTTGGGCCAGGACAGAGCCCATTTTTCCTCCCAAAGGCAGCATCTTCAGCTAAGAAAGCATTTGTAGCCACAGAGAGAGTTCCCTGTTAGCTTTAAGTCATACAATCTTTTCTGAGGCAAACTCAAGTGCAAGCTGTGTTCTGTGAAACACGTTTGGCAGTCCTGTCAGAAAAGACAATCAATGCATTTATTGAAAAAATTAAGAGAAGCTTTCTCTGCTCCCTGAAGCCTCCTGTCCTCATGCACTGCCTAAGCTTTTTCTTTCCACGGGCTCTTCAGCAGCAGGAGTCTTAATGCAAGAGAGAATCCTATTGTGAACAAACAGTCTGACTGCTGCAAGACTACTTTACATGTTTATATAAAAAATACAAATTAGCCTGTGATTCTTCTATATATAATGGAAGCAAATTGCCTGGAAGAAATCCTGCAGCTACCCACTTTACAATTTACTTCAGACAAACATTTATTTCCAGTCACAAAGAACACAGTAATTTTTTGACAAAAGCAACTGTGGAACTGCTTAAGTCTGTACAAGGAAAGGCTGTTCTGCTGGTACCAAGGAAAACAAACATGCCTTTACAGAAGGGACTCTTATTTTACTGCTATATAAATTATGGAGTCACATATATGTTATAATGCTTTCAATGTTCACTGCTGTAACACTTACAGACTCTCTCTTTTCCATAAGGAAAGAACCAAAAGAATTTTAGTCTCTAACATGAATAAAATTAAAATCCTATTCCAAGTAAGGTTTACTCCAAACAAGGAGGAGAACAAAAGACTCCACAGACCCTGTTAAAATTCTGTTTCAGCCAATCTAATTTAAAGGAAAGGCCCACAGACCAGGCACACACAGCAGAGAGGAAGCAAAGCAGTGAATTTGCAGAAGCGAATTTGCTTCCAGACCTCCAGCAGAAAAAAACACAATATAGTCAGGATATTGTGTGCACACACACACACACACAAAGCCTTGCACAACTAGTTTTTGATCAACTAAGTTTATTCTGAGTTTAGACCATTTGAGCAACACATATAAAATTAAGCAGAAAATAAGCAAAATAATAGAAAAAAAACAATCTAAAAAGAACCAACTCAAGCCTATTTCATATTTTCAAATAGGACAATCTTACTAACAAGATGGGACAGCTAGAGTAAATGGTACCAACCTTCATCTCTCTATATATTGATTTATATACTCCATTCTTTGATATTTAATTTCAGTGTAGAGCTATAAGGGAAAATTAGTACCCACAATTTATACAGAAGCAAAGATGAAAAAAGAATTACATTTTACTGTCCTGTTTGCAATCATCTGAGCACAAGCACATTAGAATAACTATACTTCATTAGATGCTAAACCCATCCACTCCTGTCTTCTGCCTCCAGCAGTGGGTAACAACCAGAAATGGGAAAAATGTTCAGGCAAGCAGGCTGTGCTACTTTCTCCAGCTTTCCCTGCCAGCCTTGCCTATGTCATGAGGAAAATAATAATGACATAACTGGGCTTTCTGTACGCTGACAAGTGACATCTTGGGTTTTAAGATGCTGCAGAATATTATCCCCATGCTGTAACACTCAATGGTTTTTGCATTTCACACACATCTAACTTCCCATACATACACTCAGAGCAGCAACCCAAAGAGATGGGAACTGCATGTTGCTAAAACAGAAGCTAATTTTTGGATGAGGGTCAATACCTACTACTTACAGGCTGTGTTTCAGCTGAAGGCACAAAGGCACTTACAATAACGAACTGATCAGCATATCAGGCTCGGCTTGTATCAGTCTGAGGGTTGATCTGTGTAAAGTTTAGTATGTTAACAGGGGCCAATAATACCACAGTAAAGCTGAAATCCCCCCAGCGTCGGTTTTGCCGAACCAGGAAAAAACCCTACCTTTTCCATTTGCCTGATTCTCTTTGGTTTCTTTGTCGTTTAAGACACTGTCACTGAAGTTTATCCATCCCGTCACATCACTTCATCTAAGGCAACCTGAGAGGAAGAGGGAACATCAAGAAGTGTATGCATGCATCCTCCTCGTCTATCTGTAAATACGGAAGATGCTGCACATTACCAAGATGGGCACAAGCAGAGTGGTTAATTTGTTTCTCCTGTGCACTAATCCCATGGAAAGCTCTCCAGCAAATTACAGGCATGGACATGGATCTACACTAGCAGGCAAAAGGCTGAAACCTCAAAAGTCAGTGTAAACCAGCAGGTTCTAAACACAACTGGAACAGCAGTGACAGTCAGAAGCATGGTCCAGCTGCAAACTCACATCCTGTGCTGACATGGCTTTGGAGAGAACAGAGAGTTTTGCACAGACTGAAAGGGTTTATACTGCTTCCTGAATGAGCTAACAGTCTATCCAGGGCTGCTGTTGACAATTCTCAGAAGTAAAAGTAGCTGTTAAATCTTGAATTAGTTTGAAGTCAGGCTCATTAAATTTGGAAATGAGCTACAAAGATGTTTTCAAAAAGGATGAGTGAGTGAGTCAATTTTTAATTACTTATCAAGGAGGGGTTTTCAAGAGAGGTCATCTTCACAACTATGCAAAGCAATAAATATAACACATTTACAGCTGTTTTTGTTTTCATGACAAACACACAGAATTTCAAAGGAGTACAGAGATCAAAAACGCTTGCTTTGACCAATATTTATGTAATATTCTGTCTTCCAGCACACAGACACAAAAAAAGCACCAACATAACAGTCTGTTCTTCTTAAAGGAAATAATCCATGTATTTACATTCAAGCAAAAATAATGAGACCTTCTGTTCAAGTCATCTGAGAAAACACTCCAATCATACAAAGACATGCTTTGATCAAAATCTGGCCCTTGTACAGCAAGCTCAACGGCTGGAAGATTCTGCAGGTCATTACTTGTAGCTCTCATCGCTCAGTCTCACATTTAATCTGGCTGCATCCATCCAATGAAAGCGAATCAATAGCGACTAAGTGATGTACAGGAATTATCATTCGTGCCAGCGTGTTTTATGGTACTGAGTGCGTCAGGTTACGGCCTGGATGTGGAGTCTTTACCCCTGGCAGCTGCTCTCACCGACCTGCTGTGGTTTCTAAGCACTGTTGCCTGGTGAGGCTGCAGGAGCAGCAGCATTAGAGCAGATGCCCACACTACCTGCGGTGAATTTTGGGAGGCAGTTTCCTTCCCCCCCCACCTTTAAGCAATTCTTCCCTTTCTGCCATGGGTAACCCAGAAATCGTTTTTAACGTGTGCAGAAGCTTTTTGTTTGTTTCGTTGTTGTTGTTGTTGTTTGGGTTGGTTTTTGGCAAATGTCTGTCCAGATATTGTTCCTCACGCAAAGTACTGCTTACGTGTCATCTCTTCATGTGCTCTCTCATCCCATCCCCTGTCTCTGTGATCAGGAGACCTTAATACACCCTGATAAGTAAAAAATGCACATCACACTAACACTTTCTCTCAGAAACTTGGGTCTGGCTTTATCAAGGGCTCCCCCCTACACTACAAATACCTTCCAATGCATTTTCATCTGACCAGAGGATATCCTTGCACCCACAGCCATAATCACAGGACCAGACGGCTCTTGACCTCCAGCACAACACCACCACCCCCACCAAACCTGTTATAGCATGACCCGTGAGCACCAGAGTGCTCTGCACCAGCCAGCAGAGTAAATCATACCCACCGCAGGGCACCACTGGGTGGTTGCTTTCAGCAGATGACAGGGGATTTCTATTTCCAGAACAACAGAAAACGGAGATTTTGAGGCTAAGAGAAAACGTGTCAAAAATGAGGACGTTTTGCCTCTGAATAATTCTTTTCTCTGAAGTTAGATTAGCTTCAATAACAAATAACTGGGGAAAAGAGACTTCCAGTAAATTTAGGGAAGATGTGACATGACACTCTAGCATAGAGAAAGAAGCGATCTAGGAGAGAATGGAGCATTTTACATGTCATTATATTACACATATCACACATTATTATACTATTAAACAGCTGAGCCCCCTGATTATGCCAAACAGAGGTTTAACCCTGACTTTCAACCCTTCCCTCACCTTTTCCCTTTTGAACAGAAATGATTGCTATTCTTATTCCAGAGCATGAAATCTGGATACGCATGCTAGTACTCAGCAAAGAGATTGCAAAACATATCAGTACCAACAATGTTGTCTGCCACATTGGTGAAACAACCCTACATATTTTGAAATGCACTTCAACGACAGACTGGCTTCACAAGGCCAAAACCAGTTTAGTTGATTATTTTCAGTGCATATTCCCTCAGCACACAAAAGATTTCAAATTCTGACAAGCTATTACTGAGAAGTATATGCTTTCTGATAAGGAGATCTAAGACTCTGAATTTGGAATATTTTCTATGTTACTAGAATTAAAAGTATCAAAAATGAAAAGTTCCAATTAATTCAAACCCCAGTATAAGGTTTCACATCGTCAGTTTTTCTACTCTGAACCAGAGAAGTGACAAAATCAGTAAAAAGAAAATAAGAAATAGAGAACTAGTAGAACCTAGCTCTAAATACCACAACAATCTGCAATGCTCCTGTGGTTTGCTAAATGTTCGATAAACTTCTCTCTTACAAAGTTGCCTGTCTGAAAAAAACAAATCATGGAGTGGTTGATTAGAAAACGTATCAATGAATAACTTAAAAGAGATTCTAATTTGAAAACTAAGTACTGACCATGTTGCTTCCTACTGCTAGAAATTCTGAAGTAGCTACCAGAAATCAAATACACTTTTACTTTTTAAGGGTGAGCTCTGCTATACAGGAAAGTCGTGAGGAGCAATAATTCTTAATTTTACTTTAGTTAGGTATCAACGCAGCATTTTTATTATAAAGCCTTGAACTTGGAGGCTTTAACAGTTCATCCTAAAGGCTTCCCAGGACTTTGAGATTTTTAGATTCAACTTCAAAGACCAGCATCAGCTTTTAAAGTTTTCCAACGTGTCATGAAGCATAAAGCTGCATGATTGAGGTGGGTAACTGAAGGTCCTGAAGGGTAACTGATTAGCTTTTGCATAATCCTGGAAGGAATGGCCTCCACCAATCAACCCCCAGTTTGAATTTCAAATTCTCCAAGTATCTAAACTTGTAGCGTCCCAACATCCCCAGCACTTATTTTTCCTCTTTTGGGGAAACCCACAGTCCCATGACCATTTCTTGGGATGCACATAAACAGGCATCTGGAGGCTACTGAGGCACAGGACTTGCTCATTCCTGAGGGATGCCTTTAGCAAAACACTCCAGGGTTTATTTTTCCACTTGTGGTCTTCTGAATTTGCCTTGCCATAAGGACACAGCATCAATGGCTGTACCAGAAAGTGCCTTCATCCCTCTCTGCACACACTCCTGCAGCAGGTGGTGGATGAGGGATGAATTATCTCCAGATGAACCTGGTGCTATTTCACTTACTAAACTAAAGCTCAAACCACCGAGCTGGTACATCAAAGATGATTCCACTAACTTCACTTTTAGTCATTTTATGGAGAAGAGTGCAGTTTTTTAAAACACAGACCCAAGGTACCCGGCTTCAGCAGACGGCACAGAAATACACGCTCCAAGTGCACAGATCCAAGCTCCTGCAGCTCTGACTCCACGACAATGAGTTAACTTTCATTCCAGCGCTCTCTCTCAGCTCATTCAAAGTAGGTGCTCATAGACTGGTCTGCACTCCTGCTGCCTTAAAATGCTCTTCAGATATGTCTAGCCTTATTCTGCAGTGTCTCTTTCACCAAGATTTAAGTTCATGCAGAAACTGCCTTATATGACTGTGTTCTAAACCTGGGTTACGGATTCTGTGCTTGTACAATCAATGACAAAAACTGAAGTTTCGTAACACTTGAATTCAAGATAACCTGGATTTTGATTGTACCTGATTTTGCAGGCAGCTACTAATCCATATCATTATTTACATTTCAATGTAAAATTCTTAATACAAAGTACAAAAAAAGTATCACCGTTAAAATGAAAGTAGCTTATCTATGTTTAGACCTGAATAATGTCAATCTATTTTTTTAAAACACATCCAGGAACCTGGTAATTCAATTTCTAATCCCAAATCCACCAAGATATTTAGGTCCTCCACTGTCTAGACACTTCACTTGAATCAAAATCAGTGGCATTCAATGATATCAGGATGTTCACTGAACAGGCCCTTATTATGATTGAGTTACTTCACATGAATATTCAGTATCTGTCGCATGCAGGGATTGCTGCACATCTCATTAGAGAGGAGAGCTGTATACATGGAATATTCACAAGTGTTCACCTTTGAACACTTACGACTCTGACTGGATGTGGCACTTAGTGCCATGGTCTAGTAACCACGGCAGGGTTGGGTCAAGGGTTGGACTTGATGATCTCCGAGGCCTTTTCCAACCTGGTTGATTCTATGCTTCTATGACTCACTCATAGCAATTTTGTTTATCTTTCAAATTCTTAGTGTACCTACACACACCTTATATATACTTGTTAGGTACACAGGCCCACACAGAGAGCACACACTTTTCAAGGAGTGCACTCCAGTGATACAAAGCACAGGATACAATAAAATTTGTGCAGAAACTGTTTATTAAGTTTTGGCTTGGAAGACTTACTACAAGGAAAAGCAAAGTCATGCCAGGATGTGGTTGGTTTGATAAATAATAGAAGAAGATTTCATAATACAGAACTCTACTATCCCTTCAGCGTGAAGTACGAGGGAGGAGGAAAGCTAATAACACAGTGGCATAAATTTCTCCTAATGGAGAGACAGGCAGATTCTTCCCATAAGGGGAGCAGGATTAGGGTTTGTACAAGGACTAACAGCTGAAAGTTACTCTAGGTTTACCAGCTGGTGAAGAACTAAGCACAGCCTGCCTTTGCCACTCACCCTGTGAGACAGTAGAAGTAAGTGACAGAAGGGGCAGCACTGGAGCTTGAGGCTGCTGAGCTCCCAGACACCAGAAACTACCCAGGCTGCTTGACAGTCCCCTGGCCAGCTCTGCACTGCTAGAAAGTGATGATATAGTGCACAACTTGTCATGATTTCATTTAAAAACCAAATCAATAAAGGAAATTACATTCTTCTTCTTGAGGATTGAAAACCCCTCCAAGGTTTAGTTGCTGTCAGAACACCCTGCTGCTAGGCAAAGAGTTGGAAGAAAATACAGGAATTTCTGATGAAAATGCAGTGCATTTAAGAATTTTAAATAAAAGCTTACTTCATTCAGTCTGATTCTGTTTTTCTAACACAGCCCCCCCCTCCCCGCCCCAGGGTTCAGCCACCATGTATTTTGTCAGTTCTATCTCTTCAACCATATACCACTTCAGCTTCATTTCTGAGCGGGGACATGGGGGTTTGATGTAATCACGCAGTCTAGTTTTTTGAACAACTCAGTGTTATCCGGGTATCTCCTTGCCATCTATCATCTAGAAATTTATACTGCTTTTCAGATCACTCAAAGGAATTAAAGCTCTTCAGGACATAATTTCTTTCCCTGCAATTTCTTTCCCTGGCAAAAGCAGAAAGAGAAATTCAATCTGTTTTCACTGAAAGACCAAGAAGTATCAGACTACACACTCGTGCTCAGACAGCTGTACATAAAGGTGTCTGGCTCCACATATCTTAATTTTCTTCTGAAATCAAGAGTAATCATTGTGTGGATACGGTATAAAAGCATGATGAAAGTGAGCCTCATCTCAGCTGAAGCAGAGATCATTTCCTTTTGATGCAATACAATACAATCAACATCTGTGGGAAACAAAAGCTTCGCATAAGGGCTTACAGAGCACAAACAAAAGAGCGGCCCGAGGGGCAGATAATCAGTTTACACAGAACTTACTGTACCCATGTTATCAAGATGGAAAAACGGCAGCAGAAATTAGGCTGGAGTGAAATTTCATTTTAGGATTGCTAAGCACGTGATCAAAGGGACCACATCAGGTTGAGAACCACTACTCTTAGCAGGCTGCTGGTGAGCACTGCTGACACTGAGCAGGTACTTTCAGGTTCCATTTTGCAGTTTTGCCTGTCACTAAAGGCAGGCAAAGTCCTTGAACTGTTACAGCTCTTCCAAAATCCCCCAGGAGAATCTGGTAGCAGCTAAAAGGACCTGGAGGATTAAGGACTTCGGGAACAGTCTACATACTGTGATTTGAAACACTCAAACTCCCGCCTCCTGCCATCGCCTCTGTGACAGCAGCTGCTCACGCTGCTGCCACCACCACACCTGCATCTGTCACCATCCTCTCTCCCATGACACAGGGTCAAGCAGGAACAGCAGCAGTAGAAAAACTAGAGTGTTTTTGTTTAAAATGGCCTTTTATTAATGAGCTTAGCATTCCTCAGTTAGTTAACTATTTGTCTAAATAACTTCCTGCATCCAACCGTGGTCCTAGGGGATGTCCACTTCTGTGTTATGTAAAACTCTGAGGTACTATCCTCTGTCTGTCCTGGTAGCATCACATCATAAAATACAGAACTGTCATGGGTTTACACTGGGCTATTACACAATTGCTATGAGATGAGAGAGGTTTTATACAGACAAAAGAGACTTGATGTGGGGGAATAATATTAAATTTATTACTAGCAGGATAAAAACTAAAGAATAATATATACAACAATTCTAACTAGGTAAAATTACAAAGAAAATGTTATGTATTTATGAAATTATCCCTCCCCCCCCTTTATCAGTTCAGGAGGAGAAAAGTCTTTTCTTTACTTTCAGGGTTTACAGTTCCTCTAAATCAAATTTGCAGCACTTGAAAGTTTTCTTCTATTATCTCTAGGGTGACAGCTCCAATCGGCCGTAGCTGGAAATCTCTCCCTCTCCTTCTCTCTGCTGCACGTCGACCTCAGGACTGTCCCTGCTCCTCCCTGCTGGGCCAGGACTGGAGGCTGGGGGGTACTCGGGCCCTCTGAGGTCCTCCATGGACTGCAAGGGGACAACTTGCTGCACCAGGGTCTGCACCACTGTT
>VXAY01000700.1:1638588-1650933 GCA_013399855.1 Oxyruncus cristatus | reverse complement strand
AATCTTCCACAGGTGGCAGGGGTTTTAGTTTTTAAGTCCTTTCCTCTGCTGGAGGGGGAGTGGAGGCCCCCCCGGGCCTCTCCTCTCCCCTCCTGCTACACTGACCTTGGAGGCTCCTTTGCTATCTCTTGTTCTCCTCTGCTCCTCTCTGGGCTGGAATTTCTTCTGCACAATTCATCTTCTCTTCCGTTCTCTTAAATATGTCATTTGCAGAGGAGTTACTGAAACTTGGGATTGGCTTTGCTCCAGAAATCTACCTGGAATTAAGTGTTTTTCAACCCCGGGGGTGGGGGGTGGGGAGAGGGCTGGTAAACCCATGACAAGAACTTTCTACTATGTTTTCAGTATGGTGTAGTAGCCATTTTTTTTAACAATATCGTGTCATAACATGAAGCATCTATTGTTGCATTAGTCATAAAAGTGCTCAGACATTTGTAATAGATCAAATGTTACTAACCTAGACTGACATCAGAGGACTGAGGTCTAAAACGTTTCCTCAGGGGAACAAATGTCTGTAAACAACTGCATTGTGTTTAAAGGTCCGAGAGCAGCTGCTTTATCACTATGACCTGTTCAATGCCTGCCTTAAAAGTGTTCCTCTGCAAAGAGACTTCAACAGCACTTTCTTTATTCAACAGTTAGTATGGAAGGAGTTTTTTTTCCCACAGTAGGTGGAGACATTTGCTTGGAATATACTTAAAACAAAAAAAGCCTTAAGAGAAATAACGCCATTATATTTCAACATCAATTCTTTCGTTAATAATTCTGCTGATACTTTATGGTATTTCCTTGTACTGTTTGCTTAACACAGATATCAGATATCCTTTGCATTCAGGAGATGTCACGGGCCAGCAGGTGTTATTCTCAGCGAGGACTGACAAACCACAGGTTGCCATTTCACCATTACAGCCTCCTCACTCCCCATGCTCTATATTCTCTATTGCTATCATCAAAGTAATGACGCATCTGAGATGAGAGATGGTAAAAAATTCAGTATCACTGCTACAAATTCTTCTGTTCCAGCTGCTTTGCTTCTCACTTCAAATTACAATCTGCATAGCCACAATATCATAAACTATTGCATCAGAAGCGATTAAGATGTTATAAAAAAAATGAAGGATTATCAAACTGAGGGAATCCTGGCTGGTGCACAGAGATGAACAGATGAGTAACTCTCATCCTGTATGTAAAATAAAGAGGTAAAATACATGTTCAACAAAATAAACTACCAGTTGCGACACAAATTAGTATTCCTCTCTTGACTTTCCTGGAGCTACGCTGATTTACCTCAGGCGAAGATCTGTTTCATGGTTTAGCCCTGTCATGTATCATCAGTAACTTCTTTGCAAATTATCAGCTGCGTGCCCTTGTGACCAAGAAGGCCAGTGGTATCCTGGGGTGCACTAGGAAGAGCATCACCAGCAGGTCAAGGGAGGATCAGGATCCTGCCCCTCTACTCAGCCTTGGTGAGGCACATCTGGAGTGCTGTGTCCAGTTCTGGGCTCCCCAGTACAAGACAGATGTGGAGCTCCTGGAGCAGGTCCAGTGGAGGGCAAAGATAATTAGGGAACTGGAGCATCTCTTATGAGGAAAGGCTGAGGGAGCTGGGCCTGTTCAGCCTGAAGAAGAGACAAGTGAGAGGGGACCTTATCAAAGTCTATAAGCATCTGGAGGGAGGGTGTCAAGAGGATGGATTCAGGCTCTGCTGGTGGTGCCAAGCAATAGGACAAGAGGTAACAGGCAGAAATTGATGCCCAGGAAGTTCCGCTTGAACATGAGGAAGAAATTCTTTACTGTGCAGCTGATTGAGCACCGGAACAGACTGCCCAGAGAGGATGTTCCCCTCACTGGAGATATTCCAGAGCAATCTGGATGCAATCGTTTGCCATGTGCTCTGGGATGATGCTGCTTGAGTAGGGAGGTTGGACCAGATGACCCCTTCCAACCTGCCCCATTCTGTGATTCTTTTCTACGTTGTTACAATTGTCTCTTCACTGCAGGATCAGCAACTCTCTTCAACATATACGCAGCCTGTTCCCTGATGTCCTCGATTTCAGCCTTATACTACAGTGACTCTCTCAAAAGACAGTCCTTCCTGAAAAATCAAACACTTCCAAAGCAGAAGTTATTACAGCTTTTCCAGTCATTCACCGAGGATCTGACATACTGTCTTTAAATAACTATTATTGCTCTTCCAAACAGTTTTGGGTTTTATCACATTTAGCAGGCAATACATTTTCCAAATTCTTAGACTCCAGTACCAGCCTTTTTACCTTCCTGTGTCTACTGTTTAATGCTTCCATATAATGAGGCTGTGTGTTTTCTCACAGACAATGCTACAAAGGGCAAACAACAGCTTTTGAACTCTCTCCCATGGATAGCAGTCTTCAGTTTACCATCAAAAAATGACTGCACACCTCATTTACCACACACATTGAACCTATGCCTTTGCATTTTTCTCTCCAGGTCGACCAGAGAAACCACAAGCCAGGCAACGACAGAGGACATAAGCAAGTGCACATACACAGATAGTATTTAGCACAGGAGTAACTACCCTGCAAATCAGCATCACTTCACAATCCAGCAAACATGAAAGCTTCTACTCTAAAGCTTTAGAAAATTTTTCATAGAAAAGTCCAAAAACCTCAATACTAAGTCAATACCCTCCAGGAAGTGCCTATTCTGTATTTTAAAACAGAGATTTTAAAACGATTTTTCCATTTCAAACAAATTTTGCATTCCCAGCAAAAAGAAAACTGCTAGGCAAAAAGAAAATGTCTGAAGTCAAAATCTGTCCCAGTTAACGTTTGCCAACAGAAAGTGACAGTAGGTGGGTATTTCTTGTATATTTACAGCATCATGACTCCTACCCTTACTTGAACACAGACATCAACTGGGTCATCAAGTCCAATTCTCTGCTGTCTCAGGCAATCACATTGTATAAAGCAGTTCTTACAGCCTCCTTGATGCTTTTCTCCACCACTAACAATCCCTAGATAATATTTTGCTTTATATAATGCGTAAAACTGAGTACCAAAAAGTATCAAAAGTGTGACAGTTTGTGCTTTAATAAGTTGCCTGTCAATATTTGTGATGCTGCCACACACGTGTAGCACTACATTCCACCAACAGAGGTGTTATAAGGTAATAAACCATAAGGTTTTAGTTAAAACTTTGAGACCAGCGTCACCTTGTTTAATTTACATGTTTAATATTCTAGTTTGCTAAGTAGCTACTTGCATACACAACCTTCTCAGGAAATCACGTTGCTGAAAGTTACCTTACACATGCTAACCATACATAGAGTTACATTGGCAGTTGTGTACTAATTGCAAAAAAACAAATCAAAAAATTTTGGTCCTCTACCAACTAGAATTACTCTCTGGACTTTTGAAAACCTGCTTCCTATCCTGCACATCTTAGACTAATTTGTTTGCCAGAATAAGACAAGCGAAAGAAAATCCACTCCCATGAATCCCTGCATGAAAGGTATGTGGGAGGATGAGAAGGAATACCAAAGGGAGCCACTTCTTTCCAGTTATACTGGAGTCAGTTTCAATGGATTCAATGAAAAAAAGTATGAGATGATACCTGAACTGGTTTTTTTTCCCTGCTTTCCAGCACAGTGACATATGCTGAGCTTTATTGCTTCTGAAAGCATCCTTGCAGCCATTCAGTGAGACTTCAAAACCTTCCAGTGACGCAATCCTTATTGCACATCAGTTGTTATTGAAATCTCTCATGCATACTTGGGCGTAGCTTGAGCAATGTTAAATATGGCTAAAAAATGCTACTGTGCTAATGGCAATATTATTCACATTACAGCTCTACCAAGAGGGCCCCCCAGGCTGAAGACACTGCATGTGCTGATAGCAAGAACTCGTTCCTGGCCCTGGGAGCACACCACACTAATTGACCATGCAGAAGAAACAGCAGAGAAAAAGTGAAGTCACAAAGCCCTGCTTAAAGCTCAAATTACATCTTTTGAATCATGGGCCAGTACCCTTTATGAAACCTGGTCCTTTCGCCTCGGTATGCACTGAGCAATGAGACACAACACAGAGAGGGCAAAGCTACTTTGAATCGAATTGCAAAGATTTCTTTAGTGCCTGAGGGCTCTCAGGGCCATAGTCGTGGTGCTGCATTCACCACTTTTAACCCTCGCTAGTGACAGTGTTCTCCAGATGGGAAAAACCTAAGGTGCAGCTCATCTCGTGGTCTTTCTATGTGAACAGAAGCATGGAGCCTGACAAATTCTCCCTCCTCCCCCTCCCTGGCAATCTTGCTTCATGCTCAAAATGGGAAGTGGGAGAAACTGAGGGTACCTGCTTGATTCCTTTCTTGTTTCCTCAGCACCTGAGGAAGTTAAACCACTTGCAGTGGGGTAAAACCATTCACTCAGTTGTATTATGTGACATTTCATCCATGTTTCTGTTTCTAAGGGCAACAAAATCCCATGATGGAAAAACTGAATGAGCACTCCCATCCTGGTTATCCCACTGGACACAGAGACTGACTGAAACAAATGCAAAGTAAATTGCCTATATAACATCAGAGAAAGCTGAATCCCACGACAAACGAGCATTAAATCTGCTTCTTCACTACCTAAACCCCAAAACCTCTGAGAAAGAAATAACAAAAAAATATTTAAAGGCATGCTGAATTACAGCCTGTTTAGAGGCCTACTGTGCAAGGGGCTACCACACAAATAAATACGATGAACTCTACCCAAAAGATACCTTTCTTTCCTCTTTTCAGAATGGTTTGAGGTAAATGAGACTATTTAAACTCATTCAGAGCTAAAATGGCCTGTCTCAACAGTTCCTTCAGAAATACCTTGCTTTCCTCCATTACCTTCACCTGTAGCATAGCTGCCTTCCTACCATACATGTTTGCAAGGGGAGGTAGGCACGTTACTGTGGTCAGAAAATGACACAATTCTACAGCAATATCTCCACCACTGTTTTGCCCCATGCTTTGAGGAATTACGAGTTTCTTCACCACTGAGAATATTGCTCATATCATGTGCGGTGTGTACATTTCAATGCTACCACCTCAAACTCAGAATATTTACTTTGCTTTTGTTTCCCATTTTGACTGTGTCTTCAACTCCCTACTCATTCACTTCTCAGCATCTGAATAGGCAAACACACCACAGTTCACCTGGATCATCGCTTAAGTCTTGAGTCATTGACTAGCTCCTCCTGCTGATTCACAGGCTTAAAACTCAATAACCACCACTGGTTTTACAATTTCCAAAGCAATCTAATATCAAAGGGAGTAATTACATGAAGAAATTGTACTTCCTAAAAATAATAAACAAGGTGATTCAAAGGTACATAAATACAAACTCCTTCCTGCAAGAGGCAGAAAATTAATTTTTGATACATGCACAGTCGACCTAAGCTGCAGGATGACAATTTGCACTTGTACAAGATTGGACACTCAACCATTATTTCTGTTGCTTCCACTGCCTGATAATTTCCTCCACAGCTTGTGTTGCTGGTATCCATGGCAGCTGCTCATCCCACCAGGGGCCGAAAACACCCTCCAAGTGGGGACACAAAGAAAGTACGTACAGCGGGTAGAGGAAAAGAAATAACACTCAGAGGGTTCTGAAGTCAAAAGGGTTGCACTTTGATATTTAATTAGAAAAAGCATAATAATTAGAGAATGTCAAAAGTGAAATAGGTCAGAAGACATAGACATAGTGATAATTAATGTACCACTAAAATAAATGCTAAAAGCCAAAACCAGAACAACACTTGAAACAGTAATTCTGTCAATAATGAGTAAACAGAGAATCCTGCATACTTTATATGCTTTTTTTCCCTGTGTTCTCCTTACATACAGGCAATCACATTATTAAGAGCCAGTCAAAGGACATTTTGGCACTAGAGAGCAGCAGAGAAGCGAGCACGTCCTGTGGGGTTTTTTTCCAGGGGCACTTTTCTTAATTCTAGTTTCTGTCAGATTTTCCTGAACATAATTCAGTCATAGTGAGGGAACAAAAAACGTTGCAAAAATGTCACATTAAGATTCTGCCAGTGAAGACAATAACTGTAAAGTCAATGTCCTGGCTAGCAGGACGCAAGTGATGCAGAGATCAGGGCTGGTGGGGAGCACAGGGGCAAAGCCCAGGCTGCCCCCACAGAAAACTGCCAGACTTCAAGCATCACGAGTTTGAGAATTTGTTTAGAATGTACAACCAAAGCATTTACCAATAGCATGTAAACCTCCCAGTGGAATTTCTAGTACAAACTGGACCAAGGCAATTCATCCCTCAGTACTTGCACCACCTGAATACCCACATGGTTTATGTTTAAGGATAATAATCTTTACCCAAAGTTTTATCATTAAACCCAACCCCTGAACTTCCTCTTGCAGGAAAGTCTAGTGGAAGATGTGAAAATAGATGTCTGACAAAACAGCCATATAATAAGAGGCCATTAAAGACCCTGACTAGTTCATAGAAAGAGACCTATTGATTAGAGTATATGATTGATCAAGGCCTAAAAAAAAGCCTTACAGGGCTATTTCTGTAACACATTTATTTTTAAATCTTCCACTACAATAAACTGCAACAGGAAAACTCAAGTGCTGTATTTCATATACGAGGTAATTGAAGAGTATCCAATTCACATAATCCTTGAACATCACTGCAAACTTGTCACTAACTGCAAACCTCAGTGAAAATAAAACTAGGCAGATCAATTACTGTTACCACTACCAAGAGATAAAGCAGGAATTTCATTGAGAGGATTAATAACAAAGCAAAGCAAAGCAAACATGTTATCACAATGTTTGAGGAGGTATATTTTTCTCTGCTTTATTATTTCTATTAATAAACTAGACCAGAGAGAAAAATACATGGTTTGAGAAATTATCCTGATTATTAATTATCTAGCTACTTATGGATTGTGAAGAAAAATACCACTGCAGTACTTCACATAAAAGCCAACTAATGTCCTATAGCAAATATCAACAGATCTACAGGATCCAGGAACAACTTGAAACTTTTGAGCTGAGACAGACTGTAAACCCCTGTCGAATTCTTTTTCTGGAAACCTGGCTCCTGTAGTCTCACACACCTCCACATCTACCCGGAGATGAGATCTAGTGCAGTCCCAAGGTCCAGGAGTCCTTGAGTCATGATCTTCCTTCCAAGGTGCTCATTAAAAAGTGCTAATCCCTTTTATGGGTAGGTGGCAAAGTAAAAGTGGAGCTATTACTTTGCTGTTTCCAACAGCTTTACTACTAATTTTTGCATTCCCTTTACTCCTATTTTACTTTGAATCTGCATTGAATTGCCCATGATTAAATCAGTAAGACTAAAAAAAACAAAACAAAAACTTCCCTTAGTGAGTTATAGAAAAGACAAAAAACTCAAAACACAAAAAATTAAAAAAACCTTGCCTGAGAGGAAAATGTGTAGAACTTTTCACTTCCACTAGCAACTCATGGAGCAAAGTAGTGGTTAGCCATTAATAACACAACTTTTTATGATCTTAAATTGGACAGCTGCTTAAACTTGGGAAAAGTCTTTTGGGAACAGTACCTTATCAACAGAAAGTTTGGTTTTGCTTTTCTTTGAGTACTCAATCTGAAATTTATAATCTATTACAGCCAGCATTTTCTGCTCCCAAAATATGAGGAAATATATTTTTCCCCATTATTTCTCAATCTGAAATTGTATAGAATCTCTTTTATCTAAAGCTCTCTCTTCAATATTTGATCAGGTAGGGCTTTGGCCTGGTTGGAGTGTAAACCAATCAATAGCAATGTTTCTGCACCTTAGCTACAGAAGAAGAAATTCCACAGTGAAGTTTCTAGGGCAATGTCAGTATAAAGCAAATTTAAAAATCACCCCCATCAGGGTCTGAACGTACAATCCAAAAAAAGGACTTTTCTATTTGCTTCTCTGACACTGAAACGTTCAATATATGCCAAGAGATAAGAATTTGAACAAAACACTGGGCATTCCATGTGGGTTTTTTCCTACTCGCTTTTGCACCATAAGAAGTTCAAGTCTCCTAGGCAATTGTTACACTGTGCATTAAATCCACAGAAAAATGAGGCTGGAACTCAAACCTCTCCCTCATTCAAATGGAAAAAAACAGTAGAAGCCTAAGCCTTACGTTTTAAAACTTCTAGCCTTCCTCTTGAAACTTCAGGACAGCTGAGATCACCTCCTCAGGCTTCACAGGAGGAAAACCACTTCAAGCTGAGAGTATGTTTAGGAAGCTGCACCTAAGTCCTCCTCCCCCTGCTCCTTCCTGTCATGTGCATGTGCTGCGTGAACTCTCTGCTAACCCTTCCTCAACTGCACCACTACTCTAACAAAACATACTTCCCAAAAGCCCTCCTTCTTCTCATTATAACAAAACTTGAGGTCCTTGTGGTGTTCTCAATGGTCCTGAAAAATTCTGAAACCTCATGAGCTATGGCTGTAACAAAACCTGAACGCCAGCTGCTGTGGTTGAATTTGAGGATCTATCTTGTACCATTTCCTAAACCCAGGCGTCCATTTCTGCTTTGCCCTGCCTTCAGATACAGCACAGTAATTCCCAGATAAGTAGTAAGCCTAATCAATTCACCTAGAGTATTTCACGTCTTTAAAACATCTCTAGATTATTATATAACAAGCAGTGGAGAGCTGCATCGGTAGTTAAAGTTCATTGAATTATATTTGCCCCCTAACCCAAGACTAACTAAAGGGAGAACAAGCATTTGAAGAGAAAATGTGTGAAAATATTAAATAAACAAGCCCTCAATTTAATACTAAAAAGCGTCACATTTAGAGTTATTACAGCCTGAAGTAACTGATAAACAATCAGTATTTCATCTGAATACATATACTGTAGTAGAATTACTGAAATTACAATACCCAATGCTGTTCTTTAGAGAGAACTTAATGCTAGCAAAAGCATTTTTTTTTTACATAAGCGCTGCCCGGCCTATAAAGTTAACACAAATACCCTGCTCAAATACATAACCAATTATTTTAATCAGATACTCCAGCAAAACCCCCCAGCCATGTACATTGTACCCAGCGACCGCACTGATAAATGTTCATCACAAAATATTAATTGCATTCCGTTAAAAATACTCAAACAGCCTATATGATTTCAAATACTGTGTGCCATTTCTCTCTAATTGGTCCAAAAGGAATATTTTCCTTTACCTTTAGTTTCCATGTGAAGTTCAAAATTGTTCTGGAACTTGACAAAGACAAACACTTTGATGTTTCTTTGTGTTAGGAAAATCTTTACCCATAAATTACAATTATGTAAATATTAGCCCCCCTGGGGTATAAGTGCCTCTTTGAGGCATAAGATGATTAGAATAGAAAAATTATTAGATTTGTCCATGACCATGCTATCCCTTCCTTCCTCAGGAAATTCTGTTATCAAAGAGTTTAATCCTATTCCCACTGAAGCAAGTAAATTTGGCCACCGAGTCAAATGGAAAGAGAATTCATTCCCCTCATTCAGGCAGTACTCTAAAAGCCTAGATGATAGTAACATCTCTGGCACGAATATTTAGTTCCAGTTTTTAACACTGTCCTTTCACAGTTGTGAATGCTTTTGCGATTAACCTTCCCTTTCTCCTGCCATGACATCTCAAGCTTTTCTGAGAAAATTGCAAAATATTGCTAAACCCAGGCAACAGCTGGACAGCAAACACACATACCTGTGATCACACATCATGGCCAGTGCAATGGGATTGCCTGGTGATGGGGCAGCACGCAACAGCATTGTTTTTGACATTAATGCTTAGGGGATGATGGCTTGATCTGATGCCTGCAAGGCTACAGCGATGACAGCATTTGTGCAAGGCAGACAACCGCGGGTGTGTAAGGAGGGGAACGCGTGCGAAGAAAAATGCATTGGCTTTTGTAACCCTGATTACATCCACAAGCCCCTTCTGTCCCCTTTGCAAAAGGCACAGTTTGTACTCTGCCCCTGGAGACTCTGAGGAGTCTGTTTGAGGTAGCAAGTAGTCTCCTCTCTTCCATCCTCTGCTTGTGTGATTATAAAAGGCTCCAACCCAGCTTAACCTCCTTTCCCTCAGAGCAGACCAGCTGGCTTGTGATTTGGTGTAGCTGTTTCCCTATGGGTTGACTCATTGTTGAAAGCCATAAAACAGACATTCTTAAGGAATGCAAAGGAAGACACTGCCTCTTACCAGCACAGTGGATTTGAGCCTGTTTGTAGACATCCTAGACTTCAAGGATGAGGCATTATCTGAAGTTTAAGGCTTTATTGTTAAAAGCTGAGGCCAAAGAGAATATGGTCTCCTGAATAATTTACACATTAATGTTCTGAAACACATTTAGGAGAACGAATTAGGATAAAGATTTGTATAGTAATTTTAAGAAAGTTTTTTCTTTTATATATAGAATAAAATGAAAAGTGAATGGTGTTACATGTTCATATTACAACACAGAGCAGATACCCACTTTGCCAAAGGGTTAGAACCTTATGGTACGTTAGGTGTCCAGCAGAGAAACAGGACAATGTGCCAGATTCCAAATGTGTAGTGAAGCTTTCCAAGTTTGAACCATTTTCCAGAAGGGAGATCATGATTCCATAGGTTTCAAGTCTTGTCACCTGCTTTCAGTCCACAACACCTGCTCAAAATATTTTTTATACATACATGCCTGCATGAAACTAGCGTCTGTCTTTAGAAGCCCAACAACAATTACCAAGAATGTTGGGCACTGTCTCATCACTACTCACATGAAGAGATTAAGCCAGTGGTGTGGTGTCTGCTGAATTTAAGAGCAGCTCCTGGTCATTTGAACCTTGAACTTACCGATTCTGGAAGCATTACCCAAGTATCTGCAAGAAGTTACAAGTTTTGCCCCAGTTTTCTGAGGCAAAATCCCTTGTAGCGGAGAGAGATAGATGAACTCCCAAGGGCTGCAGAAGAATTCTCAGAATTAGGTTATTCTTGGGCTGCCAGTGACCGACAGGTCTGGCTCTGCCCCAGTCCACAAGTCTACTGAAGTACCTATTGTAACTGATCCATGCACTTGAGTACAAAGGAGATTAAATTATCTCTCTAGTCTACTGAATATGACTCAGTCACATTCAGCTTTCTTTTTTTTTTTTTAAAGGTTTTGTAGAGGAAGAGCACAAAAGCTCTGCCAATCATGTTTGCTTTATCTTACTCCGTAGCCTCCTTCATACAAGAGAAGCTGTAAAATATTCTATTCAGCTTGTTTACCTCAAGTTTCACAAACTCCATACCATTTTGAAAGTCTAAAAGCGTATAATGAGAATGTCTTTGTAAAGCATCACTGAAGAACTCAAACACATTTTCACAGTGGCCTGTAAGTATCTTCCTTTAACAGGTAATTTTAGGATGACAAATACTTTACAAAATTTTGTCTTGACAGCCTTCCTCATCTACCTCACCTCTCCAATGCTGGCAGCTCCGTGACTGCAAAGCAAAGCATATCCAACAAATCTCTTCTAACCTTGAGAAACATGGTTGTGCTTCCTTCGGAATTATCCTCCTCTAGACAGACCACTGTGCTCTAAAATAATTATTTGCAAATTGGTCCTCTAGAGAGGATAGGTAGGTACAGTCAGATATTCGTGCACCATGCAAATAGACAATTTGCTCAATCTTGTTATTTAGTGACAAAGCTGATTAAGGTGAAAGCTATAGACTTCGGCCTAACCAGTCAACCACAGTGGATATTTAAGAGAAACACATCACATGCATTAAAATAAACCCCACACTGCTATTATTGCTGCTAGTAATCTGCTGCTTAACTTCATTCTTTCTGTACTTACTGAGGGTAACATATTATTCCGTAACTGGCTTCATCTGATTTCAATGTGTCCTTTGCAGGTTAAGGCACCATTCAACAGGGTTGTTAGGGAGAGGAAAACCAGGATCTGCTACTTATTTTGTGCTCTGGATTAGCATCTCAAAGAGAAGCAAAAAGCCAGAGCAGCTTTAGCAAAATGAAACATTTGAAAGCATGTTTTCATTTTTCCCATTTCTTCAGCTTGATGGGGACCTGCCGGTGCTCTACATTGTAACTACTTGCACATGGACTCTATTAATAAGCTGCTATTAATTTTAACTTTCTCAGCAAAAGTAGCACATCTTTAAATTGCTTTGGAGACTCTCTAACCAATCTGAATGCTATCTGATCTTAACAACTTTTCTCATCCTTTTTCAAAGAGTTGATATTGTACCAGTATACAAGTCTGCAAATATTGTGGCAGCTGTTTGGACTGTTACAAATAAGAAAAAAATACATTTTATGAAAACATATTGCTAATTTGTGGTCTTCAACAAATCAGCAACAAAAAAATGTTAGTA
>VXAY01000700.1:1581947-1638535 GCA_013399855.1 Oxyruncus cristatus | reverse complement strand
AATCAGCAACAAAAAAATGTTAGTAAAAAAAAAAAAAAAAAAGAAATCAAAGCTCTTCTTTATGGCTATTCATCCTTCTTGAGAAGTTACCTCCTCACTTATCGAGTACAAGCTTTGGGAACTGCTTTCCAAACATCAAGGCTGTTTCTCCATAACTTTCTTCTCAGCGGTGCAGCTTTTCCGCTGCTGCTGATTTTCAGGTAAAGCAAAATTTCAATATTAAGATAAGAACAGCTAGTCTGAATTCTATTCTCCCTTTTCCTCTGTACAGACAACAGGAGAAGTTTAACTTACAGAAAATTTCTCTATGTTTACATATTCTGATAGTGTTCCTCAAACAGATAGTAGGAAATCTTTGTTACTATAATTATCACAAGACAACAGACCAATGGAGAGTAATGAAAGAAAGAATAACATCCTGCTGTGAGCAGACTAAACTTGATTTCCCAGTACAGGCAGGTAGCTAAAAGTCTGATAAATTACTACTGTATGATATATCTTTCTTAAAATTGGAAGAGAATGGACCAAAACCAGCACTAAGAGGGCTGTTGTGATGCACGAGTAGGAAGGAAAAATAACTACATTAGAAATGTCCCAGATCCCTTTCAGCAGTGGAAATTAATGGAACATTGTCAATTACCTTGAAACACTTAGTATAACGTATTTAGAATTTGCATGATAGATGGTTTATGTAACTCCATAACAAAGCTCAGCACAAGAAAACTGGTTTCTTCAACTTCCGTAACTATGTTCCTCACAAAGGTAAAACAAAAAACAAAATCCATGAGAACATTTCCCAGGGATAAAGTTGGGCATTTCCTCCTGCATTTAGGCTTTCAAACATTATCCAGAAGTAAAGCCCTTGCTAAAAGGCCCAAAGGAACAATCTGAGCCTACGTGCAGCACATATGCCCAGCAGTTTCTTAGCAGACACCTCGGAAACTTAACTTAAACCTGGTTGTAAGAGTTTGAGGAATGGGTTCTAGATTTCAGGTCTCTAAGCATGCCCCCTGCTGTCACACTTGTGGTGATCTATCCAGCTTGGCCACCCTTTGGGCCCCGCACTGGGAAGCACTGGAAACAGAGAATCACAGAACCAGACGGGTTGCAAAGGACCTCTGAGATCATCAGGTCCAACCCTTGATCCAACACCGCCACCATTACTAGACTATGGCAGTAAGTGCCACATCCAGTCTCATCTTAAAAACCTCCAGGGATGGAGAATCCACCACTTCCCTGGGCAGCCCATTCCAATGGCTGATTACCCTCTTCCTTAAATCCAACCTAAACCTCCCCTGGCACAGCTTAAGGCCATGCCCCCTTGTCCTACTGCTGGTTGCCTGGGAGAAGAGATAACCCCCCTCCTGGCTACAACCTCCTTTCAGGGAGTTGTAGAGAGCGATGAGGTCTCCCCTGAGCCTCCTCTTCTCCAGGCTAAACAACCCCAGCTCCCTCAGCCTCTCCTCATAGGACTTGTGTTCAAGTCCCTTCACCAGCCTTGTTGCTCTTCTCTGGAGCAACTTGTTTCAGTGGGGTGTTTCACACGAGAGATGGACACACACTGGAGAGCCTGAATGAACTGCAGCCAGGCAGCAGAGATGTTTTCAGGTCATTACCATACTGTTCTCTTCAGGTAACCCCGTCAGGTCACAAACAGATGAGTGATAAGGCAATGCAGCAAGCTGCACTGAGATCGTAGGCGCTGGGCAAAGTGCCCGCATCTGACTCAAGAGTTGGTTCTTGTCAGAAAAGTAAAGGAGAAAGTTCCCCTTTGCTGAAAACACTTTTCTTCCTGTAAAACTGCAAGAAGACCACACGTGGTACTACTTCTGCAGGACTGGTTTGTGCAATGAAGAAAATGACTTATGAGTTTATGAATAACATCTTGTGACCCAAATGCAAACATCTCAAATAACAGAGGGTTTTTTGTTTTTAAATTTGGAATACAGGGAACTTCAAAGAAATCCCTAGTCATTGTACCATCCTTAGACTAACTTAATATCAGTGTATTCCCCTGATGCAAGTTCAGTCATCTGTCAAACTCCTTAAGGAGCAAGAAGTCAAATACATAATACATTTAAAAAGTATAAACTATTCATCAACAGGCAAGACCTCCCTCATGTTGCTCATTAAGAAGCCACACACTGGTACAGTTATAGAGTTGTAACTGCATGTTTTGCTTCCACTTTTTCATGATCTACATTACAAAGAAATGGAATTAAACCAAACTTAAGTTCTTTCAATTACATCTGCTTTCAGCTAAAAAAAAAGTCATCTTCTCTGATCTTTATGAAAGCCCCTGACAAAGTCTTTGTCAAATAGAAGTTATTGAACATCAATTCATTTGTATTTGTCACCAGCATAGCACTTTTTCCCAAGTTTTGTGTTATAAAGGGTAAAAATCAATGTTGTGCAGCTTCTTGAGTATAGACCTCCCCCACCAAAAATGACCAGTGACCCAAAATATATTAGAAAACCTAGAGGGAGCTACAGATGGTACTTCTGTGGCAGTCCAAGATGTTTAAAATCACCCTCCTCCCAGTGCAAAACCCAAAGAAAAACAAATAAAGCATCAGATGCCACCGCATATAACAGAACTGCACCCTCGGTTTGTCACTTTTAATCATACAATTAAATCACAATCAGGTTACGCAGAGCAAGACATGCCATCACATCCCAACTGTTCCCTCCGAGAAGAATTTGGAGCTAGGGGCTATGGAGTTTACAGGAGACTACATTCCCCCTGCTTTTCCCACAATAAAGATATTCCTATAGTGGGTGCAGAACCTTCCCAGAAAATTCTCTCATGCCTGCCCAGAGCTGGAGCAGAGACTCCTGCACGGAGAGGCAGGAGGAAGAGATGGAAGCAGTCCAACTAACATGGAAAAGCAAGGGAAAAGGTCAAGCTGAGACCTGGACTGAGAGAAGATGCGGGGTAACTTGCCACAGGAAGTGAGGAGAGTGGTAGAGTTTCAGCTTTGAGGTTGAATTTGAAGCTAGATAGATATGAAACAGATCAAATAAAATAATATAGAGGATTGTTTAGTCATCTGCATAAAATTAAAACATGAATCATCTCACATCCAAGCAAGGGAACTTCAGAATTATCAGTTACTCTGGTCAGGAGTCCCACTTCCTAATTAATATTTAGATCTACGTAAATTCAGGACCAAGGCTGTGGTCGCTAAAAAATTTATTTTTTAAAAATTCCCTCCATAACAAACATCCATAATGTACTCCTTTCAAATGGGTTTGAAGACGACGAAAGTACTGTTTTCTTAGCTAAGGTTTTGAATTCCATATTTAATAGTGGCATTTATTAAATATTAATTTGAAAATGCATAATTCATACCCATGGTTAGCATAGTGTGGATAGTTCTGTCATTCATTACCTTGCTTGAGTGCTTACCCCTACTCATGCTAACTTAGTCAAGTGAAGGTTTAATTTTGTAACTGTTCAATATGCCCAAGTTTGCCAACCAATTTGACACCCATCCATTTTAGTAACTACAAGGTGCCCCTCTGACAACACCTGGAAGCCACAAAGAGCCCAGGGCAGAAGGAATTCAGCCTCCCTCCCATTTACATCTTTGGAGACTGAACAGAGCAACCAAAAGACCTGCAGGAATTCCTGGCTGAGAGGCAGCAAGAACAGTTTCTACAACTGCATTAACCAGAACTGATTTTATGAAAGCCCCAGGTCCATCTCTGTGCTGAGCCAAGTTAGGCAGAACCACTTTTGGCAGTGATTTATACTAATCTATTTGAAGCTGCACTGAAGCAGACTGTCAATGGCCGCTCAGACAGTAACCAGAACTCAAATGAGACAGTAACTAACAGATGAGTTGAAAGAATAGCTTTATTCCAGACCATTTTTTCTTCTCAATTTGCAGTTACTGAGGTGTAGAAGACAATATGGGACATAGATTTTAGAAAGAAATTACCAGGGGGTGGATACATCGGAATTGACTGCCGTAAAGACACTTATTGAGCTGCAGCTGCCAATATTAACATGAACAAAGCAAGAAAAATATCTCTCGGCTCCCTAGTTGGTGCTCCTGGCTCAAACCTGCCTGGCCAACAAGATCAGTACAATGAAGAAAATTCCCTGCCCCGCACAGATCTCTAAATAACTCTGAGAGTTTGTGCCTTAGGTCCTTCTGCACTTCAGTACGCTGCTTGTGACACAGAGAATAATATGATTTCGTTACATTAGCAGGTGATGCAGAACATTAATGTTGGATTAAGCATTGAATTCAATGTGAATTGACAAGTTCCACTATATGATTTCCAGTATTTAATTTCATAGGGTCAGATACCCTGAACAAGTTCAATAGGTATTAAAATATCATCTTTAGTCTTGGAGATATATATATACACACACACACACACGTCTCTCTATATATAAGCATATTACTAAAAAACATTCCCAGGAATTTTCCTTGTAACTTACACAGCTCAAATACCAGAGGGTAACAGTCAAATGAACAGATCAAAATTGTGTATTTTCCTCATGTAGTCCCTGTCCAACAACAAGGAAAACACCAGCAAAAAGCTCAGCAGCAGAGTTTCATTTACAATTCCCAGCCTTCAACCTGAAGTACTACAGACACATAACAAACCTGTTAACATTTCAAATGTTGCCATCTCCCAGTTGTACAGCAATTATAAAAGGCAACTGAGAATACCTTTGAAAATGTGTCTTCAAATTTGTAAGCAGTTACACTGACATAAGACTGATTCAGTGCCACTGAAAGCAATTAAGTTTGACTGGCACGAAGTTGGAGAAGATCACAATATCAACGTCCAAAAGTTGGCAAGAAACTATGTCTTATTGAGCAAGTATCAAGCATTACCCTAAACTTTTTTGATTTCCATTTTCAAAATTTTAAAAACACACTGTGGCAAGTGGCAAATAAACAGTTGCAAGTGCCTCTTTCCCAAGAAGCCACACAGTTCAATTCCATAACCTCCTTGCTTCAAAATTAACAATCAACAAAAATTAATCCTGTGTTCTTAAGCCGTCATAAAAGAATTCCTGTAATATCCACATTAAATGAATGGTCTTGGGTTGGCAAGATTTGCTGGTGATTTGTCACCTTCTGCAAGCTGAAATTGGAAAAGCCCCAATAGCACCAATTGTTCTTCTTTTATTTTCTGTCTATAAAAGATTTCCATCAATAATGGATGGAGGCAATAATTTAAGTATATCCATAATGAACCATAAACTAGCTGAAAAATGCAAGATAATAAGTGATATAACAACAAATGTTTTCTTTCAAGAAGTATCTGAATGTATTCACTTAATTCCTCTTCAACCCTCTCTGAAACATCACAAATTTGAACTTCTGGCCCACAGATATTGGCCTGAGAAGTTGTACCTCTCTACCAGGCCAGTGTTCACATCCTATCCTTCTGCAAGGGAGGTATCACACAATAGAAAAATAGTTTCTCTTCCTTAAACTAAAATCCAGGCTAAACCAGCCCCAGTCACAAGGTAATTGTGCTTTTGGTTCCCTGCCCTGAGAGAGTTCCCTGCCTAAAGACAAGGAAATATCCTCTTCAAACCCTTCCCCTGTTTACTTGTGTTGTTCATCTCTTCCTTCTTATAAGAGAGTGCTGCCAGTTCACTGTTGAGAAGCACCCCTGCCATCTAGGCACAATATCTATCTGTACTGGTGTTATCATGAATCTGAAGTCTCCTCCTCATCCCAAGGATAGTGCTCACAGCATCTCTCACACTGATAAGCAAAATTCAAACTAGACCACAGGACGGCCCACGTGATGCTACAGGACCATGAAAAGAGACAAGCAACCACCTGGCCTGCTCACAACTGAGAGCAGAAGGTGACAGTAAGAGTTCAATATCCTCTTTGCTTCTATACTGCACATTATCAAGACACAAACAGGAAAGCTAAATAAATACAGACATGTACAGTACGTAACAAGCAGGAAAGAATCTACCATTTCTGACATTCTCTGGTCACTGCCTTCTACAAAACTTGTCATCTAAGACACAAGATATGTAATAAGTGGCAGAGAGTAAGGGAGTAAGTGCCAGAGTTTAGTTTAGATTACCTACATATAAAATTCCTAAGCAGAATGATTCTAGTGTTGAGCAGTACGACATTTATTTGGAAACACAGTAAAGTATTATTTTAGTCATGAACAAAAGTAGTTTGCTCAGTTTCTGTAACTTCTTCTACAGCAGCCTAAAATGACTAACATGTGAGTAAATTCTAGGAAATTACAATCAGATAGTTGATATGTAATCTGTCCTAAAATAAGCTAAGTGTGTGAACTTCTGTCCAGTCTAGTGGACAAAGTAGTGTGAAATACTGTCAAAAAGAGAATCTCAAGTTTCACACCAGAATTTTCCACTAATTTATCGATAAGCTAGACTAGTGTCACTTTTTCTAACTCCATTAGGCCACATACCACATTGCCATAACCCCGTTTGCAGCAGAGGTGACGACAGATAAAGCACAGCTTTTCCATATGTTGCTTGGCAATGTGTGATCCAGCCCTTGGCTGTCAGCAATTCCTCCTTCCCACTGTTAATGAGGAGGAAATGCACCGGTGACAGGTAAATGCTGCACCTTTACTACCAAGAAGTAACAAAACAGAAGCACATCCAGACCAGAGCCCACCCAGCATTGAGTCTATACCCAACTCAGTCTATACTGGGGTTTTTTTAAGTCTTTAGAAAATTGACTGAGAACTGAACATTGAACACTTTCTTTGGGGGCTGTCAGACAGCTCCCCAAAAATTCCCTCTTTTCCAAACTGCTGCTTTTCCACTTCTGCTACTGCCCTCCTGATACACCCTCTACCCCCCCCGCAGCATTTTCTGTCACATTGGCAGTACCACAGCAGCTCTAAAGGACACGCTTGTGAGAAGAGTACACAGCAAACTGCTTCATGCTAAATATCACTGACACTTCAAATCCTGACCCTGTTCCAGTTTTCTGAGATCCTGCTGTAGCTGAATCACTAAGTAAAGCTTTGCAGTGCTCTCAGGAAAGGGAGAGGAGAACAAGGCAGTAAGAGGATGCTCAAGGAAATACGCAAGAAAAGTAACATTGCGATGCGTTCTCCCAGCATCCTGTGATGTGTGGCTCAGGCAACTTTTGAGACAGAGAACATCTTTGTATTTAGCCTTAAGAGAGTTCCTCATCCATTAACTTCTTTGATCTCTTCTTGAAAGCTGTGTAAGCTTTCAGAATTTATGTCATCTTTTTGCAAAGGTTTCCACAGCCTGATTACATTGGGTGAAGAACACAGAAGCAAAAATGAAGATTAAGTTTCTGCTGTGGGCTTGTTTTCTCTGAGTGTTCCTTCTACACCTTGATCATCTATCAGCCTTACTCTCTAGCTTCCTGACTCTGACATATTTGAAAAAAATGATTCATTAATCATCTTTTTCCCGTCCCCTGTCTTGTGCTTTTGCATTTAACCTGCTAGAGTCTACCAGCCATTGTATCTTTCCCCTTTGAACACAGGTTCTCCGCTTGGTAGGATATTTGCTTGCTTCTTACAGTGCCCTTATTCTGCTCTTTTAACGATGACACTGTCTGATTTTGTTTTCTGAAGTGTTTTGATAAGTAGGTTAATTCTGTTTTTCTGGTTTGGCATCCTTGGATAGTCCCCATCCTGCCTGCAAGGTATTTACTTTTGTTTAAAAACTATTCCACATGCTTTTAAGTGCCAGCATTTTTATTATTTTTTTTTATTTGGATAAGTCTGCCCCTCCTGTGTAGACTCCTGCTACTCCAGACACTTCCCCAACCCTGAAGAAACTGCTCCCCTCATTCTTGTGGGCTCTCTCCCACACTCCCAGCTGCACAGGGAGGCTCAACCGCTCCATTTCCTTACCTTGCAAGTGGAACCACAGGCTGAAGACTGCCAAAGAGAGGCAAGTACAGTATGAAAATCTCATTTCAACCCTCAGATGGCCTGTGATTATAGTGGATATTGCTGTTATCCCAGATTAACTCCCACAGTGCAGGATCAGTGTAACTTGGGTGAGTTGTACATTATTACCTGGCTTGCCCTGTTCCAGTAGAGCAGTTCTGCCAGGTGAGGTACTGAGTGGGCTGACCTAGGATGTGCAGTGGATTGTATTTCTTGCTCTCAGTAGCCAGTGTTAGCGATGTTTTTGAGCTTGCTGACTCCAATCCAGAGCACACAATTGCTGTCATTGCTGCTTTGAGAGGCAGAACCAAACACCGTCCAGGGAAATGTCATAATGTAAGAGTTGACAACTATGGAAGTATTATATGTCCCTTTGCAACATGAATAAATGCACAAGCCATGGCACCAAGAAGTGTGACCTGTTTGTGCTAATTTTTGTCTCAATCCTTTTTCAACTACCAAATCACAATAGCCTCTGAAGATTTATATCAAAGGACTACTAGTGTTGTGTAGTCAGTCTACTAAGTATGACCCTAATGACACCTCAACCTACCAGTTGTATGGGGAAAAAAAAGAAGATAAACCAGGTATGTAAAAGTAAAGAGCAGTTTGATGCTTATTAGAAACAAACCATGCTCTGAACTGCAGTCAATGTAATAACTCAATCAGCAGGGAACACAATGGCAAATGAGGGTAAAATTCAGCCCCAGTTGTAATAAATGTTCAGCAATCTTTCAGTTGTTTCAAAACAGTGACTCTCCCACCACTTTGTCAGAACCAAAATAGTTGTAAAAATATTGTTATGTATTTCTTTAAAGCTGTAAGAAACATACAGTAATACAGGAAGGATCTAAAGAATACAGACTCCTCCTCACCTCTACATCTATGACTTTTAGGCATCCTTATCAACATTGTGTGGTGATTCAACTGCTCCTAAACAAAAGCTATCCCTTCCTGTTGCTTTAAACCAAGCTATTTTTCACACTCATTTCAAATGCGCTTTCCCTAATCAATCATTACAACTTCAAATGAAGAAAAGGAAGGAATAAAATTCAAGGTCTCATTGATTTTGATTTAAGACGCAGGAAAGTCTCTCGTGATGCTTTCAATGCGAGTGCAGTGATTGGATTAGAAGGGAGTAAATTCTCCCAGCGAAATGCAACATTTGGCAGATACTAAAATGGCATTTGTGAGGTAGCACTATCAGAACAAACCACACACAATGGAAAAAATGGAGGAAACTACATTAGAGTCTGTGCACACATAAAGTAATCCAATATATTGTCCTCCCCATCTGCTTTTTACAGCAACAAGTAGTTGAATAGGCAGAACTGTGTTTTGTGACTTTTATCCTATTGTATTGCATATTTTATTTATTTTGCTGTGTTTTAAAGTTCTGAGTCTGTGAACACAGGTAACAGCTACGCCACTAACACTTCCTGACTATGTTTTAGTCCTGTCAAACATCAACAAATTATTACAGTTGGCGGTCCAAACTCCTAAAGCAATAATAAATTATACTGAATCTGTGCACAATAGTGCCTTTCCCTCCATCCCACCTCATTAGTTTCACAACACAGATGCGGTTTTTTTACTATCAAGCTTTTTTTAAAGCACAAACACTATCAACCACCCTTACTCCCACAGCAGATATCTCAGTGGCCTAGAAGACATGACTGGGGTTCTCTTGGGCCAAAGCTGGAAGCCAGACACCTGGGTAGCCACCAAAAACTGCCAACTTGTAGTCAGAAGAATTTCTGCTATTCCTGACTTAGTTTTTGAAAAGGTAAAAACAGGTATTGCCTAGAATAATGCCAACAATACAGAAATAATTTAAAACATTTTAAACTCAAAAGAACCTCCGCAGTGCTCAAAGAAATTTTACTTTCTAAGATTTGCTTAGACAGTTCTCAAATAGCAATAAACAATATAAAAGAAGCACAAGTAGATCCCGTGCTAGAGCCAAAGGGCTCCTCCAGAGCTTTCACAGTGTTGTTTTCTGGGATTCTGCACTAAATACAAATTAAAATACTGGAACAGCAAAGATTAAAGGATTCTTCATGTACAGCAAACTGTACTACAGAGACAGAAAAAAGAAAATTTCTATTACACACTAGATTAGAACAAAATAGTAATCTTTGATCTATTAACCCAGTTGTCTTGATGACAAGTCTACTTTCTTTTTTTGACTTTTTTTTTCCCCCCGAAGAAAAGTCCTGTTCCCCCAATAAGTCAAAAGCTTTTGATTCTGGTTTAATTCATAACATTTTTCCCCTATTTTTTAACTCACATCTCAAGTAAACAGGTTTGTTTTCACGACGAGTGCTAACAGCAGTCCCCATTAACACAGTCTTTTCCAGGCAAAATACAACTATCTGCTGCCATTCAGTATTACTTATTCATATTACTTCTATGAATAATGAATACACCTTAGCAAATGTTGAGGAACTTCAAAATGCTTTATTATTCTTAAGAGCTTTGCAACACTCTTAGGAAAAAATCTGTGTTTAAAAATACATATATAAAAATATGATGCTCCTTTAAGTATCTATTTCTATTCAGCAATGATAATATTGGTCCTTAATTCTTCTAGCAACAGAAGCCCATGTTAATTACTAATAACTCACAAACCCCAAAGCAGGGTTGTATGTTGGTAAGTATCTATGCTATGCTGAAAAAATGGTTAAGAAGTTGTGACTCTAACTCACCATAATGGTTTCCACTGGATATTCAGTCATATCTGTGTGCATCCTATTTATTTATAGAAAATATCAGTATGTACTGGTATTCCAGCTAAAATGCAGACACAGGAGGGTGGGATTAGATGGATTTTGCAAAAGAGTCCTAAGGATGAAGAAACAGTAGCCTCTGTTATACATATGCCAGGTTAAGTAAAGGCAACTTCAGGGCTACTTGACAAGTCCATTCTTCACTTATTGCTGGGTCTGCCATGAAAAATGCCCCAATGTCATTTTTGGAGCCTAAACTCACAGAGCAAGGATTGGCAGACAAAGTATCTGCCAAGCATTCACATTCTTCTTTAATTTTGGCATTTAATCCTTTCACACAGACCATATATTCAGCCGGCCTGGCCTCTCCTCAAGCTCAGGACCATTATGCAAGTTGGTGCTTCATTCGGGGAGGTAACTACAAGCAATCACAGGGTTTAAACATACCGAGCCTGGAACACTCGTGAAAGCACAAGTCCTTTAGAGACCCTTAAAATTATAAGGGAATGCCACAATCAAAAGCCTATTAGTGTTGCACTCAAGTATCAAATATTCTTGCAACATTTTTTTTTTTTTGCCCCATTCAAAGCATTCTGCTGGACTCCAGCTACTTCTGCCAGAAGGAACCAATGAGGCTCTTTTTTATTCCTACCTTACAGAAAGATGAGCAGTAAGATTCCCCCTGGACCTTTATCTACTCTCACTTTAGCTCTCCAACTCCATGTGATTTTATTATCAGGTTATTTTCACAGCTTATAGCAGAAACGAGATTTAAAAGGTTTTACCCAAAGAGTAAGAAAGTTGAGCACTTTGTGAACAAAAGGCTGGACCATTCCTGTAAGACACAACTAATGTTTTTGAAGATTGCAAGTATTTAAGAAATAGGTGTGTTGTAATATATCTGCTCCTATCTGCTTCAAGTTAATAAAACCGAAGGAACCAGATGTCTTTGAGATTATTGCAGATTTTCACTGCCAGTAACAATTAAGCCACAGTAGGGAACTTCTGGGGTAAGACAAAACTGTATAATTAAAATTCAAGTGCATACAAACTAATCATACATTTAAAGTGTAATCCACACATATAATTTTGTAGTCACTGTTCTGCCATATATTTTTTAAGAAAACAAACACATTTGATGAAAAGAGTTTTAATTAAAAAAATCTTGGCAAAATATCAAGGCTTAGCCCTCAAAAGAATATTCTTTAAAAGTTAAATCCTAGGCCAAAAATGTCATCGCAGAAGCAAGAGGGACAAGCATGCAAAGCTCTTAGCATTTTAAGGAGAATCTGATATCATGTGGACCAAACTAAGGGGATTTTTAAAAAGTCCAAAGAAAAGACAAGTTGTTTCTGAGAGAGAAGCAGTCAGCAGCTTTCAGATTCAGAGCCCATTCAAATATCCTAAGTTTAGAGACTGGCGTTTGCTTTGGAAATCAGTGCAAACAGTCAGAGATTCAGTAATCTAATAACAGAGCACTCGTGTCTCCCAGCGAAATCACACAGGCACTGTCCACCTGGTGCACGCCTGCTCTGCGTTCACAGCCTGAGGGGTGGAGTTAAAAGCAGCACCTTTAGTGCTCCTTAACTAACACTTCTCAAACGCTCTGGATCCCTGTCTCCAGGGACTTAACTGGGCTCCTACACTACTCCTTCTGTTGAAACTCGGTGTCCTCAGAGGGTTTTTCTCTCTTATGTCAGATGCTGGGAACACGTTAAGAGGCAGGCTTCTTTTATACTGTCTTTCATCAACAAGAATTATGCTGCCTGTTACCGTGATGGAAAAAAAAGAGTCATACGGAGAATCACAACAGCCTTCTATAAATCCAGCACTTTAAGGATCACAAAGCCATACAGCACTTCCATCAGGAATCTCCAAGACTTTTTTTTAGAAAAGAGATAATTTAGCTAATCTAGTTACAGTCTACAGGTATAGGAATTGAAATAACCGTATTTCACTTTAGCATTCCATTTTGGGTATCATTATTAGAGGGGAAATTGTCTTAGGAATAGTTCTTAAATAAATTTAAAATAAAAGTTCACAAAATAAGCCTTAATGATATTCCTAAAATAATTTGTGAACTACCTAAAAGAAATCTCCCAATGGCTACTATCACCAAATGTATAAAGAGCAATAAAGCAATATTACTTTAATTAAAACCCCATGCATCAATAAAAACCAAAAACAGTTCTTCCCAAATGTTCTTTGGCATATTCCCCTGTTTCTGCCTTCATAACACATTGACTAACATAGTGACTATTTTTATATTTCTGATTAAAACAATTCATACTTCTGAATTTGTACAAACCTTTGGAAAGCTTTAAACAAATGAGGCTCACATGAGAAACAGTATTTTTTGCAGTGATAATAATTGCTACTGTCATTTAAACAAATCAGGGTCTCTTAAACCGTTACGAAGGAGAACCTTTTTCCCATTTAACTTTTTGCTCTTAAGGTATAAGCAAGTTTATTTCTTAGCCAGATTTTCTAAGGAATGGAGTTTATGGAAACTCCATCACTTCAATGACTTGTAAATCCATTTGCAATTTTCCATTAAATGCAATGGAGATGTCAAAATCCCCAGGTATTGGACATGTTTATAAACTTCATAATGTGCACAGGAAGAGAGAACTCTGCAGTTCCCAGTGATAGCAAGGGAAGCTATAGAGTAAACTTACTCTCCAAGAGCTGCAATGAGTTTAGTTTTCAGACCTAAGTTCTACCTTAAGGAATAACTTGATTTTTTTGGAAACTTTCTGACTGACCCAAAAAGTTTTCATCACCAGATGAGGTGAGAAGCAGTGACACCACATCTTTTACTGCTTAGACAGCAAGTGAAATAAAACCTTCATTACTAACTCCAGGTGTTATCTGGAAGCCAAAAGCATTCTGTCTGGCTAGCTGAGCAGCACTCATGTTTTCAGCTCAGTCCTCAGATGGCAGATTTCTGGTCCCAATCGAATGTGAAACATTAAAAATTTCCCTATAAAGCTACATGCTGACTGAGTGCAAAGTTGAACCAAATGAACTGTCACTTCTGCTAAGCTCTCCAGATCAAAATTTTACATCCACCATCAGGAGCTTAGAATGCAGCCACCACGTGCTTCCTGGATAACCAGAGGATTTTTGCCTCCAAAGCTCCTTATCCACCCCCATCCATGAGCATTAAATGTGTTTCACTGTTATTTCATAGGAAGGTTCACCACCTGCACCTTTGCAAACAGCCCAAACTAATACTCAAACAGGAGAGTAGCACTGACATTTGATGTAATTTCATCACAAGGAAGAAAATCCATGCTTAGTTGAATCAGGCATCCAGGGACCTACCCGATTGATCACTGGGAAAGAATGACAGTGTATTTCATAAACAGCTGGATATACTCTTCAAAGAATTTCTTTACTATTTCTTTTAAGAATATAACTGAAGAACTCATTTTTCTTCAAACTTATCTTTGAGAAGAGTGAATAAAATCCATCACAGACTATAGGAACAAAAATTCCTCCAGTTTGCCCTCAAACTGTCAAAAGTCAGAAATACATGCTCTTATATAGGCATACACTATTAGCACAAACATAAAATGGGAAAATGAAGACAAAACAGCAGAATCAATAAAGCAGCTTCTTAAATGTACTTCGATTGCAGTGCATGCTGATTCATGGATTACTAGAGAAGATACACAGTTCACATTGGCCTCTCACGATCTAGATATCTGAACCTAAACATGATTATAATTCTACTTCTACTACTTGCTGTCAAACCTTCTCTGCTGTAGACTGCAGCCACAACTCAGAGAAAACAGCAAAGTGACATCCAGCACTGTTCATTTTCACAAAAGAAAAGGTTGTCCCAAGTATCCAAGATGTCTTTGGAAACTGAATTTATTAACCACAGTGAGATTTTCAAAGAGTTGTTTCTGTTTCAACCAGTAAGGAAATGCATTGAGAGACAACAGTTCTAGCTGTGGGCATAATTAGGCCTGTAAGAATCACAGTTTTTATAACATTCTCATATAAGGCCTTACACTCTACTAGAGACTAAAATTGTATTACCACCTCACTTCAAAGCTGCCTTTACAGCTATCAGCATCAATATTCAAATGACTAATGATGATCAGAAACTTCTGCTGACTTCTATTAACTGCCCAAGAGCACTCACGGTGGCAGCTCTGCATCTGGAGGTTTGGGATAAGGTGTTTTCAACCCTACATTGAGACCAACCTGGGGTAAAGTTGTCCACACTAGTTTGTGTTCTAACGTAGTCTAGCATAGCAATAGAGAAAGTCAGGCATTGACTTCAAACTCTTAAGAGGTTTGTCTGTGCAAGCAGCAGTTCTAACAGCCAAACAACATTTAATTAATAAATAAAACTTAGGGATCATCTATAAAATAAGATTACAAATGACAAAGTGCAAATATATTTAATTGGTCAACATTTCATATCAATGGATTAAATTCAATGTAATTCAACTGCTTATTTAATAACAAAAAAAAAAAGTGCAGCAGCAGCTAAGAGTCAATGGCTTAATATAGAAAAATAAAAGTCCACTGTATCTGAAGCCAAGAACACTTACTGCAGGGTTATTAAGAATAAAAATAATAATTAGCAACTGGATTCCTAATAACATTATTTTCAGTCTAGACACTGTATTTTACTCCCTCTCTCTCACACACACAATTAACTTGGGAAAACTTCAGTGGCTTTCTAAGTCTCGACAGTTTCTTTATGTACCAGTGTATTTCTTAACTATTGACAGTATGTGAGGTCAGTAATGTATGTTCAAGGGAATAAGAGTTATATTTAGAGGGCAAAAAGAAGAAACGGACATGGAGGAAAACTGCAGCTACAAGAAGTTATAAGAACATATGCAATATGTGACAAAAGAGGTCATCCTTGTTGGAATGAATTGTAAACATGAGAGCACTAAGCATAGAGCTTAAAGAAAGGATAAGAAATGAGGCCACTAGTTCAAGAGAACATGCAGACTGAACTGTAAGCTATCCATTTTTCACTTTTCAGAGTGTTATACACATCACAATCTATTTTTTTTTAATAGCTTTAATTCCCTTATTTTAAAGCAGGTCCCTACAGCCCATTTTGATGCCCAACATGGCAACACCTCTCTTTAGCTTTCTTCTAGCTTTCAGGTGATTTCTTTAAACATCCTTAATTTGATTTGATTTCTGTTTTACATTCTTTTCACTTTCATACTAATATCACATCTCTGTATTTACTCTTCTCCCAGATGTCTACATTATCTCCTTTATCATGGAATTTATCTTTTCATCCTTAAATCTACTGATATGCTCTCTAGTCTAATTCCTTTTTGCTGTCTGTGATGTAGCCTGACCCTTTTATCAGCTATGCCATCACTTTTCTGTCATTCTTCTCTCTCTAAAATGACTCCTGAGAGAGCGCAGACCTGAAGAAGAGATCCCCTGAAGATCATCAGTGCCTGGAGGAGAGAAATTACAGTTCTTGACATCCAAAAAGATCCTGTTCCAAGGCTCTTCACTTTCACAGAACCAAAAACTTTACAGTACCATGAGAGTACTCTGCAGTTATAGTTGCATTTGGTATTCTTTTGGGGAATGTGAGTATTTGAAAACTCCTTTGTGACTTGAAAATCCAAGTAACTGAATGATGAGAGGTGACTCATTAGCCTCTCCCAGCACAGAAGAGAATCACAGGAGGTTAGAAAGAACAGCTAAAAGAAATAATGCTTGTCTACCAGTCCTCAAAATCCAGACTATCTGGATACATAAAAGCCTGCCAGTCAAATGGGCATGAAGATTTTTATAAATAACAAGAAAATGGAATTTCAGTGTACGGTCATTTGAAATACTTTCCCAGCTACAATAAAGCCAAAATTCAATAACGAGCCTCAGAACTGTCTTTAAAGCATACATTTGACACAGCAGTGAGTTATGGCTATATCCAAAGTACAAAGAGAATCTCTTGTGATGATTTAACGTACACATTAAATAATAAGTTTACAGATGTCAGTGAATATTTTCAGAAAATACCTTTAATAGCCATCAAATCAGTGCTGCAGTTCCGAAGAGACATTATTTTTCAACACTGAGAACAAAATCACTCTTAATCCTTGCCGCAGCTTCAACAACTCAGCTGTTAATCGCAGTGTTGTGACATCTCTCTCTATATATATATAAAAGGCTGAAGTATCAAAAGAAAACAAAATAAAAATCATAGTTAAATGCATAGCTGATCAGAGATATGATGGTTTTAAATACTCCCACTTGAGTTCTGAACACGACTGCACTTGTCAGTTTGTTTTTTTCCCGCCTATTTCACTGCAAATAATAGCTAAGAATCAAACCCTTTCAGTTTGTCATCTGGCTGTTCACTGTATAATCTACACACAACAGTAATCTTCTAAAATGTCACCAATCCTAAACTAGAGGTACCAATATATCACTTGTTACAGGACCCAAGAGGCCATTTTTGGCTTTTTTTTCCTACTTCAAAAGAGAGAAGCAGATCCATCGTGAACTCTTGCCAAGAAATTAGAAAGCATTGTTACCTTTTATAAGCCAAGTAACCTAAACATTTAATTAAATCTTCATTCTGCCTCTGCCATCTGGCACATGCTGGGAAAGAACACGGCTCTTTGAGTGTGCCCCACAGCTTACCAAGGAGTCTGCTCACCTCCCACCAAAGCAAAAGGAGGCAATGAAGGGCCTTGTCAACATAACCTTGGTTTTACACCATGCACTCTGATAAATCAGAAAGAAAAACACGATTCCTCAGACAGATTCAATGCCACTTGCAGTTCCACAGTCAAATACATTCAGTCCACCCCAAAAGCAATTGAAAAAGTGTGAATTTTAACAATGCTCACACACACATGTACCTCCTCTTCATCATATTGAATAGCCTTAAAATAAAGCCCCATTAAAATTGATTTCTCTAATTCACTTACGAAGATAATTAATCAATTGCTAATACTTCCTTTACTCAATAAACATCATCCTTGGTCTCTTCATCCTTCAAAGACTGACACAGACCTTTCAGGTCATATCACCATGGAATAAGGCAAACCATACATATCATACCTATTTTGTTAACCTCATAAATTTACCAATGTTAAATACTGACATTACGCTGCTGGTCAAAAAATACTAACTATTAAATGAGAAAATGCATGCATTTAGTAATATATGATAAATACTTACTTTAAATAAACATTTTAGTATCAAGTGTTTCAGAAAATGAGAACAGGTAATTCCAAGCTAACATAATGAGTATTATTTTAGGATATGGAATCAACAACTTATGCAGAAAAAAGGCTTATTTCAGGACCTTTTGAAGTATCTTCTGTCCCCAGGATCCACACCATGATTCTGGTTTTGTCTCTCCTTTCAGGTTTCACTTTTAAATATTCTGTGAATTGAAGCTATCACTTAAATATTCTTTCAAAAAGATAAAAACTATTCTTGTTATAAGACAATTTTTGATTTATTAATAGTTGACCCCTTGGCAGCACTTTGGATAAGTCCTGTACACTAACCAACAAATTGCATCTTTTAACCCATATTGATTAAGATCCTACATTGATTTGGGGGTTGATTAACTGAAATGATACAGTAAAGTGTTGGGTTAGACAATGAAGTAGAATAATGTGGATAAAAACATAGTATCTCCACAGTATTAACTATTTTTTTTTCTTTTTATTTACATACAGTAATTATTTTTCTATGAAGTTTCTTCCAGGTGAGCAATTACAATCCTTTGGGTTTCATCTATAGGTTTTTTAGGTATTAAGACAAATAATCTTGTAATAGCTTGACAATTTCCCCACTGTGCAATCTTAGCACGCTTGTAACAAAACATCACTTCTAATGAGGATTTCTGTGTCACCACCTGTATTGCAGCTCAACCAGGGAAGTGGTTATTAATGTAAAATCTTCCTTGAAGGTTAATGATTAATAGAAGGAAAATCATACTACTTTTTTTCTGTTTACATTCAATCCCCACTAAGTATCACATTTTGAAGAGCCTTTTAGCCTTCAGTTGGGGTTCCCTGCTACTGCTGTCAGCTGGATTTGACAATTCTCTCAAAATATTCTGTTTACTGTGTACGTTATTACATCCTCCAAACGCACAGTGTGGTCCTGACCAAGCCATCAGATATGACATAGCAGAAAGGACTGCAACAGCTCCATGTAAAGCTTTCTAATCACTGTACTATCTCCTGAAAATGTAATAAAATTTCCCTGTGACCTGGAGGAATATGGCCTGTTGCTACTGCAAAGGCTGAAGCTACTCCAGACAACAGCAAAGTGACATCAGGAAGAAGTTACACGTGGTCTTGCAAGGTCAACACCACACCAAAGAGAGAAGGAGTAAATATAATCTCAAATTTAAATAATATCATTATCTTCTATAATACCACCTGCTGTCCATGCACACAATCTGAGAAGCAGTTTCTAGTCATGAGCTACTTCAGGTGCCAATGGTTCCACTGCCAGCACTTTACTTCAGAATCCTGCACTGAGAGCAGGTGCCTCAGCTATGCAATTCAACACACCTTAGGCAGACCTCCCTCCAGGAAGAATATCTCCAGCTGTAACATTGTGGTGACTATTATTAACTGTTTATAACAGAAGTTATTTAGGGTGCAGTATTTAAAAATTACAATTAAAACAAACAAACCACACAAAAACAAAACCCCCAACAGCAAACAAAAAACCCCCAAAAAACTCCCCAGCATCTTTCTAATACAGCAAATATGAAACTGGAAAAATTAAGGGTGGGGATACAGAAATTAACTGTATCTGGCATTTAAGGTAAGCAGTGCATCCAGGGAATGACCTGGCTGAGGCAGAGGAGGAGCCAGTTATTCAACTAAGTGCCCTAAGAGCAAGTGCCCTTTGCTTGAGCAAGAGGAACCATTTGCTCCCTTCCCATGGGGTGAGGGCTCAACACTGCCCTGGGAAATGACACTCGTGGTGGGTATTGCTCACTGGAAAACAAGCAGGTGTCCTCCTGGATCACAAACGTCCCCCTGAAAACAGGGATAATGGAAATGCTTTCCAAAAGGAAAACGTGAGTTTGACCGATGGTATCAGACAAGAGGGTGCCTGGGTTTACACCCTGGAAAGGACTGCATATCCAGTTGATTCTGACATTCTGTGTTCCCTTTTGTAGTGCTTCTCAAAATAGGGAAACACGCAAAAGTAAACTAGAAACTAAGGATTCTGAAATAAATGCAATTTTCCTTGAAAAATCGCTCCCTGTAGGTTTCAAATTTCACAAAAAAATCTGTTGAAAAAATAAAACAAATATTTGTCAGTTACTGGGGAAAAAAGTCTTTGAGTCTACAACCAGTCTTATTTTTTATAACATAAGGCACGGGGATTTCACAACCAGAACCACATCATTTCATAACTATAAACTTAATTCACAAATTCTTTTTCTAGAATCACTGCACACACATTCAGAAATGAAAAACACCTTTCTGTCTTTTCATCGAGGGTCTGAATATCCTTTAGGAAAAGTTGCCCACCCTGATGTGCTGTGCAGTGAGAACATGCGCAATCAACCTTTCACCAGTGCTAATTTCTTTCCTCCTTTCTGAACCATGACAGACACCAACTAGATCTCTTTCTACAGGAGCTGCTTCCCAAAGTTTATACCTGAACAATTTCCCTCGACTCTCAGTGTAGCCTGGCAGAAGGGACACAAAATAACTAATCATTAAAACCTAAGTTATTTTACCTGCATTCTTTCTTGCCTGCAGCACTAAACTACATATCTAATACAAAACCATGGTGCAGCTTAGAAGATTTTTTTTCCTGGTTTTGTATATCAGCCTCCCAATGAGAGAAGCATAACTTAAAAACCCTCTAAAGCATAAAATGTGGTCTTTGTACCATGATAAATACAGAAAGGAGCTCTCGCTACCCTCAGAGGTGCCAAGAGATTTGAAATGTGAAGTATTCCTCTCACAGGAATTTATAGCATTATCTGTTTTTACAGAATCTCTTAAAGATATTTGAGTTTTAACAAGTTTCTCAACAGCCAAATGACAGCTTAGCAGAGGATTACCTGTTCTCCTCTCTGTTGGTTATTTCTCATTCTCACCCCCAGAAACACGACTTTCAGAGTGCTGGTTGCACTGTGTAAACATTACCCACTACTTTGCACCGCTGCAGTACCACAGAGTAGCCCCCAGCTTTGGAATTCGTGACCAGACATTCCTCCTGAAGGATTCCCCAAGGGCTGGGCAGAGCATCCTCACTCACACAGTCATTAGGATGAGGCATTAGGCAAAGAACATGCTCTTCTGCACAGCATGGAAAGGGAGCGACCCGCACAGCATGTTTTGTACCAGCGAATCCCACTAAGCAGTGCCTCTGCATCACAGAGCAGCTTAATAAGGGGACTATCTTGCAGGATGCAGCTGCTCATGACAGCCCTCCTGGACTCATCTGACAGAGAAATTAAAACAGTGCGGTGCAGAATAATGCAGAGAGCCATAAGCCTGTTTCTATCCCTAAACAAATGACATGATCATTTTCAAAAAAGCCCTTTTCCAAATCCATCTGGCTGTTGGATGATCATTCATGAGTAACTTCATCTGGATGCTCACAGGTAGTGAAAAAGCATTAGAGAGAGAGCTGCAGAATTCTGCATGAAGCCCATGATTAAGCAAGCTAATGATCTGAGATGATGATCCGTGGCAGAACTGGTTTGAATTTTTTTTTGAACTGGCTTTAGAATTCTCAAAGAAATGTTTTCATTAGTGGGTAAAGGGCCCTGGAAAGTAATTTGTGCTTGCTGATAGATGTTAAATGCCTCTCAAAGAGCATGTAAGTCCCTAAGATGCTACAGAATATTACAGCAAGCATTTTTCCAGTTAGTGCATCCAAACAACAGCAAAAATCAGAGAATAATTTTAAGGTTGAAAGGGACCTTTGGACTTCTTTTGATCAAATCCCTTACTTCAAAACAAACAAAGGTTTGTCAGTCAGGACCCTGGTACACCAGAGAGCAGAATTTTCAGTCCAGCTCTATCTCCTGCAGGACTGAAAACAATGAAGTGCACAAGTCTCAAACATCAGTTTAAAATCATGAGATTTTTTGAAAACCAAAAATGAGTTCATTTTATATGGCATTAGTCACAGCAGTTCTATCCCTGACAACCCTTGCAAAAATGGGATATAGAAAACAACTGATATTTTGCACAGACAGACTATATCATTTGGGAGTTCTGAAAGTCTGGAATGCTCTAATTTGAGATGACCCAACAGTACCTCACAGCAGCACGGGTTCAGCTCCCCCTCAGGCTTTCCTTTTCCTCAGCCACCTCGGAGGGGTGACATTTCCAACAGCTCATTCTCCCCTGATGAGCAAGTGTCGAGGCCACAGGCACTGCTTGGCTGCACATCAGCTCATGGGCTCTGACCCTGAAAGAAAGAACTGGCTGGTAAGATAAACTGTATCAGTCCCGAGTCAAATACCAACACAGCTACAGTGTACTTGCAGCATAAACAGCAAAAATATCTGTACTTTATGATGATTTATTTTTGTAAAGCATTTCCACAGTGAACAAACACTCCTGATGGAAATTGTGTCAACTGCTGAAAACTCCTGAACCAGACACCCTGATCACCTTTTCAAGCTCCTTTATTTATTTATTTTTTTTTTTTGCAAAAAAAGGAAGCCATTAGGATTTGTTTGCCATCTGATTATTACCTCCATGTTAATTTTTACTTATTATTTGGTTGAGTTTTAAATTTTTGTCGAAAGCCATTCTACATGAAAATATTGTCCTTTGAATAATTATAATCATGAGACAGTGTATAAAACCATCTAACATCTCCTCTTCCCACCCATATACTCACAAGCAGGCTTTACCTCCATTGGAATATTCATGGGGTATAAATAATAAAAAAAGCATGAAAGCTGCTAGAGCGTAGGTAGAAAATTTACTCCCCTTTCTAGTTCTTAACTTTCATTTAACTTCCTTACAACTGTACAATAAATTGCAGCCAAATCTGTCCTTTGAGAAAAACTTCTAAGCAGCATTTCCAATGTACTCCATCTTTTAAATCCACACACTGACACAGGATATTAATGCAACAGTCCCATCTCTGATAACATACACTGCTGGCTATTAAGAGCAGGAGCTGGGGAAGCTAAGAAATTTTTGCAAAATTAGGCAAAGGAAAATTTTTGTGCTTAAGCAGATGGTATGCACAGGAAATTTAAAAAAACCCAAATTTATTTCCAATCCCTCCCAGGATAGTTCTCTCTCCACCAAACATAGCCCATTTTCCAAAGCATTGTTCTCATTTACTTCTCATTAGTTGGGTAGCTTTTCACAGCCTCTGAGATTGCCTTTGAGCCTCTACAGGTATCATCTATTTAGTAGACAAAGTCTTGAGCTAAAAAAAAAAAAAAAAAAAAAAAAAGAAAAAAACAAACAATCCAATAAAACCACAACAGTAAGAAATGAATATTTATATTCTAAAATTATGGCTCATTATTAGACAGTATTCTCCCCCAAACTGTTGAGGTTTTATTAGTAACTGATCAGCAAACATATATTGCCTTATAAACCATTACTACTCTATCTGCATAATAGCATACAGCATTTTTGAAAAAGTACAACTCAAGGTAAATTTACTAATATTTTGTGAATCATTTAAGTACTAACCCTTTCAGCAAGCTGTAGTGTAGCTTTGCCATTTATAGAAACATGAAGTGAATAACACAGCTTTGTTCATAGCTTAACGGCTACGTCTCCTTTGCTAACCCCAGAATTTCCAAGGCAGCTAGCAAGCACTTTAATGAAGGTTTGGAAGAATTAGAATATTTCCAAACTCCTTTATAAGCTCACTTTACTTCACGAAATTTTGATATGGTATTTCAGTTTTATTCCAATTTCTTTTGCCTTTTTAAGCCACTTATCGAAATACAACGGACCCTCTCCAATGTCCCAAAGCCCATCTACCCAGAAGAAGCTGATAGGAATCTAGTAAGGTTATTTATATTGTGGATACTCTTCCTGGGAGACTTTGGAAGTTGACTATATCTAGTTTACAAAATTTCTGTTGCAAGTCTGCTGGTGGATATTTTTGCCACATTCAACTCTTCCCTGGCAGAGCCAGCACAACAGGACGGACTACTTAGTAAGTTAGTCATCTTGAACGTCTTTGCCTTTTAGAGCACAGAACATTAAGCTAAACTGAGTTTGCACTGAAAAAGGCATCAGAGTTTCACCAAGGGAGTTTTACAAGACGCAGTCAACATTTTACATTATTTGTCCTTTCTTCAACTAATATGTTTTGACATTATACTGCTACAATAGAATCAGCCATCCACATCTATTTTCAAGCTATCCAGGTTTAGAATCGGATGATTGCTCCATTGCTATAAATCAGACTCTTTTAAACATACCAACAAACAACAGTATTATTAATTCATTCTAATAAAACAAATTCGCTTTCAAAGCAGTGACCCCAGTGAATCAGGTAAATGGAAGGGACTACAAAAAAAGTGAACCACAAGAGAGTTTTTCAATGGGGTCATCATTTCTTTCAAATACTTTGGACCAGCCAGGAGGCCTTGTCTGACCCAACTCAGCAGAATAAAGTCCCAAAGGCATTGAGTTTAACACATTAAAGTGCACACTTAACATGATTCTGAGCGTTCCCTATGCCTTAAAGCACTCCAAGATGCCTTAAGTTCAGGATAATACTCAACGCCAAACCACTATTCTGCTTCATGCCATCCAAGAAAGAACGGCAACAAATCCCAACTATCCTCAGCAGTTTTGTGTTGTATTTAAGTTTTGGAGCTAAATCTTTTCAGACCAGTTTGTAGAATAACAGACTCACAGAACCAACATTTATCACAGTATCGTAGAATGATTTGCACTGGAAGGGACCTTTAAAGCTCATCTCGTCCAACCCCGTTCAACCAGCAGGGACATCTTCAGCTAGACCAGGTTGCTCAGAACTCTTACTAACACAGTCCAGGCCATAGTTGCACAACAGAAAGAAACTAGAACATGTATTTAGGATCCTACAGTTGTACTACGTTACAAACACATAACGTTGCTGAACCCTCAAAAATGCTTTGTTCGAAATAAAGCCACAGTTTTTAAAATGAGCAACTACTACTTAAAAACGTATAGAAGGCAAGGGATAAAATCCAACAGAAAAGACTGAGTAGCATTTTCGCCTTGGGCACAGTCTTTAGTAACAGATTCAGTCAATCATTCTTTGAAATTCTGCCATTAGGACAAACAGAACATGTGTCCAGGAAATTTAGGATGATGGTGTCTTGAAAACAGAAGAGAGCATTTCCGAAGCATTCATATCTCTATCCAGCATTTAACAGATGTCTTTGTAAGTCTTGAGAGAACCAGATGCAAGGACTGGAACAAGATGCTCTGTGGGTTTGTGTCTCACCTCCCCTGTTGAAATTCCTGCCTGTGTTAATGTAGGTAACAGCTTTTATGTTCTTAAAAGCATCACTGAATCAAAGCGGTCTGAAATACATTGGTAGTTTTGCAAAAGTTATCCAACCTAAATGGAAATTCACACACGTCTCAGAGGATGCTTTACTACCTTTGGACAGAAGCAGTGTACAACGTGGTTTAACACCACTTAATATTTGCTGACCACAAAAACTTTTCCCCAGCCCGCCACAAACTGACACTTTAGAGACACATGGGCCCAGTGTCTTTGCCAGTTCCAGTACTAAAAGCAGGCTCTATAAAAGCCAGGTAAAGATGTACAGAAAGTATGAATTACTGAATTATTCCCAGCAAGATGACATATCACTGCTCACCTGCAAGCATGTTTTGATGGCTTTTGATGGTCCAGCAGGTAGTCATCTCTGAACTGTGAAGAAAGACACTGAAGATTCCTGTGCAAGTCGGCCTCAAAGGCGCAGATTTGCCAAATCTTTCTTCCACATACAATAGAAAGTAGTTTCAGGATTGCAGGGTAAGGAGAGAGAGAAACTGACAAGGTAGAATACAGGAAAAAAAAAGCAGCAGGGTTTTTTTCCCTAACAAGACTCTATTACATACTTCTAATTATATTTACCCAGAAATAATGTAAGTATTTAGAGTGATAATAAAATTACAAAAGCAGTACATTGCAAAAAGCGTTTCCATAGCTATTTCAGTGTTCTTTCAGAAGATGAATTATTAGCATTGGTATTACTGCATTTTTGAAGGCAGGAATGTGGAATCATGAATTAACCACTGACAATACAGAAATGCTCTGCACATTTGCAAGCAACAGTCTTAAAATGGCAGCAGTAAAGCAACAGCATCTCATCTGCAACTGTTAAGAGTTATGCACCATCCTATCAAGGAGGAACTCTACACACTTTTACTTGTTTCGAACCCAGAGAGTTCAAATTTTCAATGAGGAGTACTGTCATGAGTTATTTACAAGTGGGTCATACAGAATTTCCCCTGCCAAAATTATTCAGCAAATATGTAAATAATTTCGAAGAGCATCTGGCCCGAAGTTACCAAGTTTTGCACACGGATGTAATTTTATGCAAATTATCTTGTAAACAACATCAGTACGTTTCAAAATAAGACATATCAATGGACAAACTGTTCTGACTTTACCAGTGGTGGCAGATGGCAGGATGCAGAATGTCTGGAGCCTGCCAGATCGACAGCTTCATCTAAAGAGGACAGCCTTGGAAGGCGTGGCACAAAGGATGCCAAAGGCCACTGTTTCTTCCCCCCCGCAAACACCATCCTTTTCTGTTTATACCTTCCACTTCCAAATCCAGTAGACCTAAGTGTCAAAAAGATTCAGGTATGAAAAAAAGGACATTCAAACCTAACCAGGGAGTCCAGCTCCCGACATAGGAACAGGTAAACACCTCAGCACAGAGGTGTCGCAGCTATTTACAACCAGGTGCTCTCTGACAAAGACCAAGAGCACCTTTCTGGGGAAAAAAAAAAAACAAAAAAGTACAAGAAACAAGGTAAGTCTTCTTGTGTAGGATTACTTGCCTCTGGAAATCTACTGTTTGGAAGCCTCTGAAACTTCAGATAAGCAGCTACTAGACACTGGATCAGGTTACTAGACTCTCTGGCTCTGGGGTTTTTTTCTCCATAAGTCTATCAAATTACTTTCTGAACTCTTAGTTTTGTCCTCTGTTGCATCTTGTAACAGTAAATCCCATAACTTAATCAACTATTTTAAAGAAAAACCAAACAAAAACAGTCTCAAAAGCTCCAATTCTTTGCTGTAACAGTATTGCCCAGGATTTTCGTATCGAAGCCCCAGGAAAAGCAGCATTGCCAAACAGCGAAAAACATTACAAATTAACTTTATCATAGAATATCTCAAGCTGGAAGGGACCTATAAGGATCATCAAGTTCAACTGCCTACTGTTCTTAGGACTACACAAAACTAAACATATGACTAAGAGCATCGCCCAGGCACTCCTTGAATTCTGACAGGTTTGGTTATGTTCCACATTAACACTGCACATCTGTATCAAACAATTTTAGCATAGCCTTATGCAGAAGACAAAAAGCATTGGAGGTATTAATTCTAGTCAAACCAAGTATCAGAATAAAACTTTGGTTTCCAAACCAGCCTGCCCCCAACACACTTTCCCCAGTCTAGAGAGACCCAAATGTGGACATCTCATCCCCTTCCCCCAGGCAGGTGCAAGGGCAGAGTAATCTTAGCCACCAGTGCTCTGGGAACAGTTAATATCCGTTGAGCAGCACCCTCCTAACTCCCAGAGCTTAACAAAAGTCTACTTCTCTCCCAGATATCTTAATCACAAAAGCAGAAACAGATATTTTTGTTCTACTTACTCCCCAGTTTAAAGCTGATAGTTCAATTACTAGTAGCATCATTTCTTCTGACTTCTGCTGGATCTCACTGTTAGACTTAAACAAGGGAAAGGCCTGCAGAGATCCCTCTTTGTCATGCCACATTTTCAGACGAGCATTTTGAGAAATGTAAAGTAGTCACCGTTCCCACTCTGGACTTGCTTGACCATGAGAGCACATGTGGAGATCAGGAACTACCTGATTAGGTTTGCTGAGGAGGTGGTAGTGAGGAATGGGAGAAATCATGGCTAAGCATGCAGGATGAATTCTGCAGCATTTTGGAAGTCACCTCTCTTATCTCACAGCAAAGACACTCTTATCACAGAAGCTCTAGAAGACAGAGGAGAGAAGACTTTGTGTCCTGGAAGAACAACCCCCTCTCAGATCTCTCGGAGGGGAAAAGTATTTCAAATTGCAGTGAAATCAAAAGGCTTTACATTTTTACTTTATGTAGAGATAGAAAGTTTGCAGCGAGGGCCTAAAAGCTATGCTCTTTTTCAGTTTAACACAATTTCTTGTCCATGTGCACTCAAATTATGTATGCTCTTAAAATACAAAACCGTAGTGTCCAGCACAGCACTGCATTATTAAAAAGATCTGTCATATTTACAACATTTTAAGGGCCATTAAAATTCTTCTCATTCCATGACTTCATGTTTTGCAGTACAGATTACAAATTATATAATTGATAGCAATATAAAGAAACAAAAAAAATTCAGTCAGCATTGAGTACTTACCTCCCAGTAGAGTTTCCCACACAGCTGATGCCAACAGCTCAAAAGGGACTTAGGCAAGAAGAAATTTTTCCAAGGAATTTGGCTACTTTGAAGCCAACATAGTTATCATACGCTATTTCATAAATCCTGCCTTCTGAATGTCTCAGAGCAACCATTTCTGTTTGGTTCAGAAATTGCCTTAAAAAAAAAAAACAACAGACTAATTTCCTTGTAATAGAGAGCAGTGCCTTAATCTGAGATGATTCTCAAATTTTACTACCAATTTCCTGCATGTTGCATCCAGCTGTCTGCATGGCAAGGTTTGATTTTGATATACAGCATATCTTCCAGTAATGAAGGGGTTTTTTATTCATCAAAAAAATAATTACAGGAAATTGCCCAAGTCTTTTAGATATTTTCCCTGACTCTTCAGTAAAGGCTCTAATATTTGATTACTTTTCATATTTATGGTTACTTAATGTTGGTTTATCTACATGCACATAAGAGCACTACTAGATGTCTTCTATCATGTTCAGAAATGCACTACTTAGATCGGGTTCAAGTAAAATCCAAATAACATTATCCAAACAACATATCTCATCTAATGATTTCTGACTACTCATGATTAATTATAGAAAGTCACAAGCAAACTTACTCCAGGAGATTGGTGATAAACAGCAAAAATAACAGCAATTGTTACCACATTTACTTCCACATGGCAAGGCAAAAGGAGAATCTGGATGATATGTTAATGCACTGGCTGTTTCCCAACACCCTCTTGAACACATCTGTTGTATCTCTCCCCTGCAAAAATACAAGTAGAATCAGCACTTCCATTGCTTCTTACATAGCAACTTAATCCAGCACTTTTGTTATTACCCAAAAATGGATTCTAGCAAACAGCCTCGATATCCCAATGCAGCAAACATACCATCCTTACTTCTCTTTTTTAAACCAATAAGAGGGATCAATCTAATATTTCTAAGAAATTGTGACATCTCAGCATTCCTCTTTGGTTCTGGTGCAATGCACTGTGTATGCTCCACAAATCCTCTGCTTCAGCTTCTGTAAAACCAGGACAGGTCAATAGGATATGTAACAGTTGGTAAATTATCTTCTCCTGGCACTACAGCAGCAACAACAAATACACTGCAAGAATAAGAAAATTAGTTGTTTTCTTTGCAAAAGCACCCCAATAGGGTTCTGCTTTCCCCAGTGATCTAAGAATGTACTATTTATATAAAGACATTGTTTTTAAAAAAATAAAAGTTACAGAACTGGTCAATTTAGAATTTAACAGACGGTAGAGCATTAAGTGATGCAAACTAAATAACAGGGGATGGTTGAAAGAATATATTTCTTTCAGACACTATTAAAACCTCATACATAACCCTTAGGGCCAGCTTAAAAATGCACATATGCTCAGGAGACCTTTAATCTATGAATAGTTTATCAAAGTCACCAAGTTTAAGCAGAATAAAAACCTTTCCACAGAACGAGGGCTTCCTAATCTGCCTTTCCTACACACTTATATCTGTTACATAGGAAACAGGGGAAGTTCTGAATTCAAATTTTACATTTTAATTAATTTCAACTGTATTCACCTCAAGCACTTTGGAAAGCAAGTTGAGTTGCAATCTCCTGGAAAAGCTTTGCAGACATAGTATTTGCAAAACCTCTCAAAACCTAAGTGTCAGGCTAATCCAATAAAACACCCAAAGCATCCCCATTAAACAAAAAAAAAAGGTTCATATTGAAAATGCCACCTTGCTGATAAGTAGCTTCATGTAACCTTGACTCATGTAAATAATTCACAGTATTATGCAAGAAAAAGCTTAAAAGTTCCAAGGTTTTTATAAACTCCAAAGAAAACTACGCATTGCTGTTAGAACAAAACACTGGCTTTTATTTTCCAGCTTCTTTTCCCAGTTCCCTCTGGGTAGGATAAAATTATTTTAAGCCAAGCTGCAGTTAGTTACTAATATAACTCTGCATACCAAAGAAAAACAGATTCATTAAAATACATCTAGCTGTAGAGATCCTCTACAAAGCAAAGATCTATCACAAGCAATAAAATGCTGACTTCAAAACGAAAGCAGAGCTGCATTACACAAACTTTATCTTCAACTGAAATTCAAACTATCACTTCAATACATTTCTAATACTTAACATTTTTAAATTCTGTTATTAATGCTGCTTTCTTTATGCTGTTGAATACTCACACCAGTACCACAGACACAAACTGAAAGTGGTTAAAAACCTTAGATGCATAAAAGTAGAGTTTTAGTTGGAATGAAGGAACATCAGACCACCAGCAGCCAGCAAAGACTCTGTTATGCAATCTCAGTTGCACTTAGTACACCCATTTGGGTTAGAGGATTATTCCCAATAGGTCTAAAAATCCTGACAGTATTACTCAGAAAAATTAAATTAGCCTTTACCAAACCACTTCGATACAAGTTATTCCAGGGCTTGTTAGATAAATCCTGAACCATTAAAATGCTTTAAGTAGTAACTGGGAAAGAGTGAGACAATTCAAAATTGATTTCTGTGGAAGCTGAATTAAATTACATGGAGTTATACATCTAATGCAAAAAGGGCAACAACAAGTCAATGCTATGTGCTTTTTAAAGAAAGAAACCCAAACCTCTGATCTCCTCCTGTTACAACAGCCTTCTCCAGTTTCCATAGCGAAAAATGCAATTGATACAGGCATGTAGGTGCTTTCATAGAAATTTGTAGATAATTTTTTTTTTCTTTTTGGCAAGTATTTTGTGAAATGTTTTGAGGTTTTGATCTTTCTTTCCAGAGAGGCCTAAAAAAAAAAAAAAAAGATTCTACCATGGGCCTTGTAAATTCTACACATAAGACTTCATCCCTGGCAACTTCATCTTTATTTGGACCATACACTATTTACATGCAGAATTTTGCATATTATTGCATTATCACTGTAAGCTTCTATGGCCTTTTCCATCAGCTGTGCAATTGGCTGCCTTTGGATTAGCTACTTTTGAAAATATCCCCCTGACATTTCACGAGAGACAATGACATACCATTTCACAAATACCATGTTTCCTGCCCCAGTGGTGTTCCACAGGGCTCCATCTTGGGCCCAGGGCTCTCCAACATCATAAACCATTCGGACGCAGGACTGGAAGGGATACTAAGTAAGTTTGCAGACGATACAAAATTGGGAAGAGCTGTTGACTCCCTCCATGGCAGGGAAGCCCTGCAGAGAGACCTCCACAAATCAGAGGGCCCGGCAATCACCACCCACAGGAAGTTCAACCAGGGAAAGTGCCGGATTCTGCACCCGGGATGGGGCAACCCCGGATGTATGTACAGACTCAGGAATGAGATTGGGAGCTTGGGATTGTGGTCGATGGCAAGTTGAATGTGAGTCAGCAGTGCCCTGGCAGCCAGGAGGGCCAACCCTGTCCTGGGGGGCATCAGGCAAAGCATCACCAGCCAGGCAAGGGAGGGGATTGTCCCGCTCTGCTCTGCACTGGGGTGGCCTCACCCTGAATATTGTGGCAGTTTTGGGTACCACAATATAAAAAAGATAGTAAGCTCTTGGAGAGCATCCAAAAGAGGGCAACAAAGGTGGTGAAGGACCTTGAGGGGAAGCCGTGTGAGAAGCAGCTGAGAGCACTTGGTCTGTTCAGCCTGGAGGAGACTGAGGGGAAACCTCACTGCAGTCACAACTTCCTTATGAGAGGAAGAGGAGGGGCAGGCACCGATCTCTGCTCTGTGGTGACAGGACCCAAGGGAATGGCCTGAAGTTGTGTCAGAGAAGGTTTAGGTTGAGTATCAGAAAAAATTTCATCACCTAGCGGGTGGTTGGGCACTGGAACAGGCTCCCCAGGGAAGTGGTCACAGCACCTGGCCTGACAGAGTTCAAGAAGCATTTGGACAACACTCTCAGGCACAGAGTGGGACTCCTGGGGCTGTCCTGTGCAGGGCCAGGAGTTGGACTTTGATGATCTTTGTTGGGTCCCTCCCAAAAAAAGAATATTCTGTGTTTATAAAAAATTAGGAAGTTTTTTAGATGGGCATATCCTTCTATATTTAGTGCTACACAACTTGCTATTCTTTTTATATTATCAGTCAGGAAAAAGAAACACTGGCAACTGTTTCATCTAAGTGGTAAAAGACCAGCACTGAGCGTGATTTAGTCAGCATGCCCATTCCCGTCACTTTTAAACTTACTGATGGTTAACCACAGAAAAATACTGCAGCACATTAAATGCTAATAGGAACTCGTGTCCATTTCTCCGTGGATAACTTCATCTGAGCACGCAGAAACCCCTCAACAAGCTTTGCACTGCACAACAAGATGCTAGGTAGTTATTTCATATTTTTGTTTCAGATTACAAAAGGCTCCCCTCCAGGAGCATCAATGTAGCACTGAAAGCTGGGCTCCAGCCGTTGTTTATCAGGACACTTGAAAGTAACAAAAACCAAGTCCTGAGATGGAAAGTTGCAAAGAGAACACATATGCAAACTATTCCAATGCCAAAACAATTTCTTGCCACCTAACACGTACCACACGACTCGCCCAAATACCAAAATGCACTTTCAGATCCACCAACTGTTTTTGGTCAAACCGTTGGTAGCTCTACAGTAACCTGCTAAAAGCAGAACCCAACAGCGCAAAGGCTGAACTTTCAAAATTGTAATTCAATGGACACAGTGACAAGATCTTTGATGATGAATTGCTGCTGGTTGGCATGGTGACTGGAGACAGTCTGCTGACCAGGAAAAAAAAAAAATCAAAAAAGAGAGTCATAATGCTGCTGGGAGCTGTGTGTGCTCCAACTCCATCATCACCAACAGCCTCCAAGAGCCCAATAAAAACTAGGGCACACAACAAGGAGTGGAAAGGAAGCACACATTTTACCAGCAAGGCAATTCTTCCTAATTTTTAGCAGCTCAGAAATTTAATAGAATAGAGCAGCCTAGGAGACTGTATTTTCCACAAGAGACAATTCGGATTTCCTGTTATACTAATTACAAAACTGTTCATAGAGAAATGATCTGCCAGTTGTTCAGCCTAAGCCCACAATAAAATGCAATGTGTGAAATACAAGTCAGCTCTAGAGGCACATGGGACAGCACAAACATAGCTGCTGGTTTAGAATGGTGCAACACACCCCTGGCAATGAAACCGGCTATTGCTTTAGAAAACATCCAGCAATTCATTTGAAGAAAAAAAGCAAATATATCCTTTCCCACATAGACACACAGATTTGGTGGTAGTTTGTTCAACCAGGGGATTTTTGGACTGTCCAAGCGTGTGGTCACTCTAAGCAACTTAAATTGATACTAGATTTTTGTTCACCTGGAATTTTCACAAGCCAAAACCCATACCAATACACTGCAATACTCAGTCCTGGAAATGCATTTGTTCTAGATCTCTTAAAAGACTAGTGCAGAAGCAAACCTTGTGGTTTCATCTCTTTAAACAAAAGAGGGTATAAAATACATTAGGAGCTAAGAAGCTCAGGCTTTTGCTGTAACTTGTGTAACACGTCATTGGTAGCATCTGGAGAGGAGTCAAAGATACACTAAAAGATGAAAAAATTAACTCTTCTGCATGGCAGAAACCATTTTATTGGCTTAAAGAACATGTATTACTGCATATGTATATGTACATATGTTTCTAATGCCTGAAACCAAGTCAAAAGGTCAATAGTTGTGATACAGATCAAATCCAATTAGGCTCATTGCAGGTCATCATTTTCCCCTGTATTAAACACTGCAGCCTACAAGAAATATTCTAGAAAATAAAGATGCTTAAAGACAAAAGTCGCAAGACCACATCTGCCTAAGTGCCACTTGTTACCACAAGTCTATTGGTAAAAAATAACTGTCACACTACATCTTTTAAAGAGAATATTGGTTTTCTCTTATATCTTCTAAAGTGTTTCTTTATCTACTGAATCTACAGTTTTAGGACTATTAACACCTTCCCATTCTCCTCTCAGTGCAGCATTAGTATCTCCATAATAACAATGACCTCAGTGACATGTATTATAAATGAGCTCTTTACCATTAATAGTCTAAGTTTTACAGAGAGAACATATTCTATAAGGCTTTTATTTCAAACATTTTCATAGAAATAACCTTGCACTGAAGAGAAGATTGGACAAAAGACAGAGATTCCACAGACTGTTGGAGCAGGAGGTGAAGGGAACGCCTTGCTTTGATTTCTAATTAGAATGCAAGATGCTTGAGGTAAATAGTAGATCTGAGCTGGTCAATTAAGAGTGCTGCTATTGTTCTCCCATTGTAAGACCCCCTCAACTTTGCAAAAAGACAGAAAATCATTACAAAATGGTTAATGCTTCAGTGCCTAGGTAGCTATCCTTCGGGAAAGAAAAAGCTTATTTGTATCAAAATACATGCAACAGATACAACTAGAGTAGTTTTATCTTCTGGTTTCCAAGGAGACAAGTGACCTCTATCTACTTCTAACAAGTATCAAAGTCATATCATAGCAACTAAAGCCATAAAAACCATAAGAAAGTAGCTCAATGCTACAAACAATCTAGTTCTCAAAGCTCAAGTTGCTCTGAGGCATAACAATAGTTCACCAATACAACTTCAATTTTGGTGTCAGTCCACAAGCTTCCTTTAACAGAGCATTCTCTGTAATAGATATTGCAAACCTTTACATCAAGGAATGGAAAATACAGGCAAGAAATGCTTCCGTATGGAAGCCCAGATAGTATACTACAACTAGGAAATGATCTAGGCAGTAATCTAACTTTAGCACAGATGGGGCAAGTCTTCCTGTGATCCAAAATCCATCCTTTCACAGTCCATCAGCAATTCTTTGAGGCAAACATTTATGTTGTATAAGCATTTCTCTGCTTTAGTATTCCAGAGTCTCAGGAGGATTCTGCTTTCTTCCTCAGTCAAGCTCAGGAAACCTCCTGGAGCCCACAGTATGTATGATCACATTTTCAATGCCCTCCTAATCTGCAAAAAGCAGATTTGTTTTGGCAAAGCGCACAGTTAAAGAGATTCTCTGTCTCCCCACAATTCCCCGTCAAGTGTCACTCGTGTTTACAACATACTAAGGAAACGTTCTGCTTCAAGTTTCTACAGTTGAAGTTTACCACCCATTCCCAGGTACCTGCTCACATTTTGACTTCCTCATGTCCCTTACCCTCATTTTCCTGCTGTCTTTCCTCCACATGTTTAGGCAGAATGACGTAAAGCAGAGATGGAGGTGGTGATCCACAGGACTCTGGGGTGCTGCTGTGAGCAAAGAGCATGCAAATAGCAAGCCTTGGGGTGAGTTATGGCTAATTTCAGCCTGTCCTAATCTATCTCATCTGACAGCAATAAAAAGAAAAGAAGATATCATCAAAATACATGAAAGCCCTAGATACCAGTTCTACTTTGTAATTGTGTGGTAGATTAACAGGTTCTCTGTGGCATTTTCAAGATTAGCTTTACAGCCCTATACTACTTGTGTGGTAGAGCTGGGAAAGTGGATTTAAGAGATTCACAGCTGTCGATGGCAAGTTCCTGCATCCTAAACAGCTGTCTGAGCACAGACCAAGAAAAATTCAGGAAATGTGATATGAAAGAGTTTTGGTTTAGGAGACAGAAAAAAAGGAAAAAGCGGAAGAGACAGTTATTTTGGACCTGACTAATAAAGCATTTGAGAATATGTGCGAAGGTGTTTTGAATGAGATCATGGGAGACAGCACCCATGATTCTGCAGAAAATAAGAAGTGAGAAAAGCTGAGCAGGAACAAGACAGCTATAGGTCAAACTCATAGGTGCTTTAGATGAAGCGCAGTGATAACAAACACAGGAGAAAACCACCAGCATGTAGTGCCAGAACTGGGGGTTGCAGTGCAAAATGGGACAGTGAAAAGACGCAAACAGCAATAAGAAACAAAATCACAGGACCTAGAAAAATGCAAGCCTGGGATTTCTCCAATAAGGCAAATTACAAATGCAACACCACCCCCCCCAACACGTTCAATACCTGTTTTGCTTAATCTTCAAAGAAGAGTAAGAGATCAGATATTGAGCACAATTGGTAATTAGAGGAAAAAGAAAAGAGTTTCTAATGAAATCCACAAAACCCCAACACCACACAAAATTAAAAAAAAAAAGTTATAAAGAAATCTAGCTAAAAACAAAGATAGAGTTATTCTATTCCCCTTGATCCCACAGCTGACAAAACACACACAAGAGAAAGTAACAGAAGAAAACCCACACTGCAGGGGCCTGATGAATGCTCATGGTGCCTTTACCATCGAGCAGGGCTTTGATCCACTACCTACTCCACAGCACAATTGTCACTCAGGTTTTCTACTCACTGCTACCTGTGACAAGTTTTATAGCCAGTCAGCTGCAATCCAGACTTCATTCCACTACAGAATTCTACATTTTCATGTCCTTTTTTTGCCATATACATAATGTTGTACTCTATTCTACCTCTTGACCAGTCAAGCATGCCTTACACTGTTATTGCATTTGTAATTCTCTCTTTCTGTTTGCATAAAGGACAGTCTCTCATTTTGTATAGGACAAATAAAGTCAGTTCTCACTGAAATTTCTTTTTAGAGAAAAAATGCTGAAGTTCCCACTCTTGTGTTTACCTATCTCTGAGGTTCTCTGAGAAATTTATGTAGCTCCTTCATGGAGCATCTCCCTGCCACTGCAAGCTCTCTCGTTACACAGATAGAAAAGAAAATGAAGCGAATCAGAAATCAAGTGTTGATTATTCACAGCCCTGTGCTCACTCTTAATTCTCCTTGGAAGCACAGCCTCACCTAATTACAAGATCCTTAGCACTCACAGCTGTGTGGTACAACATGACACAGGTGTGCAGAGAGAGAAGCACGGGCGTCTTGCACTGATATCTCTGTGACAGGGTATTTTCCAGAATTCCTGGGATAATAAGCACTTGATGATACAGAAGGTTACATAAATAGGCAGGTAGACAAAGGTAGGTAAGAAGAGATGTAACACATACTGACAAACACATTTTGGGGTACAAGTCTTACAACACAGTCAGCAGAAAGCCCAGGGCAAAATGATATTTTATTAAGGTAGCGGAGCAAGGTTAAGCAAGGTTATCAAAACTTTTTATTTCATAAAAAATGAACTGTATGCCACAGTCTTTTTTTTAAAGGAAAGATCTGACTATTACGAGCCCTAGCCATAGAATTCCCACTAAAACTGCTACTTTTACAAAAGGTTCTTCTCTCTCCCACTGGCAAGCAACAGAGCATCTGCCTGTGTTCGAAAGTCCTCAAACTAAAAACACAGTAACAGATTCAAAAACATGAACGTGTCACAGAGCCACAAACCTTCAGTATAATTTGGCTAAGAGTGCATTTTTTTACTGAGTATAATCAAAGCTCTCTAGGTCTGTGGCCTTTGTGATTTACCAATAAACAGGTGAGTTATATTTGCAGCTGCCTGTCAATCTCAACCTGAGGGAAGTACAGGACCTTCTTTGCCTGCTGTGAACTGCATTACAGAATTTTTTATGTTATCTCTAATTTATCTTAGGACAGCACAGGATCCCTGTAGCAGAAAGTCTTCCAGTGACTCACAGCTGCTGGGTGTAACCCCTTGGCTTAACATCACTGTACATTGCTGTCTTCAACCACCAGCCTGGTGATGTTTTAAGGCAGCAGGATGCTGGCGAGGCCTCAGCACTCAGAACATCTGTAGCATTCCAGGAGTCTTAGGTATTGCCAGTCTTCTTTTACACTTCTCATCATCCCTTTTAGGCAAGAGTTTTAAGTTGACAATAGCCACGTATATGCAGTTAGCCTCGATATAAAGCATTTCCTGACATCTCCTAACAAAAAAAAAAAAAAAACACAAACCAAGAATAGGTCATTAAAGTCTGATAAGATCTCAATCACTCTGAAAATTCAAGATTTGGAGGCTGACTTTCCATTACTGAAGAGTTATATTAACAAATTGTGTTTATAGATTAATTCTAGTCTGGGTTTTCTGCTCCCAAACTATGCTGAGAACATCAACCCTTCAAGCTAAATTCTGCTATTTACAGGTAGGTCATTGCACTAAATTCACAGTGAGTCCTTTGCAAAATTGATAATCTTAGTTTTTGCAAGAGACTGTATTTTATAAATGTAGTTCATCATCAAAAGGGCTAAATATTTTAAAAATTCTACCATTCAAATGATTGAAGAAACATATTTGGGCAGCTGTCTTGGAAACCTCCCTTCTTCAGAAGCACTTTTGAGTGCATCTGCAAAAATGTGCTTAGACTGAATGGCATGTATACAGCTTTTTTACTAAGCTCATCATGTGTCCACTGAGGAAGGCTGTAGCACATACATATATGCTGGCTCACTTGGGTGAAATCCAGCTTTTCCAAGAGATCAGCTGCCATGCAGAGATCATAGCATGTTGAAATATTTCTCAAGAGAGCACAGCACACAAAGTACTCCCTCTGCTTCTCCTTACGAGGAGCTTCTTGGAAAAATCTAGCCCAAAGGGAAAGGTGGGGGTGGAGAGCTTGAGCCTCTTTCCTTACGCTCTGAAAATGTAATGTAATTGCACAAGGGAAGTCTGCACAGAAATATTTATTAGTTCTATTAATGTGTAATAGAACTAATATTAAATATTAGTTCTAAATATTAATAGTTCTATTAGTGTATATGATAGCTTTCCGTAAAAAGATAATAATCTCTAAGAGTAAAAATGTCTGTATATTTATATTGAGTTGTTTATGTAAATACATTATTTCTGCATGCTTTCCAATCAAAATTTTAGTTATGATTTGTGCTGCTTAGTTTTAAACTCTATTTATTTGCCAAAGTAAACACAGCACAGAAATTAACAGTTATGTATTTCCAGGCTAGAGGTGTCAAGAAGAAGGTTTGAGTTCCAGAAAACATAATAAACAACTAAATTTAGTAATTCATACAGAACTGCCTGAAGGTTAGGAAGGGGACTAATTAGTACTAATATTATGGATCAGCATACGAGGGACTGTAAGCCTAGAATTATTATTGGATTAGACCTCTATTTTGGACAAAAATTACTTGAGTGGCTACCTAGAGAATCAGGTTGGTATCACTGGGCTAACTTTTTTACTTGGAATAAGGCTCAGACCAAAATGTGAACAGGGATCAGGAAAGCAAGGGTTAAACACCTAAGATGATGCTTGATGCTAGTAATGATAAATGAGAAACAAAACTCTTTATATAGTAATTCAAAGTATGTTTAATGCCATTGCTCCAGCTGGACACCTTCCAGAGAACAATATTCCAAAATGTAACTCTATTCCAGTTTCAACATCAGTAAGAGATAAAGCTTTCTTCCATCTGATACATTTATAGTGTACGCACAAGTTAATGGTTTATAATGTAAATGGAAAGTGCAACTTGCATGGCCAGGGATATATTAAGGGATGAGAGGAGAAAAATCTTCAGGACTAGATCTTAAAAAGTGTTTCTAGCATGGAGAGATAAATAACAGCCTAAGGGTCATGGCTTAGGCTGTAGTTAGGGACAGCTCAAGAAAGGAGCTGAGTGGGCATTAAATCATAAAAGTGGCCATTAAATCATAAAAGACAAACATGACCACAGATAAAAGGATGGCAAAAATGTATTAGTAAGGTAGAAGCTATACCAGAAATACGACTTGTACCTGCCCCATTATAGCCCTGCAGGTCTTAAAAAAAATCCATCACGCATTTGACCTTCTCCCAAATCCTTCAAAATGGACTGTGTCTTCCTGTCCTGTCCATAGCACTCACTTCAGCCCTGTGAGCCCCTCAAGACTCAGCACTACTTCTGGTTCTGCAGATGCTCCCGAAATGGGAGTTGGAGGAAGCAGGGCTAAATGAGCTGTCATTCCAATTCAGGCAAGTACTAACTAGCCCTACAACTACACTTAGATGTAGCTTTCAGGAAAGCGAAAAGCAGGATTGAGATGAATGCTGCAGGCTGAGAGCCTTCAGGGTGACATGAGGACTGTGGGACAGAGGTGTAAACGTGCTGCCACTGGCGGTAAGGTATGTCAAGTCCCACTGCATCGCTGGAAGATGGTATTTAGGTTGAGGATAGAGCTTGAAAAAGGACAGCATATGCAGCTGAGTGATAGACCTTGACATGCTCAAATGGCTAAAATAAGAGCTTGCAGAAACAGGAAGAAATGTAATGTCACTCCTAAAGCTGGCATGAGACTCATGGGTACAGCTTAGGCTGTCAGGTAAAAAGAAACTCTAGAGGGGAAACTGGCCATGGATCATCAAAGATTTCAAATTAAGACACATGGAACGGACCATAAAGTAGTTACTACTCTTACTATAGCCCCTGGCAACAAGCCAGAGGAGAGGTTGGGCTGGTTTAAAGTTGGGGATGCACAGCAGGAAAGCGAAAATTATTGGTGTTTCTTTAAAACCTCACAGAGAGAAAATGAAGACTAGAGGAAGCAGAAGGAATTAATCTATCACAGTGTTTAAGACAGATACCAGTTTATGCTAGCAATAAGGCTGGATTTAGAGTAGGTTAAATCTTGGGAGGTAAGAGCCCACTGAAAGCTGCTATTGCTCCTCAAGTACTAAGCAAGGCACAGGGACAGTTCAGTCAGTGTTTGTCCAACAGTGTAAGCTCTGCCTTCTCAGAGATCAAGTACAATGGTGAGGCAAAGCAAGGCTTTAAAAGGGTTAACCAAAGTATCTTGTTCTAAGAAAGCTAACCTCCCCCCCTCATATCTACCCTGCTTAAAGGAAATTTTGTTCTGTTCAGTTCAGTAGACCTAGACCCACAGAAGAACACTAGGAGCATTGCACAAAGGGCTTAGGGGTAATAAATTAAGGCAAAGTAAGCTAGGGTAGACATCTGAATAAGTAAAGTAGGCCTGAAACCAAGGCTTTCTCCAAGCTTCAGTGACTGGGGCAAAGACAATGGAAAGTTAGAGAGGTCAATGTGAGGAAGACTTCGGGGACCCCAGACTCAGTGATGAAGTAACAGGATGTACCACCAAATTATTCCCCAAAATGAAGACCACACCCTGGACTCCGCCCTAACTCCACCTCCTATGAATATTGTAATCTAATAATGTAATAGTATGAATATGTATGTAAAGATGTTGTAATCACCTCCAAAAACTGCCTTTACACTGACCACTTCGGAGCTCTTTGTCCGGCTCTAGCCGGGGGCTTCCCGACATTGCAATAAATACCTTCTGTTTAAAGGCATAAAAATCTGTCTCTAAGCAGTCTTTATATGCCTTTTTGGGCTTCAATGGGAAAGATCTAAAGGCCTGGCAGAAACATCTTCCATAAAAGGCTGAAACTTCAGGCTCAAGTAATGCTGTACACAAATACCACACAAAATCAGTGCTTCCTAAGAGAGCCAATAATCATCAGTAGTCTTCAATAAAGTGCTCTTGATTTACCATTTAACAGAGGTCTTGAAAAGATCTTAAGTAGTACAGATGGTAGAAAAAAACATTGGCTTCAGATTTCAAGTACTGCCTCTCCATAATTTGTAAGTATCTCTTGAAGGCAGATCTTGGGAGGTTGAAATAGTTACAGGCTTGGACTAAGAAAGAAGAAGAGAACATTTTGCCTTGGAAGAGAAAGAAACCTCTATCCTCTCCCACAACAGCTTTGAACCACTTTTCCTTTTAGGCAAAGGATACTGTTAAAAGATGTCTGGCATTAAGATCTGCAGGTGGTTATAAAATACATGAGAATTGCTTGTAATCTTAGGGTTTTGTGAACTCATGAAGTTGATTGATGAATGCTTTTGTTCAGGTAAAGACTGAAGAGTAAGTTAGCTTTAATTTGGCTAAAGTCAGGTTAGTTGTAGTTACACCCCTCATGATTTAGTAAGGTTAACAGTAAGGAAACATATTGTAGCAACCACTTGTTCTCAGACAACTGATGCAGACAAAATGCAGACTTTTCTGTGCTTCCTAATGAGGAGAAAAAAAAACAACATCTTTTGTAGCACCTTACATCTCAAAGAAAATGTCTATGATTATTGGTGGGAAAAAAAGAGGAGTTAAAGAATCTCCTTAAAAAGAAGTCTGTCAGAACCCATTAGATTTCCACATACAGAAGTAGACACACAGATGACAATCCCATTCTGAAGTTTCATTCTTTTTTTCTGACAGCATATGAGGTTATTACAGTTTTATGATGTTTTAGTCTTTTCTCTTGGCATTTGCAGTTTTTCTGATGAGCCACCCACCTCCTCTTCCCCCAAGCCTTTAAGTACCTATGCTCACATTGGTTTATAATCCAGTCTGGTAGAGTGTAGCTAAATACACCTCACTGGTTTTAATTTCATAACAGTTTCTTTTGTACCTCCAATGCTCTTAGACTCACAGTACCTCCGCTGTATTGCTTTGTGTTGCCCTGCACACTCTCACTGATTTTATTCAGAGTTGATGCTCAGCATCTTTCAGAACATAATCGTATTTTATAGACATAGGCTCTAATACTTCCTTAGGGCTTGTCTGGTTATTGCTATGTTGCTTGGTTGAGATGAACATACAGTGCTCAAAAAGTCAACGATGTGGCACCACTGAGTCTATCCTGCAGCAGCTGTAATCAGTAGCCAGAATGGATGTAGCAGTGACAATAACCAAAGGAGAAGCAGCTTGTCACCCCCTTCATCCCATGATACAGAACACCTGATGAATCTGCTGAACCATACAATAACGGGAATTAGCCCTTCAGCACCTCCCAAAAGGAGACTACAAGTCTTACAATTTAACTAGACCTCCAAAGTAGAACTGCATCACCCCAGACAGCCCAGTCTCTTGAGTTCAGGTTGTCCTGAGTTTAAAAACCTCTCCCACTTTTGCAAAGGCCACCTGTTCAAAACAGCTAGAGCACTACTTTTCCTAACCTCTATTCATTAAGCTGGTTTGGACTGCTCCGGGGGATATCAGACATGCCTTTGAAAGAGTAAATTCTGGTGTTAAGGGAAGGATTGTACAGACTTGAGAAAGAGAAACACATTTTGGGGAACAAGAACTACATTGCATAATCTTGCCATCAAGTATTCTTTAAGGTAAGTCTGCAACATCATCTGGCTGGGAAAAAAAGAAGTCCGTGCACTATTCCAAGAAAGTGAGATATATTGGCACTGTTATGCTCACAACATAAATATAAGAAAACCACTTTAAGACTGCCCATAGTCAAACATAAAATGCGTGACTAAGCCTGGAAATCTTACAAAATGCAATCAATGAAAGAGAAAATACTGAAAGCCACACATTTCCTGGGGCCATATAAAAATATTACGAACGAGACAAGGAGTGCTAGAAACTACAAAAACGGGGTGTAAAAAGATATTTGAAACTGCTTTGTTTGCAACCATGCCCCCTTTTAAGTTTTTTTTCTGTGACATAAACGAATGTTACCACACTCCAGGGCTTCTGTTTAAAACAAAGAAATAAAACCTGCAAACTGCACAATATTTATTTTGTTGCCTTAGATCTACAAGGTATATCAGAAAGCTACAAATTCCACAAGGAAATTTTAGTTGAGGTTAACATGGAGAGCTGAGAGGAACAGTAAGCATGATGTATACTGAAATGAATCCTCACTAGTATCTGCTGAAGTAAAACAAGGTGCATTGAAAGAGGCCTCCCTGTTATTTTTTACTTCTTCCCCTGGTAAAGATAATGAAGGTGATCTTCTGTGTACTTATGGAATTATAGAGAATTGGTCTGGCTGGTGTTTTAGAATATTTAATCCCTTTACATCAGCAAAGGGATTCATTCGCAAAGAAAGCAGGCAGCAGAGTGAAAGCTGTAATCTTTTTCTTTAAAAACACAGTTGGCACAGAAATTGTCCATTTTACTCAGGAGGATGCAATTACATTTCAGCTTTCATGTAAAGCTGCTTCATGAAATTGAAAAGCCTGCATATGAACAGAAACAGAGCAACAGGGAAAAACAAAGACTATAGCTGGATATGGATCATTTCCCCTTCTCCACATGGTTTGAGGGAAAAATAGCTGGGTGCACTGGGTGAGGACAAACTGCAGTCAGCAAGCTCGTATCAGCCCTGCTGCCCTGATGGCAACAAGGAGTCCAGAACTGAAGAGTTCAGACTCCTGGGAAAAGTAGATAATCCAAGACCTCATGTCTTTAAATAAAGATTTAGGAGCTACACAAGAGGAAAAAAAAACACACACACACACAAAAAAAATCACAACAACTAAAAAAACACACAGAGTAACGGGAAGTCTTCTTATGTCTCAACGGAGGAAGAAGAATCTTAGTGGTGAACCCAAATCCAGCTGCTGGGACTAAAAAGCCCCACTGGCTCTGCCAAAGCCTTTGAGAGACTGAAACACAAATTGCCAGGAATGCTTTAACTGATCAGATTTCTGTAAGGAAATGCAAGCTTGTTTGTTTGGTTTAGGAATAAGTTAATAAGAAAAATAAACTTTTTGAGAGAGGGGAGAAGAAAAGAATTTAAAAGGTAGGTCTTCCTCCATCCCATTCAGCTGGATATAGCAAAATTAACTTCAGGAAACTCACTTAGATGGAGGTATCAGGCATTTGGTTCAGGCTACTCTCTTCCTAAAATGTGTTCCAACCACTGAAGTCCTTAGCTACATGAAGACAGTCTCGCTTTTAACAGCAAAAGCAAAAAGACCCGAAACACTCTTAAAAAAAAAAAAAAAAAAAGCATGGTTTCTGCCCAGCTAGAACAGGAGCTGTCACGAAATACCTTCTAATTTCAAAAATTTCAAAAGACATTTCTTATTCAACTCTTGTTGTACCATAATGAACAAAAGGAAAGTTTGAATTCGGATACAAACTATAAATACAACTTTCAGGTCAGAAACACTCAGCTTAAGAAATTACACTCTGATTATGCAAGGCTACAATAAGTTAATTAAGATCTATTAATCAATGTTAGTCCCAATGTTAGAAGCAGCAAATTGGGTCAGAAGAGACTGTTTCTACATTCACACAAATACAGCTTATGCTGTAAGACATAAGTGAATTAAAGTCTTGATCTGTTAATTATCAAGGTCTTTACCATAAAGCTTTAGACACTTTCATCAAATGTTAGAAAAGTCCTGTGACAGACAGATGAGCCCTTGGAAAAAAACAAGGTGCTCACATTTTATAAGAATTTCTTCTTGTTTTATGAGTATCAAGTTGTCGGACAAAATAAAAAGTTCAAAGACCTTTTTGATGAATATCTTAAAAATGTCTAGTTGCTATCAATAATAAGATTAAATTTCTGTATCCTTGATATTTGGCATGTCTGCCAAGAAAGAGTAAAGTTATTACAAATAACCTCTTTGTCAGGTAACATAGAGAAATTTAAGTCACCATTGACAGTTCAGTGGGAGAACTACCAATAAAATAATCATATCACACATTCCTTACCTTGCTCACACTTGTACTTTGATAAAGTATACATTGGAAAGGAGACATACCTGTCTGGTTTAATAACTTTGTATTTTAAGTCCGCTGTGTGATTCAGAAGCAGGAGCTGTAAAGCTTTCACCTCCTAATCCTTTGGTTCTATGCAACAGCAGAGAACTGAATTGAATCCACAATTTACAATGAAAGACTAAGATCTAGAGGACAAGATGAGATCCATCTTGAACTAAAATCCCCAGGCCCCACACAGACAAACAAATCTCAGAACTGACTGCTGCAATCTACTGAAACGTTCCTGTTGCACCAAATACAGGCACTCATACAGATCACTTTGCTTTGACCCAGCTTTGAGTAAAGGCTGTTATACAGTGTAAAGAATTCTTTAATTCTTAATTGTGTTTTCATAATTAATTTGGTGGGAGTTGCACTGGGTGTTAAATGGCCTGAGAGGGGCTGTTTTCGAAGCAATTAAGACAAGGCTTTATGTTTTGTCTAAACTTCATCCATATTCAACAGCAGCTGCAAAGGTATGCTTATTTACTCAAGCAGAAATATTTTAAATCTAAATAAATTTTTGCTAAATGAAACCACTTCTAAGACATCAATGTAAAATTCTTTTGCATGATTTTCATTCAAGACAAAAATGCACTGCTCACTTAAATTCTTTCCTCATCTGGTTAGACAGCCTCCTATTGCATAGAAAACTGCATTTACTTCACTGTATGTTGTGTTGTTTATATTTTTCCTTGTTTTTCTATGTAATCATACTCATTTTCTATTGAAAGAAGCCAGAAAACCTAAAAAATTTTTCCCCAGTCACAAGATCATTTTCTTTCTTTAGAAAAGCTTATGAAACCTTCTATTTCTTTTAGTATTTTCTCACAGGTCATGCTTACAAAGAATTGTTTTCTAAGAGTTATTTTGCTTCTCTTTTCTGGAGACTCTTCAGCTTATTGACATCTGAAAATGCAGTATCCAAAACTTGCAATAAATGAAGCCTCAGCACTTTCAAATCAGAATAACTATGTTCTTTGTCTCCCATGCAATAAGTTTGTGTTCCAAGTCCTGCTCTAGTCAGTTATTCCATGGAGTACAAGTACAGGGTGGATAACGCATTCCTCACCTTCTCCTTCCCAATATGGGGGAAAGGGGACTTCAACTTTCACACATAATCCATGGAGACAGGCACACACCTCAGCAAAATTCAAAATAGCCCAGTTTCCGACCAAAGAGCTTGCTGGAGTCAACCCACTCCAAGCACCACTGCAGAGGCAGCCCAAGGGAATGCTGGGACCAGCACAGCACTTTACATTTTCCCTGTTTCCTCCAGACTGAAAGGTGGACCCCATCATCCACCTGGAATACGGTTTAGAATCCTCTCCCGAAGACAGACACTCTTCCAGAAGGGTTAAAATCAAAAAAACATAATAGACAAAACAGCAGGATCACAGTATAACCACATCACTTAGTTCACATTCCAGAAACGGGAGGCCAGGAGTCAGTTCATCACAGAAAATGTTTTTGCCCACAGGTTCTGGCTCACAGAACAACTTAACAGCTCCCTTACAGATAGCCTGTGCCCTCTGCCTTGCTAAAGCAACCTTAACTCTCCTGGCTGAAAAGATATTACTTTGTTGAAAAGAACTGAAAAGTCACAGTGCCTGAAAAGTCACATGGCTCTCAAAGTTAACAGTAGCTGACACAGTCTGGGAACATCTCTGTGACAGTGTCAATATTTAACCAGAAAAGTATGGAACATGAATCCCAATTTCCTACATAGTGGTTTACTGAGAATTTTAATTCCTGGAGGAATTACTGATAAGAGAAAAAGCCCTTCTCACACGGCAAACTAGGCGCTCACCTAGTTTCTCAGCAAAAAAACCATATGTTTTACAGACATTAATCATTTGAAAAAACTTATTTTAACATAAATACCACATTCTGGTGTAATATGAAAGTTGAACTGCTACCAATTGTCAGTTTTCCCTAGATTTAGGCAACAATGTATTTCGGGAGTATGACTCAGGAAAGCATTCACATGACCAAGTAAAGCAGGTGGCCAGGACCTACCACATAGCATCAACTTCATCAGATCATCCTCAGAGAAGGAAAAATAGCTCTTAGCTGTTTGGGGAGATGATCAGAGGGTGGAAGAAAAACTGTTCTAAAGCATAGGTCATAATTCTTACAGCCAATAAAGCAAACTACAGAGTCTTCTGCCTCAGCATCACAAAGTAATACATTTTAAAAAGCACTACTCTTCTGATGAAAGTGTTTATTCTGTGTTGCCAGTCAAATCTGGAAAAACTTATTTACACCTGGGGCCTCAGTCCTAAATTTAAATTATGTCTGTGCCAAAGAAACAGCTTACCTAATTTTTCCTCAAAAGCATCTCACGCAGCAGCACAGCTCATTTATTCACCCAATGTTTCAACTGCAACAGAAGAAAGAAGTTGTTTGTTAGTCTGTTGGGAAGGGAGATGCCCAAGACACCACAAGATACCCGTCTTATGCAGATTTAAGCACCACACTGGGTTCTGTGGTTGCTCGGGAGCAGAAGGCCGGCAGCCACTGCACTGAGGTACCTCAAGTTACACTGCGGCCAAAGCACCATGTTCAGCTGTGATTCCTTCAATTCCTTCTTCCAGTGAATAAGAGAAGAGGAATTTGAACAATGCTATTTCTGTCATTTGTTTGCTTAGTAACAAGGCTGAGCCCAAGTCAGCTTTTATAAAATCTGGGGAGTTTCAGGATAAGTTTTTTTGGTGTTTTTTTTTTTTTTAAGGATAAGGAGTTTTCATCTTTAGCCAGAGATTTGAGAAAATGATCCTACCATCTTTACTCAAACCAACACTGCAGGAGCACTACCACAGGCAGTTCTGATTTGACTGATACTTGGGAAGCATCTAACTTTAGGGACATGGGTTGTTCCATGTAATTATAGCCCAAAGTATTCTGGTACTTGAAACAGCGTACAAGCGTCTGCTTCAACTCTTGATTTGAATTCATGCCTGTGAGAAAAGGGATTGCACACCCCACCATTTCTACATTTCCTGCTTCAAGAATACCTAGCAGAAAGCACATTCTTGATACAATTCATCAAGTGTTTTTAACCAATACTGCCTTCTGGATTGACTCTAACTTATTTGATTATATATTAATCAGAACTACAGATAGATCTAAAAGGAATAAAAAGTTTCACCAACCCACAAGGGGACTTCTGGATTTATTTTACTTGCAAACAGATCCCATCTGATCTGTCACTTAATTAAAAATGTGTTCTCAATCTAACTACCTTTCAAAGAATGCCATAACTACAGAAACACCAGCAATATCTGTTATTTGCAAAGAGTTAATCTACCAGAAATCAAAAAAGAGTTTTCCCTTGGGTATTGGGGATTGGATTTTGGCTTTTTTTTTTAACTTATTTAGGCAAAGTTTCTGTTATCTTTTAAGGTTCAAGGATAAGGGACTACATCCTCCTCACTGAAAGCTACTTTCTTAGAATTCTCTCACAAATCCATCATAAAACCACAAAACATTTTATTCCTTCTTTCGGTTAGGAAATGTAGCTGTAAGCAGCTGAGTGGATATACATTAGCAGAGCTTTCCTACAGTCCACATTATGACCGAGCTCTTACGTATTTACTCACACGAACTGAACCACTCAGTGAGATTGTCAATAAGAGTTAATTATATTAAGGTTCTACTAGACGGCATGATAACAATTTTCAGACTAATTTTTGTAGCAGACGATTTTGCTTTTTGAACTAGGAAAAAAAAAAGCTTTAGAGGTAATAGCATTTACTTTTTTCAGTGGCTTTAAGGTTTGCTAAGCGTGATTCAGACTTTATATAGAGCCCCGAATATCAGCTAGACTCTTATAATTGTTTGGGGGTTTTTCTGGACAAGCTACTTTCAGTCACATTTATCTCATCATCATTCCACCTTGCAGAAAATGGGCTCCATTGTTTATGCATTTACGAATACTCAAATGATACAAAGTTGGGGGGTTTTACTTATTGACTGCAGATGCATAAAATACAGGACCAGCTCGTGTTATTGTTTGACTCCCACTAGCATGTTAATATACATATAACTTCATGGGTATGTTTGGAATGATCAAAGACACCCCAGTTTCAGGAGATTCTTTTCCGATATCAAGCTTTCATCTTCCTTAAGAATTTGGATATTTCAGCACATGAAGGGAGGGTAGTAGGAACAGTGCCTCAGAAAAGAACAGTGCAATGGCTGTCCAGGTTAATATAGGAACACCCATATTCTTCTTCTAAACAACAGTCTTCCAAGCAATGTAAAGCTCAATACTTTTGCTCTTTATCTGTGAAAAACTCTAGCTATTAGAGGGAAGACAGTGTTGTGTCTCCAACATATTTCGTTTTAGTGCAGTTTAAGGAACGCGCTTTGGCAGTAAAAGAAATGCATCACAGGTGATGATTTGACTATTGGACCATCTTTTACTTGCAAGGTAAAACTGAAGTGTTCCTTTGATTGTGTCTGGGATATCAATTTCACTCTCTCACACCATGTTTTCACATGTACTTGTAAGATTAAAGCTTCAGGAATAAAAGCAGCATCAACTGACAGGCTAACATGGAGGGAAAGTGTCATAAATAACACTCCACCGAACAGGAAAAAACAACACCAGACCTTGGAAATCAGAAAAGATTGCTTCATACTCAGCTTGCTGACTCCATCAACTTGCACTGGACTACCTTCAGCATTCAGGTCCAGGGTTTTATTCTGATTTATAGTTGCACAGGTATATGCAGAACTCCAGCTAGAAGGAACTCAGTGTAACATGCACACTATGTCTCCCCTTGGCAGCAGGAAGGTCCTTTGATGGTTCTTTGTGTGTTTACTTGCAAGACTAGAGAGCTGGTGTTCAGGGATCGAAAGGCAGACAAAATTGCAGCGTCCAAAGGGGAGATAAAAACCACCAGCTGCAGAGACAGGACTTTAAATCCATGTGAGCAGTCAATAACAAAAACCACAAGTCACAGGCTTGGGAATTCAACAATTCTCCCCGAGCTCAATTCACTCTCAAGACTGAATTATTCAGTAAACTTTTTTTCCCGGTAGAGTTTGCAAAAGCTGTCAAGGAAGAGACTGTCAAATTGGAATTAAAGTCAAATCAGAAGAGATGTGTTTTCCTCTCTCTTTCTCAAGTTTTAAGGAAGCCTTCTTAAGATAGATGAAAATAGCATATGACAAGCTACAGCACGCAGAGTACTCTCTCTTAACAATGTGAATGGTATGAAGACCAAGAAAAAAATGTTTATCTGCTATAAAGAGGTCATGAAAGCGAAAGAGCTCAGATTCATGTTACACTGTTTACAGTCTTCTGGGCAGTATCTTCCACTCTGAACTTGCATCTCTTTCTCTTCTATTGGCAGTAAAGTTTTGTCCAATAGTGTGATGGTTAGCCTCTGTGCTTTTTGCACAGTGTTATCAACCCATAAATTTTGCTAATTGGTAGGAAGATTTTGCACAGACAAAACAGATCGCCTTGAAATGGGGTAATACTAAGATTTATTGCTACACTACAGAACTAAGGGAAAATACTTACATATACATATATAACTCTAACTGGTTTTCTTATAATAACACAGTTATATATGTACAAATGCCACCCCTCTCCTCTTCCTCAAAAACAGTCCAGAGGAAGAAAGAGAAGGGAGGAAAAAAAAAAGTCTTTAAGGTAGCAGTTCCAAACTCCTGCAGCTTGAAGATACTTCTCTCTTTCTCTCCATTGGAGTGCAGGAGAATTTACTCCTACTTCTAGCTGCTTGCTTACAGCCACTGAGGGTTTTTATCATGTCGTCACGGAATCTGAGGCTCTATGGAGGTTTCTTCCACGAGGAGTTTCAGGGGGGTTTCCTTGGACTCACCACTCCTCGCCGGGGTCACAGGGGTTCTGGGTTTTCTTTTGCTCAGTCCAGACTCAAGAACACTTCCTGATGCTGCTTGCAGCTTCTTCTCTTTTGCCTTCTGGAATTCTCCTGACTCTCTGCTTTTTGGCCAGACGCCCAATCTCAGCTCTCGGCCGCGGCTGGCACTTCCAAGTGGCCACCGCTCTCTCACTCGCCATTACACCTGGTCCAAGCTCGCATCAGGCCCCTCATACGGGGGGGCTTCGTGTAAGGCTTATCTTTTGGACAAAGTCCCAAAGTCATCAGAGGCTCAGCCTCTCAAAGGAGAATTCATTCAACTTCTCTCCCATTCCATGGTTACAATTCTTCTGCAGCTTGCTGCAAACTGTTCAATTGATCCAGTCTTAGCCTCCAGCCATCGCTGCCCTCCCCAGGTTATCCAGGCCTCCGGGGGAAGAACCCATACGAAAGTCCCTTCTTCCCAATTCATTTCCACAGGTGGCAGGGGTTTAGTTTTAAAGTTTTTTCCCCTGCTGGAGGCAGAGAGCAGGGGGGGCTCCCCATGCCTCTGCACTCCCTCCTTTCACTGTCCTTGGAGACTCTGTCTTATCTCGAGTTTCTCTCTGCTCTCCGCTGGCTGAAGTTTCTTCTGTAACGTCTCAGCCGAACAGCTTTTCCTGGAGTTTTCTTCTCCACTCTGTTACAAGCTTTGGCCAGAGGTTTCAGTGCCATGCCTGCCCCTGGCCCAAGGCCAGGGGCGGAGGGGGCCTGGCCCCCCACTCGGGGAGGCCTCGCCGCCTCACTTACATCATGGCTCCGAATTTCTCTCTGCGCCACACACAACTACCACAACGACAACAACCCTTCTTTTCCGGTTTGTGTTAAATATGTAATTCGGAGAGACGTCACAGAAGTCTCTAATTGGCTACCTAGCCGGAATTTCACCTGGAACTAACCATCTTCTACCCTAAAACTGAGGGGGATGGGCTAAACCATGACAAATAGCGATGTGGGGAAAAAAACAACCGAAAAATACCCAACCAAAAAATCCCACTGATGAGCTACAGTAGACTTCTGTAGCTGTCTTACTTTTTCTCATAACCTTTATTCAGACAACTCATTCATTATCTACACCCCTTCAACTCACTCTATAAAATGTAGCTGAGTTCCATTTGTATCAGGACATTGCCTGTCAGATGCATATTCCTAATCCTCTAGTACAACACGGCTTCTAGTGACACTTGATGGTATCTAAGAGATTTGACACACTTTTTCTCTGCTTAATGCAGGATAGACACTTTGCTCTTCCTTCAGGACCTGCTGTGAGAAAGCAACCTACCTACCATCATTCAGAAAACTCCAACATGACTTTTCACTCATTCTGACATGGAAGCCACTTTACAGGCCTCCTGCAGAGGAGGGAACAAAGCTTTGTACTGTTCTAGCATTTAGCACTGGTTTTCCGCATTATGCTTTAAAAATCTGAACAGATGTCAATAAATGACATGTGATTTAAAATAAAAAGCCCATAAGATTTTATAAACATCATAATGAAAATACACTGCCATCCCTTCTTTTGTCACAGTATTTAACAGTGATCTCAAAATCTTCAAACGATGTCATATTATTGGCTGTACCCAAGAACAGCCATTTTTGTATATTAACATTCTCAAAATGAGGATACCACCTTCCCTTTAGTTAACACTAACCTGTTTCCATCTGACCTCTGGAAGTCAGTGATGAGTAAAAAGGCCAAATGAGGGCATACCTATTTTTTAACTATCCTCCCATTAAAAGCAGTCCTAAAATCTTCTGTGAAGAATAACTAACTCATCTCAAGAATGAAGCTTCTCAGAAAAGCATCATCCCACAAAAACTCAGTAGTAGTTACCCACATTTCTATTTCTTACCTGTTCACCTAAGCACTTTCTAATTTTAAGCAGCATAAAAAGATATATCCATTAAGAACAGAAAAGGAAGACCGACAGTGATGCAGAAAGTCTGGAACAGCCAATAACAGAAAGATTTGATAGATCAATCTCTGAACGTACAACAGCATCTCCCTTTTCCAGCCTGGACTTCAGGTGACTGCCTTCAGCGCAATGGCACCCTTTAACCACAGCAATGTTCTCCTTTGTCTTTTGTCCTACTCATAACTTACACATTCACACACTTTGACTTTTGGGGGACAAAAATAATCTTGTTTGTCACGTTTCACTAGTAACTTGGTAGCTCTATGTGTCTTCTAGAGTTCCTGAAATACACGTGGCCTCATTTCTCCCTTTTGTTAAAGTACTAACATGGTGAGCTTATACTCACCTCTTTGTGGGCAAATGTAATTCAAGCAATTATAAATAAAAATACTTGATAAGTTCTGGTTGGAGTATAGCCATAATAAAAATTCTGATACAAGTTGCCTCACTTTCTTCTAGAAATGTATTTGTTTCATGAACGCCTCAGCTTTGAAGATGACTTCATTGCCAGCAATCCTTGTGTTATTGCCAGAACACTGGGGAAAAGCTTTACTTCAAGAAAAGAAGAACATGTCAATTGAGGAAGACAGAGCTGTTGTAGGTCAAACAGTTAAACTTACTCTGACTCTGTGTGTAGCAAGCTTGGGGATTTTTTTTCCTGAGTACACTGTATTGTATGAGGGCAGCTCTGAGCTAAACAGAAAAAAATGGAGTTATAGTCAGTACAAGTTGTAACTCTCAAGATAAGGTTAATAAGAGCATCCCACTGCATCATGCAATGCCCTTCTAGGTGCACAGTTAATTAGTACAGCATTCACTAGGGATCTCAAAATGTAACATGGTCCCCTGAATTAGGAAAATGTGCAGCTGACAAAAAGAGTAAACGCATCCCAACTAGGGGTGCCTCCAAGAAGAGAAACGTGCAATCACTGATAACAAAATGGCAGATATAATCCGGTTTTCACAAACAACCTCAGGAAGGAAATGTTGCACTTGCTTTGAGACACAGCTGATTACATTTACTGCTGCCATCTCCAGAGACATGGGCATTTGCTCACACAGCGCACTTAGAGCTCAGAGCTTTTGAGAATAGATGCCTTTATTTACGAGCAGTGATGTCCAAATAGTTTCGTGGTCTCTCCTCCACCAGACTGAAAAATTTCTAACTCTAACCATCCGTATTACAAACATCTCAGCACCTTCAAATTGTTACTATTTAAAAAATTAAGCAAGATACTTTAGTTATAGGAGAATATATAAAGAAATTAACACTTCATCACCAGGCTGCCCAGAGTTCACTCTGCAGCAAGCCTGAATCCGAAGCTAGCGATGAGCTTGTGGTCCCACAGGATAAAAACCACACTCTGGTAAATCCATTAATATCACTTTGCAGTTGATGTATTTGTCTATCCTGGACAGAGTACAAGCTATAGAACAGCACAGCCATCTTGGCCAGGGCCAAATTACCAAAATATAGCCAAATAATCTGCCTAGATGAGTCACAATGCACAAATTGTACAGTAATTCAAATTCTGGTCACATACGACCACTGGACTAATTCAACTGTACTTCACAGATATCTCTGTCAGTGGGTTTTGACAGCTCCTCTGTCTTTCCTCCTCTTTATGACATATCACCAGCATTGGCCAGAACTTGATTTTGTGTTACAGATTAAAAAGTTTCTGCCCCCGGAGAGCTTACATACATATGAATAATTCACTACCTCTATTGAAACTGTTTTTCCCTAAAAGACATTCTGGTTTCTCTAGCTTTAAAGTTCTTTAAATTTTACCCCTTCTTCACTGAGGTAGGGAAAGCATCAGGACTGCTAAAGCCTAATCCTTAATGTGACTGACAGTACCTCCCAAGAATTGTCTTTCTCCCTGCATGACTAGGGAAACAAGCCAATCACCTTGTTTTTTCCAGCATCAAGATATATATTTGTGCAGCATTTATTGAGACCAGTAGGAATTTTCCCTGTGCTTAGATGTGAAAACATATACTGGTATCATCAAAACCTCTGGCCTTGAAAAATATGTCAACAGCTGTAATACCTACATGCCATTTTATTATCTATTGTTAATTCCTAATAACAACAAGCCAGCACAAACTAGTTGTCTGATTACTGATGGAATTATACCTGGCTTATACAGGTATAAGCCATATTTACAAATATCATTTTTCTGTTTTTCTATTAAAAATTAGGGGGAAAAAACAATGCCTTTGAGACACAATCAATGCTGCAAAAGCACGAGGAGACGCGTTACACTAAGTAAACAACTTTTCTTATTAACATCCACTCCTTTCCCAGAATACATCTTATTTCAATGATATTCTTCTTAAAAAAAAAAAATGAGAAAAATTTCTACTAGAAAATTATGCTATTTCTAGAACTGTTATCAGCAGTCTTTAAACAGTAGGCTGAACATCCACACCAGTCTGAACTTTCTGAGCTCATCATGGCCTCTGGTATTTGCTTAAACTATTATAAAAGGGAGAGAGAGAGAAAAAAAAATGAAGTTAAATGGAGCAGCCAGTTCTCAGCTTTTCCCCTTATGACACCCACCAGCCTCCCAGCCTACAAACCCAGAAAGCAAAGCAGCACCTTAAGAATCTCCTACTTGTCAGGATAAACATGCCTAATGGCAGACATCTCAGCCCCCACCTCCTCCGGGAAAGGCTCTCCTGCCCTCCCCTCAAGCTATGGCTGGGTCTCAGGTGCCTGAGGTTTCCAAGCCGTGCTTTTAACTCTTCTTAACCCATCAATCAGCCAAGCCAAAATATGAATCTGCTGAACGAAGATCTCCGTTCTGTCCAGGATACATTTTTCACTTCCCGGGGCTCCCTACTGCGAGGGGCGCGGGGATAGAGAGGCTTTTCCAGACGATTAGCTGAGCGAGCGGGATAATTCCTGGGCAGGAGCGGGCGGTGAGACACAAGGGCACACGGCACGGGACAAGCCATCGGAGGAGGGCCGGGCCTGCCCAGCGATGGGGAGGGGGAGGACGGGGCGCTGTCCATCAGGACCCGCGCCCAGCAGCGTCCCTCGCCAGCCCCCGCGCCGCCTCTGAAGTTCGCAGACGAGCGGACGAGCTCGGGGGGTGCCGGCCGCGGATCCCGC
>VXAY01000700.1:1485785-1577837 GCA_013399855.1 Oxyruncus cristatus | reverse complement strand
AAGTCAAAGAGGCTGCTTATGAAGATAGAGGTCATAAAAAAGGTCCAGGCCATTAATCATAATTAATTCTTATTAATTTTGTAGCAGAAAAAATAAAGAGAAATAGAAAGTAAAGTTTGTTCTCCTTTTCTGTTGTGTTGGATTAAACATCTTGAGGATGAGCCAGTAAGGTCTTAAAATATTCTTAATTATGTTCTTTAAAATTGACTAATAGATGCTAAAACAGAATACATGATGAATGTTGTGGGTATGGTAATGGCCATTAAGTATAAAGTATGCTGCAGGTCATAAGTGTGAGATCGATATTGTACAGTAACAGAAAGTGAGATTTTAGTACTTGATGGAGGTAAAGATAGTCGACAATCAAGAAATTAAAAAATGTGGGCATGGAAACGGGGTGGATATTGAAGACAAAATGTACAAGAAAGTGCAGTTATGGTCTTGCAGTGGAATTTGAGAATCTTATGAATCAGTACTTTTTTTTTTTTTTTTTTTAGTGTAGACTTTCAACTTCAGGAAAGAGAAAAGCACAAAGAAACAAAAAAGCCTTACAGGTTATACGTGGCCTCCAAAGCCACTGGCGGAATGTGAGAGCCACAGTTTTCTGTGGAGAGTATCATTCTGATAGACTGGTCATTCCTTAGGAAGCTAATACTTGCAATTAAATATTATTCCAGCAAATGTCCCTTTAATTCAGAACTGGGTCTAACAACAAAACCTGTCTTCATAAAGAAGTTTAAGTTCTTAGAAGGGTATTTACAAATTTTTGTAACTCAAATTACTCACTGATTTATTCCATGCCTCACCCCCCCAAGTATTCCAGGGACACATCAAGCTGCAGAGTTTCATCAAGATGCTAAGTACATCTAGATTTATCTAGATAAATGAGAAAAGCATATACAAGTTGTAAAGACATGAAGAAGATCTGAGTGGGTGAAATAACTTTCAGTATGTTTGTTATTTTTATTTTACTCACTATGAGCCATTGCTTTCCATATTTTTACTTTTCTTTTCCTCCTGCAAAAGGAATGGGAAATGCTGCTGCTCCAAATTGATAGTATTCTGTATGTCATGCCAGTGCAAGAGTCTTTGCAGGACAGAGGACAAGTATGGATCATATTCACTGACATGAGGTCGAATGAGGGAACACGTGTGAGGCCCAGGTTCCTTTGGGTTTCAAGAACCAAGTGCTGTTTCAAGAGTTGAAAAAAAATGCCCTGGCATTATGTGTTTTACACTGAACATATGTATTCTTTGTCTCGTTTAAAAAGTCAGGAACAAGTTTGAGGAAGGTAAAAATAATTACTTCCTGTTGCTTGTATTCTGAGATGCTCTGCTAGTTTAATTCCCTTTGAACAAAGAGGCTCTCAGCGATTTTTCTGTCATGCTGGAAGAGTTTAGTATTGGTTTTCCCTGGGAAATCTGTCTAAAACAGATAACTAAACTTTGAAACAAATTGTAGAAAAGAGCAAATTATGTTCAAAGTAAAGGGACTACCTGTGTGCTTAATAATGGTTTGAAGGTAAATTCATTTTAATAAAAGTGAATTAACGACTTTACTATAACCGCACATGACGTTTTCCTAGGATATACTTTTGTTCTTTTTATAGGTAACCTAAACACTTCAAAATGAGAGAAAAGGAAAGCAACAAACATAATTCTTATGATAAAACTGAGCTTTTGTGAGGCTGCAGCATTGGTCATGTTAAATACTCTTCAGGCACAAAAGGACAGATCCTTGCAGTACTGAAATCACTTTACATTTTTTTCAGTAGTGCAAAGCAACTGCAGTGTTCTTTAGTAGTACTTTACCTTGGGAAGACAAACATGAGTAGGTTTGCTGCAGTCCCTCTGACCAAGACTCAGCACCAGTGCTGTTCTGTGGCTGCTCTTGGATGCTGTGGGGAGGAGGGCAAGTTTCAGTCTGTGGGGAAAAGACAAGAGAAAGGTGGCCTCTAGCCCTTCCTGGTCTCCGCATCCTGTAGGGGTGTGGAAAGTAAGAGCTTTCTGGGGCTTCCATTTCCATTTTGGTTTTACTTCTCACTTTTATGGGAAATGATACCAAATGTCTGTTGTTTACAGTCTGCCCTTATGCACTGAAACTATAATATAACAATGTTTTATGCTGTGTTAAATAGCCTGATGCCAGCTACACCCCTTTGTATTTAACAGAAAAAAGTATGTTTACTCATATGTGATATATATAAAAATAATATTGACTGAAGTCATTTCAAGACTGTTTGTGAAGTAATACTAAAAGTCAAAATAACATACTAATTGAATCAGAAATCAGTTATCACTAGTTATCACACAATTTATGCATTTCTCTTCCAAATATGCAGTGAACGTTAAAGAAAATGGTTATTTTGAACTAAAAGAAAAATATATTTAATTGAAAATAACCTGAAGAGTAACAACAAGAACATCAGCCTTTGAAAATTAGGATGGCTTAATAGCATGGCTAAACGGTCTGTCTTACACCTGAATTCCCATCTTAAATGCTAGTTTTGCTTGTGAGGAGCAGTAGGCTAAGTTTAGCCCACATATATACAAACTCTTTTTGCCACTAGAACTTGATCACTGCATTTGTCATAGCTTTTATTTCAGTGGGATTTGTGCATTCCTCCTTGATAGGAGGGGAGAGGGGAAAGAAATTTGCTAATTATACTTTCGTAAGGGTTATCCATAAACTTTCTGCAGGCAACAGTTTAAATTTGGCACACACAGAGCTCTGAAGACTTAGTAGAGGTGTTACTGTAATGGATTTATGGGTCATTAATTCCTAAAAAAACATGAACCTCTGTTACAGTAATTCTCTTTTTCAGTACTGGTAGGATTCTGAATTGTTACGTATTTGTGTGATCCATATATTTAGTGACCCAAGTATGAATGATCAGCCACATGTTCCCCCAGATAGCTTTCTGGAAAATTCCCTTCCAAACTAATTTTTGTGAGTTTAATTACACTGACAATTCAGAGGCCTAGAAATGTAAATCCAAAATTATTGCTGTCATAACAGCAGATCCAGTTAAAACTCAGTCTTGAGGCTGTGCGGCGCTCTACTAACTTTGGTGTGTAATATGTAGAGGTTGAACATAACCTGCAATTTATGTATTTATATTTAAAACCACATTTCTATGTTTTAGTTCTTCCTGCACTGAAAATAATGATCGCTGTTGATTTAGTGCAAAGCTGTACTTAAGAATGTTGCACTGTGCATCTTTTGCTCTATTTTGTCATTATTTTAAGCTCCTCTGTGGCTTTATTTAGCCCAAAGAGATAAAGAGAGATTATTTTGATGTAAAGCTTTCATATTGCTAACAGGTCCCTTTCATATTGCTAACAAAATTTTAGTTCAAGAGATAAAAATTTAGAATAATTAATTACAGATGGAAGGAATTTCCATAAAATTACTGCCAGTTGCAACTTACAAAACCTGTAATTCCTGAAGTTCATCATCTGATAAATCTTTTTTGCATGCTTTCTAGTACTGTTAAGTATTGAGTACTTGATCCATTTATTTGGAGACTAGAGAAAGAAGTGTTATGTTTAACAGGTGGTGGTTTGCACATTTGTTATATTAGCTGTTGTAAAATCACATGAATTTTGTGTTTTAAGCTGCTCATTAGGTTCAGCTTCATATTTTTTATTTTAAACATTCATTAGCCAAGTTTGGCTTCCTTTGGGAGATGTACACTACAGGATTTGATCTTGTATACCTCCCATGGTTAGCTGGAATTCAGAAATACAGTGAATATGGTTGAAAATGGTACGTGTATACGTATGTTTTAAGCCAATTTACAGTTGTTCTGTGTCTACCAAAGATAAATGTTGGAATGGTCCATAATCTTTCAGAAAAAGCTTTCAGACTATTTTTGTAGAACCACCATAGTAACGAAAGATCAGGCGCTAATGATTTGGAGTCAAAACTTTCGAAGGGTGTTTAAAATAACAAGAATGAAGGTTTGAAATAGGATCATTCCTTCCAGTATACTTTCTCACTTTCTTTTTTCCCTGTTCAGTTTTACACATAAAAGAAAGCCTTGCTGACTTCCCTTGGAAATATGTTTCTTCAGTTTGTTTAATTTCCATCAGGAAGTTTTTTTAAAATATCTTCATTTTATCTCACTGTCCATGAAACTCCCCAAATACTTCCTTTCTCCCTGTGAGGGATGTTTTTTTTGTGTATACAAAACACTAAATATTTATCTTTTAAAATTTCCTCTTGTTAACCAGTCTTTATCATTCCCACCCGGGTTACTTAGTGTCTGGTTGCTCCATTCCTTTTCTAGATTATATGTGCATATACCAGTGCTTCAGATGATTTTCCATCTGGGTGTTCCCACTCCATTTCTCAAGCAGCAGCTCATTTTATTTATTGCCCCATTTCTAATATTTTTAATTCAGCTGTGTTTTAGTTCTCTGACTTTACCAGAATGGTTTGCTTTTTTCTCCCATTTAGTGTAATGGGGTTGTGTTGCTGTGTAATCAACCAGTACACAAAGTTTGACCCATCTTACACACAGGTATCTCATGGGGCATCTGGCTACAGCTATATAAAGTTCCCTTTAGAGTCCCCTTTTAAGACTTTCTACTTCTTTTCTAATTTGCAAGAGGTTCATGGCTATGGAGTTGATTGTTTCACCAATAAATATTAAGATAGTACAAAAGGTGTTTCTCACAACTAACAAATTTTATAAATAATTAAACCTTGTAGTTCGGTATGAATTATCCCACTATTATAGAAAGTAATGTACAATGCTAATTAGAAAATGATCAATGAGACCAACAGTCTTATCATCTCCTGTTTCCATTTTGTAGCAGATGTTTTACCCAGTTAAAAGAGAAGGGTTGTGGGTTTTTTTTCTCCCTAGAGAAGTTAAATGGATAAAACTAATGCCTAGTTATTCTGTCTCTTTTTGGGAAGCCAACCAAAAATAGCTGCTCTCTAGAGTTCATTATGCCAAGGTCTCTCTGCACAGCATAAAAGAAGAGAGTGTTTCCCCAGTCTGGCTACAGGGACATGCAGCAGGGATTGGAGTTGGCTCTTGCTTAGTGCCCTTCTTTTCCCTGTGGTAGGGCTGATGTAGGATGTGTGTAGCAGTGGTGTTACGGCAGTTCTTACCTGCTGAAAAGAGCTTTAAGGTCCATTGGCAATGAAAAACAAGAGGAAAGAGGTCTGGTATTGCTTAAAAAATATATAAAGCTCTGAACAGAAAATGCTTTTATTGGTGCCGGTTTATATTTTTAGGCTTTATCAATTTCCTTGGACACGAATCTAAACTAATAGCTCAAATTTTGTTTAATTCTATGGTTGTGCTCTCTTCTGCAGTATAACTTGTCATTAAGAAAGGCTCCTATTTCTGCAGATGCCACTAAGGCATCCATGGTAACAAAAATCTAATGTAAATTTTTCCTCTTTTTTTTTTTTTTCTTTTTTTAAGTTGACAAATCTTAAAGATGATTAGTGAGTTAAAAAAAAAAAAATTGGAGACCAGAAATTAGGCTTTGCTGGTAAACAGAAAGGTGAGGCGTTGACCTATTCTTCTTTGTTTGGTTGGTTGGTTTTGTTGGATTTTACTTGCTTTCATAGCTGTTTCACAAATAAAGAGGGATGAAACCTGATGGTACAGCAGACACAAGCATGGTACCTGTTGCTTGTGTTACTCAGGAGATGGACATGAGGAGCAGAAGAGGCAGCCAAGCCTCTAAAGAAAGACATATCACTCATATTCCCAAGGGACCAAAGAGCACCAAGCAGGTTTGCTGTTACTTAGAGTTGGCTGAGTTGAAGCCTGGGATTTTAATGACCTGCCTACAGGGACATAGTGGACAGGAAAGGTTGTAGATAATACTTTGTTGCACCTTTGTTGTAAGAATTTATATTTCTGTTTTATATTACACTAAAATCTGCCATTTTTTTCCAAATTTAGAAGCCTTTTGAGCTTCTTTGTGGAGTTCACTCTAGAAAAAAAAAAAGGTAAAGCAGATCTGTCCAAATGCTTTGGCTGTCTCGTGGTGCCATCACATGCTTGTTGGTTTGTTTGTTGATTGGGTTTTGTTTTGGTTTTTTTTTTTGAGGGCTCAGTAGCTTGCTAAGTCATTCTGAGAAGGCATGATTTGACACCGACAGTAGGGCTGTGGCTAATCAGGAAAGAGAAAGCTTGGCCATCGTGGCTTCACCTAATAAGTAAAACCTGTCACCTTGACTCTTTCCTACGCAGCAGCATCACTGTTCCTGCCAGCTTCTCTTAGCTGCAGAAGGTGTAACATTTTTATATCTGCTCTCGTTCGCAAGTTAATGTCTTGTTCCTGCCTACCTTATTCGTTCTGTACCTGTCTCTTTTTCTGTTGTCATTGTGTTATAAAGAGAGAATTGACTAGTCAAGATGATTTCTTTCCTACTGCTTCTAGGAGCCAGTGATGATAAAATAGCTAAAAGCAGTTCCCAAAATAGCAGTGCACAGGTATGGGTTTGCCAGAGCGATTTGATAGTGATTACTCTATCTGTCCTTCTGTGGAGTAGTGTTATAAGTCAGACCCAGCACTGTGAACAAAAGCTGCTCTTTCTTCTTTTGATGTATTTTTCTACCTTCTTTTCTGTTTTTCTTGGGAACTGGAAATGAGAACAGACCTTAATAGCAACAAAACCAGCAACATCTTCAGCCACCTCAGCTTCTTTTCGTTCCCAGATTAGGGGGAAGTAGTTTTTCACCTTCAGGAACATGTAAAATTCCATCTTGGGATTCACTCCTTATCCTTAAGGCTCTGTGCACTGAGAGAAGGAACAGTAACTTTGTTAAAATTGAAGGCTTGGGATTTGACGTTTTCGGTTGTTGACAGTTTTACCTCCTTTTTTTTGTACCCCTCTGTATGAGGAAGATTTCTAGTGGTAGTTGTTGCCATGGCACTAAGCAGGACGAGGTGTCTACTCCACTCTTAAAACTATGTTTATGGTCGTATTGTGAAAAATTATCTCTTCTGACAAGTTGGGCTTGTTTATGCAGAATTAATACAGCACCACTTCTCTTCTTCTAAGTGAAGAGAGGCTCTTCAGGTCATTCCCTGTGTGTCAAGGCAAATGTGAGCTGGAAAAGCCTTCGAATTAGCTCTGTCCTTCCACTCCCTCGTTAGCTGTTCAAATGAACAACCGCTTCACGCCCTGCCGAGCAGCTGATTGGCCTTGGAGGGAAGAAGCATCTGAAGCAGTATTAATGTTTCATTCAAAATCATGAGAGCCAGGGAGGAGGGGAATTAGGGAATTCAAACCCCCAAATCAGTCCTGCCTTTTATTTCGCCAGGCCCTTTTCTCTTGAGCAGCATCCCTAATTGTCTCCCACGCTGGATTTCCTCTCAGGACAGTCTTGCTGACTTTCTGAGATGTTTTTGCCAAGGGTAGATTTAACAGCTCTCTTGCCTTTGCTTTTCTTTCTCCATTGTCTGCTGCTTCTCCCCAACCCTGTTAACAGTAGCTGCTGTGACATATGCTGAATAGGAGATGGAGGAGCAAAGGAGCTGTGCAGTCCCTCCGTCCTCTGCTGTTTTCTTTTCTCAAGCCATCAGTGCTGCATCAAGACCTATGAAAATCCCTTTTTATTTTCTCAGTAAGCAAGGCAGATCAGAAAGCTGAAAAAAATAGTGCCTTAAAATGCTATCTCAAAGATCTATGAGCAAACTAGATATGATAAAGCAATTAGTAAAGAAGTGCAGTGGAATGCATGACGGCAAGAACAGCCAGCTGCATCTGGGAAATACACAAGTCCTTGGATTCCAGCAGTATAAAACATCCAAAGCTTTAAAAGACAAACAATTCTTACTTTTCTGTAGCTCTCCCTGCAGTTTGAAACACAGTTGGCAACCACTTATTGCAATCATAGTATCATTGATGTTAAAAGAAACATCACCTCAAAGTGGGTATTCACATAAGATCTTGGATTCATTGTGCATAGAATAGCACATGACAGGGTTGTTAAATCTGGAAATGTTGCTAATAAACAAAAATAGTTTTCTTAGGACAGGAGTAGAAAAAATGTTAGATACAGAAGTGTTGCATAATTAACCTTGATGAACAGGGAAGGACCCTTTTACAACATTTCAAGAAGTACTTTTCCTGGTAAATGACAGCAAATAGATGCCAAATCCCTGAGTACTTCGGAGGTAAATGTATATTGTTGTTTTTAAAAACACAAACGTTGCTTGTTCTTTTATCTGTTAGTTTTTGGAAAAAAAAATAGGGGGAAAAGCAAGCTTTGACAGAGTATTTCCTGAGTCAGCAGTTGAACGGAGGGAGTGATGCTGACGCACTTGGTTCAAGGTAATGGAAGGACTTAGTCCCAGCTGAGGATGACTGTGAACATACATAACAGCATAGGAGGTGTCTGGCTGTAAACCCTGCAAATCAGACATTAGCTGGCAGTATGTTAATTCAAAAGTGTTGGGTTCAGGGATATTGTTTAGAGACAGGAATAGGGTTTAGTTGACTGGAATAGATTACTAGTTGGGGACTGGGAAAATAAGGCTCTTTTTTCAACTGTGCCAGCACTTGGGATGTGATCTTGTAGAAAACTGTCAGTGTTGTTTTTCCCCGCCCTTTCAGCTGCTTTTCCACTCCTGATATGCAGTTAAAATTCCATCTAATGCCATGTCTGTAATCAGCAGAGAAAGCAGGGCATGTCTCAAGTGTGATGTCAGTGAGGCACTGAGCAGAAACCTGCCTAAAAAGCAGCCGAGAGAAAACAGTGGATCCAAGGATTTAGGTGGAAAGTAGCTTACCTTTATATGGCTTGCTCTATTTTCATAGCAAACAGAAAACAAGAACCTTTGCTGGGGCCTCTTAGCACTTTATTCTTATAAATAATAAACAGAATATATTTTCCTCCTGTGTAGGTTAGCAAATAGAAATGTCCTTCTGCTATCAGCAAGGAAGCCATAATTGAGAGGCAGTGATTTGATGGGATACACATTCAAATGGGAATAAACAAAAGGATAAGGAGGATTTCAAAACTTCTATTTCCACACCGGACTTGGTATGTTTAGCTCTGTAATTTATTCATGCTACCTCTTTCAAGTCTGAAAACGTAAATCCAAGCTTGCAATCATACCACACACTGTAGCCTGCATCTGACAAAACAACAATGCTAACAGGTAGATTTTGGTTATCTTTTGCATATTCCAGCATTTTGCTGTTTACTGTCCCATTTTTGGCATAAGAGTTTCAAGCATTTCCTTTCATGGCCTGGGTTGGATTGTAGGTGTATATCTTGGTTTGATACCATTTGAGGCTGAAACTGAAAGGACTGTGATCAGGGTAATCATGTTCACATTATTGGAGCAGAAATGGATGACACAAACTATTTTTCTTGGAGGGGGACAACTTTTTAATGTGCCCCAGTCTCCAGTTTGTGTCCCCCCTCACACTTGGGATTAAACAGTGTATTTTTACTGGGTCAATTTACTTGTTCTTAAGGATATATATTTGTTTATGAACTCAGTACGCCTCAGTGTGTATGTTGTGTTCATGTTTACGAAACATGTAGCATTAATCACCCACCCCTTACATGAATGTCCTCTAGAGAAATTAACAGTAACTCTACTCAGGGTAACTCTACTCAACAACCTTCCTACAGCCTGACTTTCGCAAGGCTGGAAGTTTGGAACATGCAGCTCTTTGAAATGCTGGTCCTTTTCCCTTCTTCCCTTTTGTCATTTTTTTCTGAAGTGACTGTAATCTTATGCTTACAAATGAAATGTTTTCTGTTTTCTTAACATTCACATTTCCTTTTTTTCCCAGATTCTTTTCAGTTTCTGTCATTTTGGAGCAAAACTTAATCCCACTGTCAGATATTGAAAGCTGCTGAAAAGGGAATGGATTCAAACTGAGAGAGAGTAGGTTTAGATTAGATATTAGAAAGAAGTTCTTTACTGTGAGGGTGGTGAGGTGCTGGAACAGGTTGCCCAGAGAAGCTGTGGATGCCCTATCCTTGGAGTGATGAAGACCAGGCTGGATGGGGCTTTGGGCAACCTGGTCTGGTGGAAGGTGTCTCCTCTCAGGGCAGGGGGGTTGGAACTGGATGATCTTTAAGGTCCCTTCCAACCCAAACCATTCTGTGATTCTATGATTCTATAAACCACAGTCACTAAATCTGACCTCGTGGCTTCTCTAGCACTACTTTCACTCAAAATAATCTTTCAGTAAAATTTTCCAAGAAACGTACATGAGTGAAACTATCTGTACCCCAGTGAATTTGAGTGGGAATTTGAAATTTAAGCCCTTCATGTGTATTTTTAAAACCTAAACGTATTTTGTGCTGCTAAAATAAGAAATAACTGCTTCTGTTTGAAACACTTCTCCAGTTTTATAGTGATCAATTTTGAATGATCTCAGCTCATTTATTCCATTTTGATTTATTTGAATAATAAATGCATGCTGTAACAAGCGCAATTACAACAACAAATCCTTTCTTAAAAATGTAACAGTGTGGTCAGTTTTCCCCTCAGTGCTGTGGACTGTCTGCAAAAGTTAGAAATTTGCAGTGTGAAAGGTAATCTTCGCTAACTTAGTGAGACAAATGCACGTTGTTAAATGACAACCTGATGCTGGTTAATTTAAAGGAAATAGGATCACAGACTCCTCCTGAGAAAAGGGTGTATACAAGCACCTGACTCTAAAGAGAATATTTCAAATAATACTCATGTAATTGAGTTTTAGGTATATTTTTTTCATAGTATAGTCAAGCTATCGGAAGTGCGATTTTACTTTACTTATTTTTTTTTGACTTCATTTTTTTTTATTTATTTTGAGGGGCCATGTGGGACCAGGATAAGCAGTAGACATCGGTGGGTGCCTTGTCTACCTGTGTTGGACGACAAAGAAAAACGTACCAAACTTTCAAAAAAATTGTCCTAAAATCATTCTACTGAGGTAGCTGAAAAAATTAGCAGATCCCACCCATTCAGCAAGAAAAGTGGGTATTGTAGCTGTGTCTGGGGAAATGGGAAGAAACTCTCATTACTTCTTTTAGTTGCTTTTTGGTTTCTTTTCTGGTCAAGAATAAAAAATTTAGAGACCAGAAGATGAAAAAACAGTGGCTAGAGATTTACCATCAGTTTGGTTTTCCCTTAGAAGTAGCAGAATTTTTGAAATTCCCCATATTTGAGAGCAATCCAGCTGAGCAAGTCTTGGGAGAGAAGACATGAAAGCTCAATGTTTCTCTGCTGTAATTCTGAGAGGGAGGTGGGGAGAGCAGTTGTTCTCCCCTTGGAACAGGCCTGGGGAAGAGCAGTCAGGACTCTGCAAGAAGAAGGTTGCAAAGCTCATAGTCCCTTCCCCACATTCCATTCGTTTGTGTGCACCCACCTGGAGAGAGTAGTGTGGGTATCGTATGACAAGTATATCACTGATTATAATTGAACTTGTCTTAAAAAAAACTATGCCATATACTGTGATTGTAATTTCTCTCTCTGGTAAGGTTATTTATCTTCTTTTTCTTTCTTATTGCTTGAGTGAACCTGATATGCCTGGCATTCTGTTTTAGAAGAAGTAAGATACTGTGCAACTGGTGGTGTTTCACTGCAGAATAACTCCCGGAGGGATTTGTAATCCCCTGGTACTAACATCATCTAATACTGAGCCAAATTGAATAATAAGCTCAGTGCTAGGAATACAGCCTCATACTCAGCCTCATTCTGCTTTAGTTAGCATTGCCTAGTAATTAATTATTATTCTGTATTTATGCTGTCAACGACATCCAGAGGCTGGCCTAAACACTCTCGGGCCACTGGCAGCTGCAGCAGCAGTATCTGTACACGCAGATATTTTGTTCTCCCTCTATAAATGTGTGCTGTTCACTGCCTCTTAAAAGAGTTGTTCCTCAGTCTTCCCTGTAGCTAAACACAACAAGACAGTACATGCTGGACATCAGTCAAAGAGGCACAATGACACGTAGCTTACTAATTACTGTTAATGTTTACAGGATTTGGAATGTCGTAATTGATTTTGGCACTGGAAGTGCAGTCTGGTAAATTGCTTGTCACCTTTGTTTCATCTTCGGTTTCATTGAGAATCTCATATGCAATTAACTGTAATTGCTATACTGTATTTATTCTAAAGTGCACAGTACATTTCTATTTTGTTGTTTGGATCTCAAAAATTGGGAGTTAATTGCTTACAAAAATACAATTCAAAAATAAGGGGATCGTTGTGGTGAGGGATTTTTTTTTTTCAAAGTAGAAAAACACAAAGATTTTAACATAGTTCATGTTCCAAACACAGCTCTGCTGTACTTGAAATCTCAGTAACTTCAGGGACAGTGGTTTGTGCATAAAGACACAACAAGCAAATTTACATTACCAACACAGAGCAATTCTTTTTTGCATATGGAACTGGATGGTAATTCTTGAAAGGAACGTATTTCCTCCACATACTCCAGGTCACAAGGTGGAGGAAGCACTGAATGGTTCACAGAAATTCATCTGCCAGTTTATCCTGGCAATATTTTCTATTTAAACAGCCAAAGCTCCAGAATTAGCATGGACTGTCTAGAAACCTCAATGAAGAACTTTGCCAAGAAACAGTCTAGGCCAGGAAAAAAAAAAAAAAAAAAAGGTGAAGCCCTTTATGTATATAAACAACAGAAATCTGCAAAATTTTCCTTCCCAAGAATGGAGAGCTGCATTGTCTCCTGCTCTCACTCAGGGGTTGGATGTTGGAGCACAGGTCTGGTTCTCGAGCTTAGACTGACAGCACCTGCTCTTTTCATATCACAGTAAATTGTTCAAGGAACAGCAAATCATAACTTTCCTTGCTGACCTTTTAAAGCAGAGGATACTCTTTAGTTCCTCATCTTAAGAAACTAGCTGTTCCAGTTTTTTCTGGGGAAAATAATTTTAGGAGATAAGATACAGATCTAGCTAAATTAATTAAAGAAAATGCAAATCCAGTAGAATATGTTTTCTAGTAGAATTTAGAGTGTAGATTCTACTTGCTGCAAGCACATAATATCTCCAAGAGTCTGGATATGTTGAATAGTGGCAATAATTGTACATCTAAACCATTAGAAATATCTTCTACCAGAATACTGGATAAAAACAGAAACTATTTATTTTGGATTTAACTACTGCAAGTGAAAAAACAAGCCTAAATACCAGGGACTGATTTCCAGCACTTTCAAACTACTTTAGAGCTTACTTTTTATCCAGTTAATTATTTTGCTGTTCTCCGTTCAATTAATTATCAGATTAAAGTTCTTATATAATATGTAAAATGGTCTTTTGATAATAAAAGATTATAAAAGAAATACTGCAGAGTTTGCTTTAGAAGAAAGCGTAGCAAGACTGAAATCTGCAGAATTCCAGGTTAAAAGAGGCTATTAACTTTTATTACAATTACATATTCCACAAGAAGCAGGGATACATTACAGGGGGCATGCAAGACTACTACAAATCTTTGTTGTAGGAATCATTTAGTGTTGTATATAAATATCATTGCTTGGATTTTGTGCTTAGATCTTCCAGAATTGTTACATTTGTCAAAACCTCTGCTTCAGTTTTTTATTACAGATGTTGATTGTAATTGCTCTGGAATTTATTTGCAATTGCACAGGAACATCAGCCTGTTGGAGTGAGCCCAGAGGAGGCCACCAAGTTGATTAGAGAGATGGAGCAGCTCCCCTACAAGGAAAGGCTGAGAAAATTGTGTTTGTTCAGCTTGGAAAAGAGAAGGCTTCTCTTTTATTTAGGGGGTAACCTAATTGTGGCCTAGGAACTGAAGGGAGCTGACAAGAAGGATGGAGAGGGACTTTTTGCAAGGGCTTGGAGTGACAGGACAAGGGGGAATGGATTCAAACTGAGAGAAAAGGTTTAGATTAGATATTAGGAGAAAATTCTGTACTGTGAGGGTGGTGAGGCCCAGAGTAGTTGTGGATGCCCCATCCCTGGAAGTGTTCAAGACCAGGATGGATGGGGTGCTGAGCAACCTGGTCTAGTGGAAGGTGTCCCCTGCCCATCATCAGGGGCTTGGGAATAGATGATCTTTAAGGCCTCTTCCAACGGAAACCATTCTATGATTCTACGATTCTATGATTCATGGTATTCTAGTCTTCCTGGAATCTACCCAAAAAACTCCAGGTTTTTTTTGTTTACACCTAAGAACTGATGCTCAGCATCAGTCCCTTTATGCTGCAGAGTTGGTGACGCATTTTTTTTGGCTCCCTGTATCACTTTCTTCCTGCAAAGGTCTGTTCACGGTGTCAGTACTTCACACATTGGCAAGATGCCTGCTGCCTCACGGAAAGCAGGTGTGCTTGGAGAGATGGCAGCTTTCTCAGGACTCAGTTATTTAATTAACTCATTCATAACTGGGTGATTTGAAGAAACCACACCATCTGTCTAGTGGTCAAAGTCTTGCTCGTGTGCTAAGTAATGCTTGTTTAACTCCCTGCATCCCTTCTCTTGCATCCTGCTTCAGTAGAGAAGCAACTGGAAAGTTGCTAGACTCACAATCAGAAGTGAGAAGATCCAGGTTCCATTTTTAAGTTTCCAACTGATTTACCAAATCTCACCTTAAGAACTGTGCTAAATCTTGGTTTCTGCTCCTGTTTGTAAAAAGGTATTTAAATAACTGAGATTTATAGAAGAAGGGGAAAAGCTACTTAGTAATAAACAGTTTAATCATTGAGATATTTTAAAAGCTTTAGTCTACGAACTACTTGGTAATGTGAGTAGAAAAACAAACAATTCCTCAAATATCCACTAGGGTTTCTGAACACATTTGTTGCACTGTTTACATTTCATTATCATTTTTCAGATCCACATTTACTCACAGTGGTTTTAACTGTGTATGTTCAGACACTTGGAGAGAACACATACCAAGTTTTAATGCTTTTTAGCATCTTTCATGAATAAACCTTAATTTAAAAAAAAAATAATTTACTCATCCTATCAACAGTGGCAGCATTATTGATTAGTTAAATAAGGACAGAAGGCTGTCATTGATGTCTCAGGTGTATAACAGAAGCCAGTAAACTTCAACAAAGACAAAATTTGAAAAAGATAGCCTGCAAATTTCTCTTTGAAATATTATAGATTACATCTTTCCCTTAAAAATCTGGATTTGCATATCTTTTCCCATTCATATTTGACAACACTGGGGGAAAATATTTGTAGTAGACCTTCTTGTCATCATCCAAGAGGGTGAGAGGCGTACTGTAAGTTGATGGACAGTAATGAAGCCACCGTGCATCAGAGAGGTTGTCTGAAGGCTTTGACAAGAAAGGCGTCAACCACTTATCTTAATCACTTCTGAAGAGTAATTAAGTGATTCCTGGGCGTAAAAATAAGCCTGTATCTAGCTGCTAGTAAAAATCAGGGTATCATAGATGCATAGAGGATTTCGTTCTGCAATTCTGAGAGCACTGTATGACAGAATCACAGAATAGAATTATTAAGATTGGAAAAGACCTTTAGGATCATTGAGTCCAACTGTTAGCTCAGCACTGCCAAGTCCACCACTAAACCATGTCCCTAAGTACCAAGGTGCCATACCTGGACATCTTTTAAATACCTCCAGGGATGGTGACTCAGTCCCTGTATAACCAAGGAGGGAAGCTTGCCTTTGGCTTTCTCACGCCGCTCCTTACAGCTCAGTCAAATCAGAGCAAGCTCCCTCAGTAAACTGTGCTCCAGCCATACAGATCTGAGAGCTGTTATCCCCCCCGCCAGAGCTATTTTACTCATCGAAACTTCCTGATTTTTCTAAACACCAACGCCCTTGAGGCAGCATCATTTATTAAGCTTATGTCAGCGGTCAGTTTATATGTATTTATTTCAGGATCTTTGCTTTCCACCCACGTTGATGTATGTTAGGCTTGGGACCTACGTGTGTGAGTGTACATGTAAAGAAAGCAAAGGAGAAACCTTTGAATACACAAAGCAGTGTACATTGGTGTGGAGCCTGAGTCTGCGGTGTTTGACGAACGGAGTGCATGAAGTGTGCCTGTTCATTGTCATTGAGGGAAATAGATCAAAATCTTCAGTATACTTTTGAAACAATAACTGTTAATTTTTTAATTGACGATTTTTAATTGACCATTTTTAGATGCATCAAATGCACATACTTCTTCAAAGTGGTTGGTACTGTTGAACAGGGTTCAACAGACAGTCATTGCTATAAATGACTTTTTGTATGAACGTAAGAGCTTCTGATCCTTTCTCTGACCTTAGTCTCTGGTGCTCACAAGTTTCTTTAGTTGTGCAAAAAGGTTCATGGTGTTTCTTAAATATCTAAAATAACACTTCCTGCTTTTCTTAGGTGAAAAATGTACCACAAAGTCCCTTGCAGCATTTGAAACCTCCAGATAGATGCAAGGCTAATATATTCAGTTAAGTTACTATCACCCTTAAAACCCTGAAATGCTGAAGTGTTAGTATCTTGACCTTTATGTCAAGATGAATGAAAAATAAATTAACTTCTGATGCAGCAGGCCTTTTCTGACGGATTGTGTTTGTTGGAAAATGTCTGGTTTTACATATAGGTGTAAGGGCAAAAATAAGCTCTTTTCCTTAAAAGCCGAAATATCTTGATCTTGTCAGTTGCCAGATTTTTTAGCCTTAATGAATTAGTTACTGTTACTGTTCTTTGGCATTTATGCTCTATTATTCCATAGTACAATGCTGTGGGTATTGTTAACAGGAAGGTAAAAGAGGGACTGGCAAATCTGGAAGTTGACAGCACACAGGGTTAAAGTTTCACCTTTGTTCCTTGTCCTCCACCTGTCTCCTAAAGATTTGTTTTCCCTGTTAATCCAGCAGATTCTCAGAAACTCCTGAGCTTTTCACGATAACTGTTGTTGAGCATACCCCTTTGACCACGTGTTAGGACTGCATCTCTCCAGATATAACTGTCCAACTTTACTCAGGAATTGAGGGCATATTAATACATTAATCTTCCGGAATCACTGACAACAGTTTGCATCCCATTGGTGAACTTTGACATCTATATTTTTAAAAGTAGCAATCCCACAGTTACTTCCCTGATTCTAAAGTGCACAGTTCAGGTTTATTATCTTCTTGATTTTTTTTCTCTTTTTAATCTGTTATAGCTCAATCAAAGTGCTTAAATCAGCTGTAGAGAGTAAAGCCCTGAATTTATCCCTCAGTCAGCTACAGTACAGTGTGCTCCCTGCCAATTTGCTGTTTGGTGAGAAAACCATGTATTTGGACACCTCCTGCGTGTTGTGGAGTAGGAGTAGACAGCCTCAGAGAGTACCTGTTGGGCAGGAAGATTATTACCATCCTTTTCAGCCTCCAAACTTCAGCACATTCATATCTGTAACCCAGTGCAATTTGGGTTCACCGGAACAGCAGGATTAGAGTCTCCTGCTTTCTCCTTGGTGCCAAATATTTAACAGGGTGCGTCCATTAATCTGCGATAGGGTGACATTTGTCACCACTACACTGTGTTCAATATTTGCTTTGCTGGTTATAATTGCAGTATATCAGCTTTCCACTCCATAAAACTAGTTAAATACAAGCAGAAAAAGCCCTCAAGCTGTCCAGTTTCAATTTTACATTCACAACTGTGTACAACATGAAATTATTTAGTTCATAAGAGATTGAGTTGTTGCTACTAGTTCTTTCTACAGATTCCTTTTAATACAGTATCTTGCATGACTGCACAATTGAACCCAAAAAGACAGAAATCCCGATATGTTCAGTTCTTACTCAAAGCATACATTCTTAAGTATATGTTTTGCAGAAACAAGCAAGTTGAAGTTCTTCTCTGTATTCATATTTGCCAAAATTAGGAAGGCTTCCAAGAGCATCACAGCTTTAAAATAATCCCTGTCTAGGAATGAAAAAGCAGAAGAGCAATCTGAATGATAATTTTTATCAAATCTGTTTCTCAGTTCTGTTCCTTAGCTGCTACATTCTTAGGATGTTCCTCTTTAGATTTCTCTTGATTTTCTGTTTTCATATCTGCTTTACAGTTTTCTCTTAGGCAGTATTTCAGACAGACAAGACAGTTGGACTCGACGATCTGAAAGATCTTTTCCAGCCTAAATGATTCTGTGATTTTATGATTTCCAGATTTACCCATTTGTATGTCTGTAGAAGCCTTGAGCTCATTTCTTTTGCTCTCTGGAAATGAAGAGGAGTATGAATGGAAGAGAAGTATACTCCGAATATATTTTTTCAAACAGTGAATTCATAGTAAACATGATCTGATTGTAAATTATTTATTCATTATCTTCCTTAGTAGTTAATATCCCAGTCAGTAAGACTTCCATCACACCCTAATACATATGGATCAGCCAACAAAGCTTCCTTTTATAAAATGGGAACCCTAAGTTCACAAAGAACAGCAGATACATAATACATTTGCCATGGCTGAAATACTTTTTAAAAATAGTCAGTGTGAACCTTAAAGTGAATCTGACTCCTCATCTGAGAAGGATAAAAGCTTTCAGGGCTGTCTTTATTTCCCTTTATGCCGACAACTCCTTCCTAAAAGAAAAAGGCTATTTAATCAGTTTAAGATGTTAGTGAGCAATATAATTTGAGCAATAAAATTCCTCTTTATCCATATCAGTTTGTACAGGCAACCTTCCTGAAGCCCCTTGTAAGGTTTCAACAGTTGTGACAACCTTTTTATGATCTACTGGTATAGAAAAAGCAAATTAATTTTGGCTCTTCCTTAAATGTAAAGCAAGAATTGTAAATATTGAACCACTGTGACGTGCCAAAGTCCCATAATGTAGGCTTAGAGTGGTTGATTCTGAAAAGGAAGCTAATGAAGTAATTGACCTCATTTCCATTCCAAGCAATCTGACTTTAAAGAGAAGCTTGCACTTCTAGTCTACATAAATTGCCCAGAAGAGGAATACTGTCTTCTTATTTCTTACATATTTATTTCCTTAAAAAAAAAAAAAAAGAAAAAAAAGAAACCAAACCAAAATGAAGAAAGTTCAAAAAGAGATAATTTTGGGGGGGGGTATTCAAAATCAGAAAGGCTTATGGTTTTCACTGAACTAAATAAGATTATAGGGACAAGGAGCCAACTGGTTGGTGAAATTTAATGCTTCCAGTAGGTAAAAAAAAAGGAAATCTGAAAGAAAAATATAGATTTTTACTAGAACTATGTGAGCAACACAACTCGTATTAATCATTATGACTGGTTCTGTGAAAGTATTTTTAATCATATTCATCACATTATAGATGTATTTGTATATATATTTACATATGTATGTCTTTATTAATGTTATATATGTCTTTTTTGATGTGAAACAAATTTTGCTAAAGCTCAAACAACGCTTCACACACTTAAGTGGTCTATCTGCATCTCCCCTGGTCCCTCAGAGTAATTCCACAAATTTTCCCACCAAAAAAAAGTCATTCAGTGAGACATTTGGGTAAATACTATTTTTTGTTTGCTTTTCCCCTGAAAATATTGTGCCCTGAAGGGTATAAAAATTAAAAGAAATCAATCAGAATTTTACAAAAAAATATTGCTGCTTCTTTGTTATTTTTGTTAGCATATCAGATTATATTGTTACTTGTTATTAACAGAACTAGGTGAGACCCCCACATGGACTGTTGCATCCAGCTCTCGGGTCCCCAGCACAGGAAGGACATGGACCTGTTGGAGTGAGTCCAGAGTAGGCCATCAAGATGACTGAAGGGGTAAAGCACCTCTCCTACAAGGAAAGGCTGAGAGAATTGGGATTGTTTAGCCTGGAAAAGAGAAGGCTTTGGGGTGACCTAATTGCAGCCTCCCAGTACCTGAAGAGACCCTACAAGAAAGATCGAGAGAGAAATTTTACAAGGGCATGCAGTGACTGGACAGGGGGAATGGATTCAGACTGAAAGGGAGTAGGTTTAGGTTAGAAATTAGGAAAAAATTCTTTGCTGTGAGGGTGGTGAGGCACCAGAACAGGTTGCCCAGAGAAATTGTGGCTGCCCCATCCCTGAAAGTGTTTAAGGCCAGGCTGGATGGGGCTCTGAGCAACCTGGGCTGGTGGAAAGTAGAACCCTCATAGGGCGGTTGGGATCAGATGATCTTTGAGGTCCCTTCCAACTCAAACCATTCTATGATTCTGTGATCTCTGTAACTGTTGTTTTGAGCACTTCGACTGAACTGTACAATATTACTGTGCAGTTTCATACAAATGTGAAATGAAATGCTTCTCCTTCCCTTTAGTGCTCTCAAATACTTTAATATTTATTGCGACTTACTGGGCTTTCAAGGACTATAATGGAACTTAAAACCTTTTGGCATGGTTCAAATAAGCTGTTTGCTCTTCTTCCATAACCTGGGGACTTCCTGCTACTGGCTATGTATTGCAGAAATAAATGGCAATTTCTCTTCATTATTATTCATAAGGTCATAACATTCAAGATTAATGTGTGCTCTGATGGCTTAGTCATTAAAATATTCAAAAATCTTGACAGTTTCATAATTTTTAATACACACAATTTGTCGGAAAAATTCTACTGGAAAATTTTTCCGAAGTTATTCTTTATTCATTCTCCATCCTTCATTTCGCTATTAAAACCTTTCATTTTGCTAATGAGGGAGCATGCACAGTACTTGCCAAAAGTGACTGGTCATTTTCTATGACTAGATGAGAAGTTAAATTCTTCAATTACTGTATGAACCTCTACTTTCCATATCGTAAAAAAACCCAGGATAAATACTTGCAAAGTATTAGTTAGCAACTCTTCACTTTTTGAAAGATCCTGCAGGAAAAAGAAAAGTGTAAGTGTACCATAATAATTATTTGCTTGGAATAAATCATCTGACTCTATGATTTAGAGCATAAGGAGTAGCAAAGAAAGTTGGTGGAAATATGCATTGTGGCTTTTGGCTGTAGTCACAGGAACTTAACTCCTGCAAAATACAGCTACTCAGGTTTTGCACTGTGAAGGACCTCACAGGCCTGGTGGTCACAGGAGTTTGCAGTGTAAGTGTATGCCCCCAAAATTTCTTTGCCACTCATCATATCACCTGCTTTCCCTTTTTGCTAACAAGATACAAGCATGTCTCAAATGCCAAAAGGCTTTTAGAGGATTTCGTGTTCCTTTGCTCCAGCTACATTTCCTGAAAATGTAGCATCCTAAGTGGTTCTCCTACCAGGATGAAATAGAGCCTTTTAAGCCATGTCTCATATATAAAGTACTGAAAATCTGGCATGGAATCTGTAGAACTGGTGTCCTCTCTTCTGTTACATTATTATCTATGGGGTTTTTCCCCGGTTTATAATGTTTTTCACTCAATGTGATAAACCAAAAGTATACAGTAATTTCACATATTTTATCAGTTGTGTGAAGCATGTATTGAAAAAGAATGTGGCAATAACCAAAAGTCAAGAGCGACGCATGGGAAGCTGGATAAATCTTATTAAAGTTGTGTATATGCAGACATGAGACATTTCGTTTTCTACTCTGCCTTGTGTCCGTGTTGATTGTGAAACAGGAGCTTTAGTTTTTACAAGAGGAACAGCATCATTCTTTGTTAGGAGATACAACTGCAAGATGTCAGAAAGAAAAATGCAAGCCTTGAACATACGACTCCTCTCAGCTGTGTCTTTAAAAATAACTGCTCATTCAGCCACCTGTCTGGATAGTAAGGGCTTCTTTGTCACGTACAAACTGCAGCAGAATATTACATGTCAGCTAAGTCGTCAAGGAAATTTGCATTAGGGCAGACTAAATATATTAGAGATAGGTGTGCAAACAAAAATAAATTCTTCTCTGAACAAATTCACATACAATTTTTATTGTAATTAATAACCTCTCCAATATGAAGCCACCTTACCTGAATTTTAAAAGAAGTCATTCTACCTACATAGCTTTTCTTCTCAATAAGCAAAACTTTCTGTTGATACAAAAGAAAAGAAAATAGTATTTCACTATGTTTTCAGTACTTTTTTCTTGTTTAGGTATACCCATGAACAATTTGATTTAAGTTCCTTTTTTTTTTTTTTGCTTAAAGCTTTAATTTTGTGATCTTAACAATAAACTGTTATGGCAGTCTTCTGTCAGTTTTGAAAAGTACCGCAGCAATTAGTGCTGGAAAAATATTCTGTGCACGCTAATTTCTTATTGCTTTTGCACAGCTTTTTTTGTGCGTATTTTTTATGGCCATTTAGGAATTCTGATTCAATATCAGAATTGTGCAGTGGAATTTAAACTATTTGACAAGTACCTTGGTGAAGTCCTAGGATTATATTTCATTAATCTGGGTGATTTATGAGATTTAGTTCATATTAGGCAATACCTGAAAAAAACATTAAACATATTTGTAACCCAAGCCAAGCAGATGAAGAGAAATCACACAGTGATAAACTGGAATTTGTAACACTATTTAGGAGTAAAAAGATATGCAAGTCACTCAGAGGATCAGAACAGTCTTAACCAACCCAAGAGCTTTACATACCCTAAAGCCTACCTAGAATATGTAGAACACACAACTTGGGAGGGAAAAAAGCCACTAAAAAGTTAACAACACGCAGCCTTAAATACCAGTGAGACCCAGTTACAAACACATTTTCAGAGCATGGAGAATGTTATCACTATGTGAAGCCCTGGTGGATCTCATTTAGGCCTGTTTTCTTGGTCCACACTCGTAAGTGTCGGGGTCAGACACATAAAAGATGGGCTGTAATAAAATTAGTATAATCTGAGATTAATTCCCTTGGTTTTCAGCTGCCTTACTTTAAAGAATTGCCCAGAAAGTTTCTAAACACGGTATTAAAAATAATTAACAGTATTTCAGAGAGGAATACATTAGCTGAGAATTATTCCTTTGTCTCAGGAGTCTTGGCAAAGAGACACCTTCTGTCTTGAAAAAGTGCCAGGTATGTTAATTAAGGAAAACCTGTGAAGCACAAAAGAAACTACACTGCAATATTAGGTTAAAAACTGCTTCAGATACTCAATCCTAAGAACTCTTCTCCTCTGGAAAAGCTGGGATCTTAGACTACTAGGTGTTAAAAAAAAAAACACAGACAGCAATGTTTTTACAGAACAATTACTGAGCTGAATGATGGCTAACCCTCAATGGATGTATTTACAAAAAAGAAAGACAATTTAGATTTTCAGAAGCATGGCTAGGATTTAAGCAATAGGCACTGATGTTTCCACTGTTTTTCGAGAAATTGAGTGTCTGACCCCTTCATATTTCTTAAAATCTCCTCCTAAGCAGCAAAGAAGTAATCAAAAGAGGAATATTTTTTTTTTTTCCCTCAGGAATTGACAGCTTGAAATTTCTGCTGAATTTAGACAATCGTATTCAGAAAGATTGACTGATCTGTCCCAATATATCTTAAAGTTTAGTAATATGATTATTCAGAACAAAATAATTTTATTATTTTAATTGAATGCCTTTTGAAGTTTGTTGGGTTCTAAATAAGGAAAGAATGCTTGTAATGCAAGATTTTTAAATTGCCAAGATTTGTTTCATTTGTTTCTAGCCAAGCTTCCCCTAAGATCAATGTGTGCACTACAATAATGCTGAATGTATCTGAATAGTCATTTTAATAAAAAGAGGAGAATAAATAGGATAGAGAAGAAAACTTGTTTTATTTCAATAAGAACATGTTAAAAGAGCTCTTCCAGTTAGAATATCAGCTAAAGCTCTTTCTGCCTCAAGTTAAACAAAATTTCATCCAGTTTGTTGGGAAAGGAGTTCATTTAATAGAACACCTGTCACATCCAGACAACCAACAACTTGATTATCTAAATAACTGTATTATTGATCAGCAGTTCCCTTGTTCTGTCTGTGCCTGGTTGATGCTAAATTCCCACTTAATTTTCCTTTTTCATATGTTTGTTCTTATTTGAATCTTTTGGAGTCAGGTGAATCCAAATATATATAGTAAAGTTTGTACTTTCTGACTCCATAACTCCAACTTCATATCTAGACACATAAATTGATCTGCATTAGCTATTGATCTCTCTCATTGTTGGCTAATTTAGATATTTGATTTTTGTATAAAATTTAGCAATCCAAATGGTAACTTAATAAACATGAGAAGGAAAAAGAATTACTTCATTCCTTGTTTCACGTATGAACAGACAAGACCACCATTATTATTTCAGTATTTCTCTCAACTAATTTTTTAGTAAGTTTTTTCAGCATCAGAATTTTAGAGGGTAAGGCTCAACCATTTATGCCAGAAAAAAACAAGTCACAGGTCTGCACTTTTGTACTCTCAGAATTTGAATTGGATCATTATACGTTTATCTTTGGTCTTGCAACCTCTCATACTGAACAGGAATCGTGTGACATGTATGTAAAAATTCAACATTATTCAAATTCTTTTAGAACAATCTATGATTTTATTCAAATTCAATCTAAAAGCTTATGTTCAGTATATCTGTACTAAACACCTGTGCTATAAAAATAGAGGCATAATTTTATTTCTTTTTTTTTTTTTACTAGATAATCTGCAAGGTGCAGTTATATTTTAGAGCTTTGATATTTTGGTTATTGTGATCTAAAAAAATGTTACTGATTTAGTGTCTTACCCCTACCAAAACAAGATTATTCCCACACAGACTGTGGAGTGTTCATCTTTGGAGGAATTTGGGCACTATCCTGGGTAGCCTATGCTAGTAGGTGACTTTGCATGCCTGAGCTCAGTGATGTGAAGGGTCCTTTCCCCAACAATTTTGTGCTTCTGTTCACTAAGATGATCTGAAGCCATATTTCTGTATTTCTATCATACATTCGCTTGACATAAAGAGTGAGATTTTTCTGTGTAACAGATCTACTTTAAAATGGAAGTTAAAAAATTAAAAGTGGATCCAGCAACAACTCCATAATCAGTCTTGTTGGTAAGAGAACTGAGGCTTTTTTGTCATCACGCTGATTGCAACAAAATTTGTTACAGAGAGAAAGGCCATGCTCGTATCTCCAGTCGGTGATAACAACTGATGATATGATCCAGAGGTAGAAAACTCTATTTTACTTGCTGTTTCTGCATTGTTTTTAACCTTGCAATTGCTACCAAAAAAAAAAGCCAGAAAAAATTACGCCGATGAGCATATGAGCATAAGAGATCAATAAGCTGAAAGTAAGTAGAGTAAAAAGAATTGAAATATGAAAACCTGGTCAAAAATTGACTAGTACATCAGCATATCTGTAAGACGTGCCATGAGCAAGATATTCAGAGAGCCTGTGTGTCCATGGCTTTTCTGCACACCATGGCTGAGTACCTGGAGGTTGGAAAAGCGTGGAAATAATGGCAGTGCCTTCTGAGTCTTCTAACAATGAAGTTACAGTCTCAATAGGCAAAAAATTAAATGGAGCTCTCTAGTCTTCAGTGTTTAAGGTGGAGCGAACCTGAAAATCTGTCCTCTTATTTTCTGTCTTTTAAAAGGCCTGCTTTACTAGTGTGTGAAAGCATATTGCAGAGGATGTGTTTATAAAAATTAACTGTAAGTATATGCAATTGCATTGATTGGTTCCTTTAACCCATTTTAAAAATACATGTTTTTAACAAAAAATGGAGGCTTAGTTTCTCTGAAACAAATTATCCATTACCAACACTGTCCAGGTATTCTGACATGCTGGAATTTGGGAGCTCAGCTCTTACTGCAGCCATCAACACCTCAAAACACTTGGTTGGCATCATGGTTGTGCCAGGAAAGACATCAGTCCAAGTCCCTGTGCCACAGTGGCCTTCCTTGTGTTCATGAGATTCTCGCCTGCAGGGCATCAACAGCTTCTATAGATGTAGAGCAGGTACAGAGAATAGATATATTAGTCAGCCACCAATGAACTGGCCAGATGCTGAAAGTGAGCATCATCAAAAACGTGGCAAAATGTTCACACTGAACTGAGACATTGCAACGCTGCTGAAATGCCTGTGAACTGCTCAGCCTTGCCTGCAGCGCTTGCCTGCACTCGGGTTCGCAGTTTCAGTTTAGTCTTAACATCGGGTTACACTAATGTTACTCTGGAAAACTCATTGCTCTGATTCTTATGAAAACAGAGTGAATTTGGAAGCAGCTGGATTTTTGAGGAACACTGTCTGTGCCGCAGATCTTGTTTTTCTAAAGACAAACAAGTAAAGACTTACCCTGCTCTCTCATATTACAAAGCAGAGGAAATCACTGGCACCATATACGAGTACTGCTACCACATGAGAATACAGATAAAACAGGCTTAGAAAAACTGAGACATCTGGAAAGTTGGAGTAAAAATTACACAGAAAATACAGGGTGTTACAGTACATATGGCTAGTGGAAAAGCAGCTCCGGGATGCAGCCAAAAATCTCTTCACTGGGCACTGCACTCACCCCAGCTATTCACACTGGATCTGCCCAATTGTTCAAAATTGCCAAGCAGGTGTGGAGGATATGAAAATTACTGTCCAGTGAAAGGTAACAGGTTAGAGTGCTGCCCTTCAGTGTGTTCCATAGAAGACAGACAGATACATGATGGTCCCTTTTCCACCCACAGAACCAAAAACTTCTTTCTGGCGCATAGGAGTCAGGAAGAAGTAAAGCCAAGAAAATGGAAAAACAAACCCCTCTTATGCTGTGACTTGGCAAGTTACCTGAACTGTTTACTACCCACCTTCTCTGGAAGAGATAAGGGTGTTACGTTTTCAAATGCAGAAGTTTGTTAGTAAAGCCCTCCAAACTCTCCAAATGAAAAGCAGTTCGTTCTGTCCTCAGGTACTTTTTCCCATGATTTCAGTTCTTTAGAAGGCTATCCTTTGCTAAGGTCATCTTCAAGATTAGGGGACTGTTGGTCTGCCTTTCAAATTGTTCCTCACATTCACACATCTTTGGCATTGGGCAGTCTCCAGTTCTCCCCTTGTAATCTTCTGGCTGGTTCTAACAACTCCCAGTTTCTCATTTCCTTCAATGCTGGATCATTTACTTGAATCACTTCTTTGAAAAAAGAGACCTTTTTGGAGACCTCTGATGTATTTCTTGTTCTTCTCCAGGGAATCCAAGACAAATTGCTTTATTTTGAAGGTCTTCTTTCACTACTGCACCCTAGATCCTCAGCTTTTTAATCAAGCAGAGAGGCTGTGCTCTTCCTCCACTGCCAGACTTGTTTACCAATAAATATTCAAAAATTATCAAGAAAGACCATTTTACTTTCTCCCAAATTGCCTTTTATGCATAGGAGGAATTTCTTTAATTAATTTCAGCTCTGAAACTCTTTTTTGTAATTCCCAACATCTGCTGTGCTGTCCCCACTCTTAATGAGCTTTGTCTTCATATGACTGGGAGAAGGACAGAAAGGGCCGCGCTGTCTAAAATTGTTTGAAATTGGTTTTCAGCACACAAAATAAACTGGACAGCTCCCGTGTGAAATGGATTGTAGTGTCACTCCCCCCTCTGAGGAAATTTAATCTGTCTGGCTAGTGAGAATGAGACTCACAGCAGGGACAGAAGGTATTGACTTCTCCACTTTTAAAAAAAGAAATATTCTTTTTTTTCCCCCTTTCAAATGGACTGAGGCTGTTTCATCTGAATTGTCATTCTTAAATAATTGTCTTGGTAGAAGCAGTACATTTCAGCCTCATGCCACCCTTTGAAAATTTAGGCTGGCTGTTGGCTTAGAGAGATGCAGCTTGACATTCTGAACCTACACACGGTGTGAAAAATGGCTTTGATCAGCTTGTGTTTATAATTTAAGGCAGTAAAATAGAATTCTCACTAATTGTGTTTAAGGCATGATGTATTGTGTAATCCACAGAGAGACTCGTTTCAAAAACACTATAACCATAAAAACAGCTGTTCCACTGAGTCATTTTCCCAATGTACAACTTAAACCAAAGCAAAACAGAGCAAAAACCTCTCCCAGTTCTAACTTATTTGTGTTGATGGAGTAGGATATGCTGGAAATGTGGGGAAAAACAACAGAAAACTCATGTCCACATTCCTTTTTATACCAGAAGTTTGGAAACAGGAAAAAAAGAGCATTTGGAGTTTAAAAACAAACAAGCAAAAAAACCCCCAGCAACCAGAAAGATCTGTTTCTAAGAGATATTGGTATCCTAGTTAGGTTATGAATAGCAAAGCATAGTCAAAATAATTTGCAAAGATGGGAATTAATCTAAAATTAGAAGGAATGGAATGAATAAACCAAGATACACCAGTTGAATATCTAAAAAAAATTCAGGTCATGTATGTGCTTGTGTACATATTAACATGGTGTTTAACTGTAATACAGTCTCTGGGAGAGAGGGTAGTAAGATCTGGCAAAGCAGGTGGAGGAAACTGCACTACATAAAAGGAAGAAAAAAGGCAAAATATACTGCAGGCACAGCTCTCTCATCAGTAGAAAGTTGAGTAAGCAAGTGAACAACCCTTTTTTATATTTAGAATGACCTTTCATACCACCCAGCTTTTGGAGGGAAACTATAAGCCAAGTTCTGTCAAGGTAAGCCTTAAACTGAATTTGAAACAAATTTCCTTGGGGTGGGGGGGAGGAAGTAGAACTTTTAATATGTTTATATGTTTATGACTGTTGCAGGGACCAGAATGTAATTTTTGTGGATCTGCGATCCAGAGATCTTTTACTTCCCGTATTGATGCTTCGGAGATGCAGACCTCCAGGGAGCACAGAGGAGTGACATGGCTGTGTTTTTCTTGTTTGCAGATATCTCAATAAGCTTGCTCTCCTTAGTTGTCACAGCCTGTGGTCTTGCTCTGTTTGGTGTCTCTCTGTTCGTATCCTGGAAGCTGTGTTGGATCCCTTGGCGAGAGCGTGGTCTGCCATTTGGGAACAAAGACAACAAGCAGGAATCACTGAACTACACAGACACGGAGACCAATGACCGTGACTACAGTGAGGATTATCTGGGTCAGCCTACAGCCTATCCAGAGTCCTCCATGAAGATCAGCCACACCTCCCCTGATATTCCATTAGACACCCAGGCGGGAACGAAGGAGAACTGCGTCCACAATGTGCGAATGCATCGTCAGATCACTGAACCAACCTCTTCTGCTCGGTCAGTAACTCCAATTTCTCTCTGATATTAATGAATACAGATACAGTCCGAAAAGGACAGCTTGATTATCCAGTACACCGATCTGATAAAAATGTATCTTCTACTTGCCACATTCTTTTAAAGAAAAAAAAAATCACACAAACCTTATTCTTTGAGGTGCACAAACCTCGTAGGTTGAAAGGACAAGATCACAATCCTGTTCCACTTTTCTATAAACTACTGTCTCATTTGTGCTTCTCCCTCAGAAGCTGGATAACACAGAACACTGTGTGTCTCTTAAAAGCACCAGAACAGCCTAGATTTAGCTTGTAAAGCATATTCATTTGCACTTAGCACTGTTGCTGAGCACTCAGTAATATCTCCTCAAAGATTTTTAAAACAACCGAAGAAGAAAAGTAGGGCAAGCTAATGAAACATTTGCAAGAGTTAGAAACAGGATTAAAAATCATAGATTTTAGCCACAGTCATGACTGTGGAGGGAAAAGGGACTGAATAAGAGTCAGTGAAATCTCCAGGGGAACTGGAGAACCAGAACGAGGGAAGAGGAAAGGGTGAGGGTGAGAGTATGTGCAGGGGCAGGTAATAAAAGGATTATGTTTCATACAGTAAGAAAAAGGATCAGCATATGAAGAGCCAGTAAATACCTGAGTCAAAGCAGATGCACTGCAGCTGGAGAAGGTACAGCACTAGCCCAGTGGCTCTTTACTAGCCTCCTTTCTGGCCATCTGGGAGAGCAAATTTAATGAAGACTCTTGCCTGCAGGCATACCTGAAACATGGGTGAGATGACAACAGCCAGTTCAGTAATTGCCAGTTGTACAGAACATGTCTCGGAAAGAATTTCAGATGTTCCCGGAGCATTACAAATGCTAATCTCAATCTGTAGAAGAACTTGCCTCAGCACCCTGAGTGCAAAGACAAGGTCTTCGCTCCTGTGCAGAGCTTTCTTCTGGCCATGTTCCCAGGCTGGCCCTCTCCAACAGGTGTCACACTGGCTCTCTGCCCCCAAGGGATCCTTGTCCAGGTCCCTCCTCTGCTCGATGCCGTTTGCTGGCACAGAGCAGCAAACCCCTCTCTTTCACTGCCCCTTACTTTTGCCCAAGTCTGCTGTGAAAGACTCTCTCACTGAGCAGGAGGGGCCCGTCTTCCTTGTCCTGCATCCTTCAGCAGAGGCGTCACCTTTGCCTCTGCTGCTTTCTGGTGTAACTGGGGAGCCAGCTGTGGTTTTGCTCTGTGGCCACAGACACCAGGCAGCTGCCCCTGCTACAGTCCCTGCTAAGATGTCTCTGAAGTGCCCTCCTTTTTATTCCTTCACAGGGTATTCTGCACCTGCCACTGCAATGAGGAGCTTAAGGGTTGAAAAAATACTTATTTTTTGGTTACGTGATGACATTTTATCCTGGAAATGACTAATGTATAGCTATAAGATTATGTATTTATTATGCAACAAGAGAAAATTAGGATAGTACAGAAGAGGCTGTTCCTGTTTTAAGCATGCATAAACAGATACTTATAAGGAATGAATGAACAATGATAGAGGAGGAACTATTGCTGATTAGATTCAATATAAATAGCTTTGGACTAATCCTCTGCTAGCATTATCCATGTGCTCTTCCTGTGTTCAACCACAGCTGATGGTACACCAGTAACCGAGTGATTGCTCAATATGAACAGGACAATAAAATGGAACCCCACTCAGATAAGATTAGGATTTTACCTAATCCACCTTTCACATCCCCCTATCCCAACAGGATTTGCAAATTTGATTTCTGTTACCATTCACTAAGGAGAAGTTTCAATCACAAGAAGTGAGGGACTCCAGGTAATAAGTTTCACTGGACTGAAGATAAAAGCAACTTTTTATCCTTGAGTAATGAAATTAAAGGAGCTTTTCAGCCGAAGTACCACAGAGCTCATTACATCAGGTATGAGAGAAAGAAAACAATTGTTGGGGTGGTCAACAAACCATTTCAGGCCAGAATATCTCACTTGTTAACTGTAGAAATCAACAAGTAATTAAAATGCAGAGATGTCAGGAAGCATCCTCCTTTGTCCAGCTTTACCTCTGTACCAGAAATCAGCAAGCTCCTCTGACCCTGATGGCATTTGCATAATGCAGCTCATTTGGTAGGCATTAATTTACAGGATTCAGTCAAAAACGGCTGGTGATAAAAATAGCTACAGTTCTTATGTCACACTATACTTGCCAATAAGATACTTTGGGTTTGCAATGGCCACGAATTTCCATTTGTCACCAGGTTTGGTTTCAGACATGGAAACAGAAATGGAGTGACATTAGCACTGAAGGTCAGCTCTCAGAGCTTTTGGGTCTCACTCTTTATCCCTTCATGGATTAAAAATCTGACCCTGCTGTACGTCACAAAAATATGTCAAATGAGAGCAGGACCTTCAGTGCGCGCGCGGATTCTTGCCATCCTCAACACGGTCTGTTTCAACTCTTTCCTTTTCACTTAAGGCACAATTCCATCCGAAGACAGCTCAACCTCTCCAACCCGGACTTCAACATCCAGCAGGTTCAGAAACAAGAGCAACTGACGGGGATCGGCCGCATTAAGCCAGAGCTGTACAAGCAAAGATCGGTGGACACGGACGACGGCCGGAGGAGTAATAGCAAGGCGTGTGGAAAACTGAACTTTATTCTCAAATATGATTGTGATTTAGAGCAGCTGATAGTGAAGATTCACAAGGCCATCAACCTGCCAGCAAAGGACTTCTCTGGAACTTCAGATCCGTACGTGAAGATATATCTGCTTCCTGACAGGAAAACAAAACACCAGACTAAAGTGCACAGAAAGACCCTAAATCCAGTATTTGATGAAGTTTTTTTATTTACTGTCCCATACAATGATCTGAACACAAGGAAACTCCATTTCTCTGTGTATGACTTTGACAGATTCTCCAGGCATGACTTGATTGGCCAAGTGGTAGTGGATAATTTTTTAGATTTGGCAGATTTTCCCAGGGAATGTAATATTTGGAAGGATATTGAATATGTCACCAATGTAAGTATTACAATTTTTCTTTTTGAATTTTTTTTTGTTTCTGATTTCATTTCCTTAACACGATTATAACTGAAATTGTCTGTTAAATTTTTTAAGGGAAATACTCTATTCTCTCTCAGGCTTTGACCTCAATCCAAGGAAAATGACAGTACATTTTCAGTCCTAATTTCTTGTTCTTTTGATATATTAAAGCATGTTTTATGTAGGATATAGTGGGTTTAGTCGTTGTGCTGCTGATAGGGTAGAAATGCAGGAGAATGTTCTTCTCTTAATCTTACTTAATCTAAAACTTATTTAAGGAAATACTACTCTTCTTACTTTGAGTACTTTTCCGTGTTTTGCATGATTTGTCGTGTAAATTACACCACACTAATCAGACAGACCTGCAGATTCAACCTTCTTTATGTAGTGATTTTCAGTCCTTCAAAAGAATATATTCTCATAAATTCAGATAACCCCCAGCTGTAATCTGGTCAAAGAGAGTTCAGATAATACTGTTCCATGAAAGCAGTGAAACAGCTTGAATTGGTTTAACTCTTTTTTTTGGCATCATTTTGTTCTTAGGGAAATGGGAAACTTGTAGAATAAGATTAAGTCTCTTTTTCTGTTATCCCAAAGTCTCTGGTATCAAATTCTGAGCAGGAGTACAAACAGTGTTTAGGTACAAACCCACAGAAATTACTTCTGAAAAAAAAAAAAAATCTTCTCAGAGCAGGAGCCAACCTCCTTTGTAGTGCCATTAGACATGAATCCTGCACATCCTCCAGAGGACAAACCTTCAGTGAGAAAGATACATTACAGAAATCCACAGAGGTGAAGGTACCAGTGCCAAGTGTCAGTAAATATTTCATTTGCTATGTCAAACCACACTCAAATGGAGTGTACATTTTAGAGTCAAATGAGCAGTAATAATGAACATCATTAACAGTAAGATCAAAGTGTACTTTGTTAGACCTCAGTTCAGAAAAACATTTAAGCATGTGCTTAGCTGAGAATAAGAAGCCATTAAAAAGTAAAGGATGTTCTGAGACAAAGAACTTTCCTGAATTCAGCTCCTCATCTTATACCTCTGTGGTTTGGTGCCATGCGTGTATTACAGAGCAAATTGCTTAAATCCACTTTTTTGTTTGGAATTTCTTTTTGAAAATGGGTATTTCCCTTGTTTTAAGGGGATTTCTCAGCCTTCTTGGTCAGCGTGTGGAACATGTGCTACTCACTGCGCAGTCCTGTCCCACACAAGGATGGAGGTGCAGCAGCAGCGCGAGCAGTTCCTCACTCGGGATGCAGGCAGGGCCTGGGTGTCAGAGAGGAGGAACCTGGCTTTCGTGTGAGAAGTTATTGCTTTTCAGCCACAAGGGACAACAAGTAAGGATGTGACAGAGCAGCTGACAGTCATTCCAAGTGAAAGGCTGTCTTCATACAGCATTAAGTATCCCAAGATCAGCTTCATTTTTTATGGTCAGCTGAAAGCTGAATGCACAGGCACGCTGGAGTTACTCTGGTGTGTACAAGTCCTTTTTCCATGCTTTAACTTAGGCAGAAGGTTTGCTCTGGTATTTTCTTTCGAGTCACTTCTCCTTTCAAATTTCAAAAACGATGCAGCGTGTCATTTGTATTCAGATTTGCTGTAATCTCTGAAATTAAATTCAGGACTGAAACATGAGTCATTTATTAATTCCTACTGATACTAATTCCTGTGAGAAGCGTAACCCTGTTTATCCAAACTGAACATACGACCTGCCATCTAGACTTGTCACTGGGTTTCCAGCTAGCAGAGACCTTTTCAAAGCAAGTGACTCACAGTACATAGGAGACACATCCAATTTTGGGTAATGTGAGTTCTGAGATAAGAGTATCAGATAATGAAAGTGTGGAGTACTCAGTTTACCAATTAACATTTCCAAAATTTCAAAGGTTAGAACTCACTCCATAAAGTTATGAGAAGCCCTCCACGCATCATTTAAGAAACCAAATTTGAGCCCATTTTCTTGTCTGTGTAGCTCAGATATCTCTCAGACTGACAGCAGAAGCTGAATCCTGCAGGCTACTTGTGAAGCTGCTGCAGTGAATACTCCTGTGCCTGCTCTCCAAGCCAGCAGGCAGTATTATTGAATCCCAGAAATAAAATTCGGCTAAGTTTTGAGCACCATGGGGAGGTTTATGGTTGCAAGCCAAAACTGTACCAACTGTCACAGGTTTTCAGCGATTTTATATTTGAATGCCTTGTTGTTTCAAATAACGATACTGGAGAACAGACAAATTCTGGGCAAAATTACTGAAGGAAACTCAGTTAATGTAGATCCACAAAGAGTGCACACAAGATGGATAAACCAAGGAAACATGAGACAAAGGGAAGCTCCACACAAACTGCACATGACAAGTTTGACATAATTCTGAAGAGTACATTCATTTTAATTCCTCGTGCATCTTATTGCACTGCATAACCAGTGAGCCCAAAGGCCTTTATTTTACATTCTTCATTTTGTTATGTTCTAATCCAATTTGACACAGTAATATAAAAGAATATCTCAAATCCTTGTCTGCCCAGCAAAATGTCCCACTTCAAGTGAGCGCTGGAGATTATGCCTGAAATGTCAGATTTACTGCAAACAATACCATTTAACTGACCTATTATGCCATGTGCTTTCTTCTGTTTTCTAATAACACTGAAAGATTTTTTTTTTACCCCAAACCAGCAGTTTTCATTCCTTAGACAATAACATCTGTTACCATCCCAGAGTTACAGAGAAATTATTTCATAACACAGATGCATGTCAGCGTAAAATTTTTTTACATGCTTAAAAGCAATCTGCTGCCAAACATGACTCTCCAATATCAAAATGATTGTTCTTCTAATCCCAGGTCCTCTGAGCATAAAATCTCTCTCCTGGAACACTGACACTTTCTCCAAGCATTAAAAAAGGCATCAATGGGCTGTATAATGGGAGAAATAATTACGTGGATCAGCTTCAGATGAACGTGAAATGAACTAGATAAGCTTTTTGAATATCTACCAGTCAGATTACACTGGTTTCTGGCTTACCAAGAAAAAAAAAGATGCTTTTTATTTTGAGCCTGTGTTTCTCTTGCTGCTATGTTTTGTTTAAGAGCATCTAAAACATAATCAGGGTTTGGGGTGGGTTTTTTTGTTTGCCTTTGTAATTTTCATGGACTGATGGCATGTTCGAAGAGAGAAAAAGTGGTTAGTATTTTCTTGGTTGCCATCTTCAAACTCAGATGGGATCAGGCAAAAAAAAAAAAAAGGCTTTGTCACAAAATAAAATGAAAAGCTATGAAAGAAGAAGGTGTCAGATATGAAACAGGAAGGTGTCAGATAGTCTGTTTCAGATAAAGGAGAACCTTCTCTTTCAGAAGATGCCAAGAAGATCCACTTGCATAACTTGCTGTGCACCCAGAAAGGAAAATCCTTTTTGAAGAATTGCTTGTTAAACATCACCAGGCAGCTACAAGGCATAGAGAGGATTCTGTGAGCTAGAAATCTAGCTCTGGTTCGTACTGGATGTTTGCATTCTCAGAGTGCTCAGCCTTTGGCACTTACTAAGCAGGTGATCCTTCTAGAGAGGAGTATTTAAAAGTGGCCTCAACTTAGAGCAGGGGGGTAATCAGAGTGAGAAAGAACAATGTAAATTTCCACTCTTAACTGGGCCAGCATTTTCCAAAATGACTAGTCATTTTAGGAGGCAATTTTCTGACTTTGTTATAGTATATATATAGCTTCTGCCACCGATGCTATTTTTTAGTTGTCAGATATAGTTTTGTTTAATATCTAGGCACAGTACAATGAAAACTGCTCTTTTTATGAATGTCTAACTTTATATATACACTTAAAAAAACCCCTTATTCATAATACCCCATTGGCACCTTTCTCTCATCTTACCTTGAGTTTGAACTAACCTGTTTTTCTGAATGTTTCTGTAACATTCTTTCCTGAAAGGATATTTACAAGAAGATTTGCAATGATTATGTACCTAATACTCTTCAAAATGTAGCTACCTGATTGACAGCTCCCACTTATCCTTGTCTGTGATTCCGTTGAGGCTCATAGGGGTATGCAACTTCTGTGAGGGTGTCAAGTAAATGGAAAACCCGATAAAGGTAGAAAGCAGTTGGTCACATTCAAACCATGGTTTATTGTTTACCTGCAAACACCTGGAGGACTAGGAAGAATTCAAAGGGTTACTCTGGTCTTGAATACGACTATCTTGAAGTACTTCACTTGTTACTAGCTAAGTGTTGAAGAGCGTAGCATCCAGCCCCCAAAGTTATAAAACAGTAGATCAGGGTACAAAAGGAGAGGAAAAATAGAGAAGGAAATATTTCTGAAACTGAGAAGAGATTACAGAAAGAAGACCCTGGGTAATACATACAGAATTTGAGAAGTAACATTCCACAGACTTTAAGGAACGTGTATGGTTCACTGAAACCTGAAAGATAGTTATGGGTAGTTCAAAGCTATGAAGAAACATGAGCTGTATATCAAGTTGCTCACTTTGACATCCAGAAAGATCCAGCATATGCTACCAGTTTTAAAGCCAAGAAATTGATTGCATCTCTTTGTAAGAACCTTCAAGTTCTTTTAGGGTCTGAGTAGCGGTCACGAATACAGATAATGATGAATTAGTTTTACACAGAAGCAGGAAACAAAAACATATTTTAAAAATAATGAATTTAGGGTGTATGTTAATATGCGTGCTAGTGTTTTGACAAAGAGAGAGTTAAAAAGTAGGATGGTTATAAGTGTTTGAAATTCTGCATTTTAAAAATGCTAATTGTTCGCTGCTGTTGTACTCAAGTTTGCCCAAGAAAGAAAAATTTGAGAATTTGTATTTTTAGGCATTTATGTTGTATAACTGAGATGCAACTGGAATCATAAGATCACCACAAGGAATTTTCAAGTTTTCTGTTTCAGAGATGTTAATGGCAATAACAGTATGTGTGGAAGAGAGACAAAATACAATGATTTTTTTTTTTTCAATCAGTTGTTTATTGAAGGCATGATAAACGTAAAAAGTATTGAAATCTGGCAAAACCTGCGATATTTTTTGCAGTTCAAAACTATTCTGACCTCAAACTGAAAAACCTTCCCCAAAGGTTGCATTGCTCAGAACCAGGCTGTGAGCAATAAGAGCCGAATGCAGATGCATAGGTGCAGGTCATACTCCTCAAGGCTTAAACCCTCAAAAACTGAGGAAAATAAACTTCCTTCTTTGAAAGAAATAGGTGAATATTGTCCCTAAATTCACAGACAGCAGAACAGACTCGGACGAAAGGGATGTGACTTGCTTAAATCCCAGCACTCCTCATAGCAGAAATGAGACCAGGTCCAGAATCTGCAGATTCCTGGCACCGGCCTTAATCCACTCGGTGTAGCACTGCTTATCTCCCTCGACAGTGTGCAGACACTGTAGCTGGCAGGAAGTCAGCTAAGTCCACCTACTCCAGTTCTAAAAACTGTTTAGCTTGTCAAGATGCTTTAGCTAGTATTTCTGAAATCCCTGTTCTGGCAAGTTGCAGGGTTTAGAGAAGCGATGGCGTTGAGCAAGAGCTCAGGAAAGCATTTAAAATATTTACAGTGGTTAAGAAAATTTTTGAGTTAGCAGTTTGAGGAGGAACAGAAACAAACCAAATCTCTACCTCTGTGTATGAATTCCAATCCAAACCATCAGTGTTAAGTGCCATATCTGTTTTTTAGGACTGTGTCAATAAAAGAGAAGCATAAATTGATTTTGTTTTGTTTTGTTTTTTGGGGTTTTTTTGTAATACAGAAAACATATCTGGTATTAACCTGGTGTCCCACTTGTTTAAAAACGTCGGGTTTTGCATCAGGTAAACAACCAGTTATTGATATGGAGATGTACCAAATAAATTGATTTGCAAATGTAAGTCTCCTTAGAAGAGAGAGATTTGCAGACTCATGCATCTTGCCCATGTTAAAGCACGGCAAAAGCTTAAGAGCATCAATTATTTCCTTACTAGACAACTTAAGGCAGTAAAAGCAAGAGGTAAGATTCACCTCACTTAATAAACTTACTAAAAAAAAAACCCAAACCAAAACAAAACATCAAACCCACAAGAACTCAAAAGTACAGAAAGCATAATTGCCTTCAAGAGGCAGATCAGTGGATATTCTTCTCCAAAGTCACAATATCACCTTTTGTTGCATGATTTTTTCTGACTATTCTTAGTCAAATTTACAGAAAAAAAATAAAAGTGACTGTGTAATGGTCCATTTCACAGATAAAAGATGATAGAAAGTCATAGCTCTTTAATCCTTCAGATTTCTAAGGGTCACCACAGTAAGGATGAAATAGAAATTAATTAGCCTTCTGAATCAGCACAACACGTATAGTACTCATTGCTCAGTGGAGAACAGATGCAGCCAGTGTTTTTCATACGTTTTTAAAAATATTTTTATAACCACATATTTAAATAGGTTTATTTTCAAAACTGGGCTTTTCTTTTTGTCTTTTTGGTTTTTTTTTTCTTTTTCAGTCTAATGATCTTACTAATGACTTTGTAGGAGAAGATCTGTCAGAAATGTCCTACATTTAAATGATGAAGGGCCAGCACTCACCATGGCTAAACAGATACAGTTATGTATGATCATATAGGGTAGAGATAAAATACTAAGTAGTGTTTTCAGAAAAGTTAAAGACATCATATGCCTAATTCTGCTTGGAACAACTGGGTAACTGTGAGAATAATACTCAATAAAACTTGGGAAGGGTCAGCAGTAATAAAAAAGCCAAATGCCTTGAAGAGCAGTGGTTTTTGATGCAGCTCTGCTGGTCCTGAGTCGGTGGTAGAAGCACTCAAAGCTTGGCTCCAAAAGTAACAAAGACTGTTCTGTGCAAGTGATTTACCTAAAAGCCTTGTAACTCCACAGGCATAGCCAGAAACAGGATGAATCTTGTAATATCACCGAAGCTTCAGCTAACATTTATTGGGGGTTTGGGAGCAGTTTAAGAAAATGGTAATTCAGAGGGTTGTTTATGTGTGTGTGCACCACGTGGAGTTTGCAGAACCCAGGAGCACGGCCATCACAGTTTCCAAGGGAGCTTTTTCAGGATGGATATTTCTCTCCAAAAATCCCCCGTACAAATAAACAACCAAAAAAAGACATTAAAGCAGGCAAAAGAATAAAAAAGAAACCCATGTAGCAAAAATGTCACCATTCCAGTTAAAGAATTTAAAAGAGAAAAAAAAAGTGTTTCAAAGTCGGTGTTTTGAGAAGACTGAAGTTCCAGAATAAGATGTTTTGATTTCTCATTTGGAATGCCCTTCTATTGCTATATTTTAAAATGTCTTGAAAGCTGAAATAGGAAAAAAAAATTCTGATTTTTATCAAAGCAAAATGTTTCAAGTCAAGTGAGGGATATTCTGCTTCAAAATAGAAATAACATTCCTTATGAAATTGAAAACCTGCTTCCTACACTGGTTCTTCCCCTGCCCATCAGTGCTGCATATTCTTGAGTTCTCTCTTTTGCCCTTGTGTCCTGCATGTTTCCCTGGTGCAACAGCCCCAGAACAACAACAGTGTATGAAGAAGAAGGTTTTCCTCCAGGCATCAGCTGCACGCTGAAAAAGGCCAGACACAGTCCTAAATTCCTGTTTCCTGCTTAATGGAAGTGTCTTGGAACAGTCCCTGTTCTACACGTCCCCCTTCTTCTTTCTTCTCGCCCTCCTCTGCCAATTCTTTTTTTCCAGAAATCTCCATCAAACAAGGATCTTGGGGAGCTCACAGTAACAGACACACTGCACATACAGCAAAGCCAGATTGTGATCCCGGTCAGCCAAGCCTGTCCTTCAATTATACCATCCAAAATTGTCAGTGGGAGCTGCAAGCACAAAAAGATACTGCTCTAGTGTTTTACAATTCATAGGCAGCAATTCTTGAAGATGAGCAAAAAACACTCGCACAGAGCTAAGACTAAAATAGCTGTATTAAGGGGATCTTGGTTGTAACCATTCTGCACATAATTCAGGATTAGACTGTGCCATAGCCTTTTTTCTACAGGGTTATATAACTTTCAATTTAAACATGTATTTAACCAGGCAGGGAAAAAAAATCACTTCAAACACGCATTTAATTATTAAACAGTTTTGGGAATGCTTACTCTGTCTCTTTTTTCTAGAAGAGGTCACAAAAAGAAATTCAATAGCTTATGGATTCATCAAAATTTCTGCACAATCCTACTCTTTAAATGAAGTTTCAATATTTGGAATCAAACTTGAAAGTATTCTTCCCTCTGAGCATACTGTGGTCATGTGAAAAGCCTCAAGCCATTTTTAGCCTTTAATCCCCACTAGATATCACAGCCATCAGGCATCCTTTCTCCACCAAATAGGGTATTTCAGAGTTTTACAGTTTCCCTCTCTGTACAGTCTGTTTACCCAGGTCTGCCTTGGTCTTGTATTTAAGCAGTAAAGGGACTTATTTGTTGTTATTTACATGGGGGCTCACTATAACTGTTCCCAGAACTCTTACCAGGACATACTAATTCTTTGGGAAGGGGGTAGCCAAGGTATTTGGGAAGCACCTCTGGCACACCATACCCAACAGGCATCCTAACACAACCTAAAATGTGAACATTCTGGGGTACAGCGGTCACTGTACACAGGCTCTTTTCTCCCCATAAGATTTGTCTGGTCCCTTTCAAAGTCTTGTTAGAGGTTGTAACCTGTGTCACACTTCATCCTCTCAGGATTCCAAGTTCTGTAACAGGAGTCCTGTTACAGAGGACAAAGTATCATCTGTATAGAGGGGAGGAATTACTGGATCATAACTGTAATGCTGGGAGGCCTGGGTTTTATGATTACAGGTTAAATTGTAGAGCTTGCCAAGATTAAGATAAGGCCATACCATTGGCTACATAGTCAGACCTCCCCACTGCCTCTGTGGGGGGAAAATATTAGAAGCTGCAGCTGAAGTTGGAGCTGACTTGTGGAAAAGGACGTATTGTTCCCACAATATGTATTTATACATGTATCTATAGCTTTTCTAGGTTCTCTCCTAGTCTAGGAGACTTACAGCTGTTTGAAAAAAAAATAGGAGAAACAGCTGAACAGACATAAATAGGAGTAGAAATTTCAAAGGATACACAAAGCATTTTGGTAAGATTTGATCATATGGTCAACAAGTATAATTCCAGATATCATGGAGGCCCTAATTGTGTACATGGCAGCTTTTCTGTCTTTAGTTCCAGCCCTTCAGAACACGAGGGCTGCTGTCGAGGCTCTGTAGAGAACCTGGCTCAGGTTACTGGAGAAAGATACATAGCTATGCTCTTCCAGTCTTTCACTTTGTGAAAAATGGGTTACTTGGCAGCCAAACTATCCAAGGGAAGAGGGACAGAAAGGCATCACTCTTTCATGGTGAGTGAGCTGTTTTTCTGAGAGCAGAGCTAAAGAAACAATGGCAAAACTGAGCACGTATAACCTGACTAAAAGCTTTTTCATGAAGATTTATCAGCCCCAAGTTTATGACATCTTTACAGCAGAGATCTTCATTTTAACTTACTCTTTTATTTAAATTCTCCTCATGAATACTCATTTCTCTAAACATTCAGAATACACATGTACCAGGAACAACATATAAAGTATACTGTTTCCTCAAAAAATCCAACAGGTTTGACAACCTCCCTTTGTGCTTGCTTGGGGAAGATTAAAGGACACACACACACACAAATCTCTGAATTCTGCACCAGTTGTCACAAACACTGAAAGGCAATTCACAATGCACACCCAAATTCTAAAATCATGGATATTCTTTAGTTAGTCTCACTGAAGTCACTGGAAGTAATCACAGGGATAAATGGGGCATACAGGCTTTTTGCAGTGCCTGAGCTTTCCTGTGGCTCCCTAGCAGAGAATCAGAGTGAGGATTTCACACCGTGTACTTTGGTGAAGTGACAGGCTCAAATGACGAGACTGCATTAGCAATGTCTGTGGTATCATGACATTTGAGATTTATGTAGCTACGTGTTCGTGGCCCTTCACTGCTTGATTAAACACCTTGCTCTGTTTACTCAAGAAAACAGTAGTCACGAGCCACTTCTTACCTCAGTGAATGCTTAATCATTCACTACTCCTTTCATCAGGCAAACTCTGAATTAAAGCTACGTACACCATCTGGAAGAAGATTTCTGACTAGTGATGACATCTTTCTTGTGATGGGCATGGAAGCAGAACACAACTGACAGCTGGAGGTTTTCACAGTTGATTTATGTGAACTATAGGCATAAAATTCCCCACTCAGATGCTTGGGCCAAATCTGGCATCCAAAAATTAGCAGTTTATCAAAACGTCAGAAAACACAACCTTGCTTGCCAGGCAACCAATTACTAACATCCTCGAATCCATCACCCCTCCTACCCAATGTCTCCTCTTCCATTTTCTGCAGAAAATTTTTTTTTTAAAAGGAGCAGTGGATAGGACATAAGCCACATCATCCAGTATCTAATACTTTCCATTCATAGAGAAGCTGCTGTCCGAACACTATGAAAGTTAACTCAGAAGAACAAAAGAACAGTGCCCCATACCGTATTGTGTATATCTGTTTCCAGAATTCATAGAACTCTATATGTGTTTTCTTTTTAAAAGCATGCTGGGTTTTTATAAGTAGTTTTAAAAGCCAGCTGTGGTTTAATCAACCATCTGATCTACATTACGATAACTCCTCTGAACAACCCCAACAATAAAATAAATATGTATGCAGTAAAGTGAAACAGAAGTGTGTACAGAAATGATAGAAAGAAAACAGCAGACTTTGGTTTTGAGCACCCTAGAGAGTTATTTATGATCATCAGGAAGAAAGGAATCACTTAAAAATAATGAAAACCTTTCATGTCTATACTTCACTGAGCACAGAATATTACAGTAAATGCTAATTTAACAATAAACTTCCCTCTACTGGGACCACAACATCTTATGCAGGTAGAAATGAGTAATGCTCGGGATTGGATCCTGACTACTGCAAAGTCAGGGAAAGAATTCCCACTGAAGCTCAGATTTTATGCATATCCTCTTGCTATAGTTTGGAAATAGTATCTTGTCAACAGTACAAAAAGCCATATGAAATAATTAAACAGATAACTGGAGATGTACATCAGAAAATGTACTAGAACAGCAGAACAAGCAAATTGCTATCCTGTTATTCCTCTACGTAAAAGAAATTCATGACAATGACCTACTCAACAAAGATTTGAAGGTACTTGTCCTCCCCAAAATTTAATGGATAAAATATGAGTGAGTTATTACCTTTCTTCTTGGAGAAAGCAGACAGAAATCTCTCCATCAGAAATTAACTGAGTTCTATATCCACATCTTCAATTTCTGCCTGGCTGTAGCCTTCCTAATGGAATGAAAACAGATTATTTTCTCTCCATGTTTTTGCAGAGCACCCCTGACCCATTCCTTTTGGAAGCTCATCATGGTCTCTCATTTACCAGCTCCTTTTCCAAATCCTGCATTTTACTCAATATATAGAGAGTATCAATGTTCTTGGGAAAGCCATGAAAAACAGTTCATTCAATACAAAGATTTTATTATGAAATAACATATTAAAAGCTTTTCATCCTATCTAAAACAGTAGTACTTTTTTCATTAAAATACAGATATTTTTAAAAACAAACAAGTATCTATAGCAGTAGATGCTCACTTTCTTCATCCTCATCCAGCCACTTCTGTTCTTCTCAAAAGTTACTTATTTCAGGAAACCTTTCAGTGCTAAATCTGCCCACACACAAAAGGATACTATCGCTCTTTTCAGACAGTGTTGCTTGAAAAGTAATGAGTCAGGATGGTCAGAGATAAATACACTAAATTCTTCCAAAATCATACTTCCTTCCAAAAAATTGAAGTCAGGCCCTCTTAAGGTGGCAGATTGATACCCAGAATCAAATTAACAGACTCCTAGAGTGAACTCGCTTAGGACAAGTCAATTCACAACTCCGATTTCATCTAAAAACTATCAAATTATTTAAATTGTAAGCAACTAAACTGAAAATTTGAGAAGGCATGCAAGTGACTGTGACATAGGGTTTACTGAATCACTCACAGGCTGTCTAAAAGTGCTACTTTTTTTCCTACCCATGGGCAAGTATGTACTGGATAACACTATTCTGAATGTAGGCATAATGGGGTATAAGTCTGGGCAGCTCACTGCACACACCTCACACGTGCACATGATTCCATGAGGAAGAACAAAACAAGCTGCCTTTTCCTCTTCTAGGTGCGTTTCACATGTAGCAAATGCAAGGTAAAACAAGTTAGAAGGAAAGTCTGCTAAGAGGAGGGAGTTCTGTTGACTCATTTTTATTATGGAGCATTAAAGCACTAAAGCATTTTTAAAGCATTAAAGCACTTCTATATTTAGTGCTCTCTTTATCTCACATCTTACACTACCCTCTGTGCATTCTTTAAGAGAGAAAACATGCTCACTGAAGTGGTCCTAAAATTGCCTCCAGTGCACATCTAAATATAATAGGGAGGCACGAACACATCTGATAGAGAACGAGTATTACAGAAAAAGAACTGTTATCACACTCTGCACAATCACATCTTCCCCTGCTCATGCTGTAGACACCTGAATGATACACTTGATTTCAGAGTCTGCATTTTCTAAAATGGATTTCTGTCTTCTTTCTTCACCTTCCTTCAGCTTCCTCACAGTCATTTTTTTAATTTTAAAGCTCTTTTCTTTCTGTATAGCTCCTAAGCAGATGTAGTACTGGGTTGGTAAACTGCCTAGCAGCTTCAAGATTAAAGTGTTGTGTTTATTTGTAAGGTAGGTGGATAATGCACAGCAACAGCATAAATTCTTCATTAGCAGATCCACATAGCTTAAGTGTCCTAATGGCAATAGTCCAGAACTGTCTCGGAAGAAAGGAAAGTAGCTGGATTTGCATGAACTTGGGTGGCATCAGCAATTAAGATACTGAGAAACACTGAAATGTTCCTGGAGTAGCCTGAGAGAAGTGGTAGAAGTAACCCCATGTCGCTGGATCACCAGAGATTCCACAGCATTCGTTGGGGAGGTGAGGCAGGGAGGTTTGCCCTGAGAGGGTGAGGTACTAACAGCATCTCAGCATGTTCTGCAGTCAGCAAATTTTACAGAGCAGTCTGTTACAAAATTTTCACTTTCATCTCTGAGAGGAGAGCTTGGCTTCTCCCCCATGTTTCCCTCCCCACCCCCAAAAAAGAGCCACTAAACCCCCAGCATCTCATTCAAATGTGCAGTTTTCTTTGTAGCATGGTTTGAGAAGTGAAGGATGAAAGCAGTCCTCTTTTTCACACTTCTGGAATGACGCTCTTGTTATGATTAATTTTATTGTCTTTCTCATTCTTCCTCCCTCTTTTATTTAAATTTCTTTTGTGTTTGGAAACCAGAGAGATTCTAAATCACAAGATGAGGTAATTTTGCAGTATTGAAGGTTTAGGGTTCATCTATTTTGACATATTTAATAACTTTATTTTTTAGGATTAACCTTAATGTCCATGATTCTATTCTTCCATTTAACTTGCAATTAAAATGGAATGACTGTGCAAGGACAATCAAAGAAGTACAGCTCCACACCTTTGCACCCATTAACAGCATACTGCCAGCGGTGAAGTAATCTCTTTGCCTTGGCTGCTTCCCTTTGAAATTTGCAGAGATTTTCTTTTCTATATGACCGATGGAAATAAATTACTAAGAAGTAAATGAAACTTCTTTGGAAATGGCTTTTCTATTGTTAAAAGTGGGTAGTTTTCTGGGGAATTGTTACTAGTAAAATGCATATTGAGAGACATTTAGTTGTGCGTTCAGTCTAATGGAAGGTTACGTGGAATGCTCTCAGTCATGATTTTAAGCCATAATGATCCATTTTCACCTTTTCTCTGGTGGATGGAATTTTCTGTGGATGGTGCATGGAACTTTCTGTGGATGGTGCACTGGAGTCTGCAGGGCACCAGTGTTACTGTTTATACAGGTGACAGATCACAAGTCAGCTTCATATATTTAGTGGCACCACGTAGTAGTAACCAAGTCAGTCTGAAAGGTAACAGGATTTCAACACCAGGGAACTCTAGAAGTGAAGCTGCTTTTTGCCAGAAAACATATGAAGTATTCTCACAGTTCCCTGCCCTGAGGGGATGCATGATATGACAAGATTGTCCCTAGAGAAACAAAACACATGGAGAAATTTCAACAGAAACTTGATCATTGGCTTTAAAATCACAAGGATACCTAGGAAAAGTACCTATTCAAAAGAAAAAATAACTTTCCAACAAAATGAAGAAAATCACTGTGCAACTCAGAAAAAAAAAGGTAGGAGAAATAGATTCATAAGGCCATTGGATGTGGATTGACACTGAAAAAGGAGCTGCACACAGAAAATACTGCTTTTGAAAAGTCCAACTTAGGTCATAATTCTTGTATTACTTTTTAGTGGGATGAGAAGCCAGAAAGGATCAGAAAGAGAGAGAGAAAGAAGGAAAAAAAAAAAAGAGAGACACTGAGAGAAAAGGCACACCAGGGATTTCATTAAACATGGATTTGATATCCAGAGGTCACAGAATCATATAGGTTGGAAAAGACCCTTCTGATCATGAAGTCCAACCATTAACCCAGCACTGCCAAGTCCACCACTAAAACACATCTGTAAGTGCCACATCTACATATTTTTAAAATCTCCTCAGGGATGTGGGATTCTACCACTTCCCTGGGTGGCCTGTTCCAATCACTAGAATTTTTAAATGAGCAGACAGAGTTTGGATTAATGGCAATGCACTGTTCACTAACAGTTACTTTAGTGGTCTGTGCATTATACTGAAGTGGTCAAAATCTAGGGGCAAAGTGCTGCTCTGGTGCCTGTTCACAGTGAACATGGCACATGTACTTCTCCAGCTTCTGCATTCTTTGCATTGGAGCCCTGAGCAGGATGAGCCCCTCCTGACCTTCCCAGGGCATGTACACATGTACAGCAGGCCACCTTCCCTGCTGCAGTCTCACCTGGGACAGAATTCCACAGCAGATGGCAAAATCTATCAAGAGATTTCTGATTAAATAAAAAAATAAAAAACCTACCTCAGAGAAAAGCTCTGCAGTGGCAGGAGAGACATGCTAATGCAGCATGGAGTTTGACATTACCTTTCTGTATTTCAAGCATAAGATTTTGTTTGGACCGTCCTCTTTTTTATATCAACTTCCTCAAAAACAAAATTGTAGAGCAAACTTACACTAAAAGTAGCTTCAGATTTGTAGAAATACCCTTTTATTACCCATTTTGTATATAACCTGTGTTAAGCCAGAGCAGCAGCTAAGTCAGTTCAGAATACCTAATGTGTGTATAATGAATACATCCACAAAACTCTCTAAGTGCTTGCACAGACTGGGAAGAACATCTTTTTTTCCTGATGCTGTGCCCCTCTCCATCTTTTTTCAGCACTACTCAGGTGCTTAGTTTGTCTCCTTCTCAGAGTGGTGTGCTCAGAATAGATGATACAACAGACAGCTGCTTTACGCAACACAAAGTTCCTGCACTGAGAATGACGTTCAGTGCCAAGGGAAGGTGAGGAACTGTTAGTAGGGCCCAAAAAACTCCAGTAATCATGTCATTTCAGCACCATGTCTAATTAGCTTTTTTTTTTGTACAGAATGGCCACTCTGCAGGACTTTATCCTTAATTAAGACTGTGTCAGCAGGGCACAAAGCCTGGCTGCTCCCTGCGGACTGGGACGTCAGGAGCAGCGTCAGGGGCCACAGGGGACCCTGGAGCTGCTGGGCAGGACCTGGCCAGCCAGGTACCATCCCACCACTCCAGCCAGTGGCTGGGGCAGGTGGGGACCTGGGGGGCAGCCCCTGGCATCAGCCAGCTCCCTGGAGATGTGCCAGGCTCCCTGAGTAAGGCTGAAACAGGGACTGGGCCAGGGGCAGGTGGAGGGGAAGCCCTGGTAGGCAGTCAGGGCCAGTAAGGGCTCTTAGTGCCCTTAGGGCCCTGACATACTGATTGCTCTCAGTCCCATACGTGAACAGATAATTGAATGGGGTTAGAAGACACAGTATCTTTTCATATTTTAGAGGAGCTCTAAGTTCACGTGCAGCCCTCGTAACTCAAGGCAGAGTGGAAGGCCAATCCATTAATTTGCATACAGATCCAGTTTAAATTGACATTTTCATTTTAACACACGAGGGAAAAAAAATTAACGGGCAAGGCATTTTGGATTAAAATATTTTGATTAGTAAACTTTAAGAACGAGCTTCCTCTCTTGCAATTTGTCTTGGATCTGTTTGAAATTTTCATTATTAGTGGTATATGGAGATAATTAAACATATCTTTCAACTTACATCGGAATGGAAGCAAAAGGTAACTGGCAAATGGTAGAAATAATTTTATGCATTAGAATGGATTTGCTGCTTCATTTTCTTTGAGCTCACGTTTGCCTAGAGATAGTGAAAACTTAACATGTAATTCAGCCTCCCTTTTTAAGAACAAGCTAGCATTTAGCCTTGAAACCACAAGGGTTTATTTTCTCATCTTTTTCCATCTGTGTGATGTTCACCAAGAGTTCTCTTTGAAGTCAGCGAGGTTGGCCCACCCAGATTAGATTGCACTGTAGGGTACTGCACACTACAACACCATTAACCTCTGCTTTGCTTTGTTTTTTTCAGTCTCAGTATATTTCACAAAAAAGTGGAGGTCTAGTCAAAATCAATTGTGCGTTGTGAAAAAATTATTGGGTTTGACATTACAGATACTGGTGGACATTCATTAAAAGCTTTTGTCCTCACTTTAGGCAACTAGAACCCAATTTTACACTGTTAAATTGGCTTGTGACGCTGCCCTCTGTGAGGCATCCCCTGTCTGCCTGACCTACCTGTTCTTCCATTTTTACCACCTTCACTTAACATCAAAACTCTTACGTTTCCCAGCAGAAGCTCCCTCTTCATTTCCTTTTGAGAAAAACAGTTGCCCTCCAAACATCTATTCCTGTATAGGGCAACTTACATTTCATTGCTCTTCCCAAGCTTGTCAACATTTCTGATGCACCACTGCCTTCCCAGCAGAGAAAAAGGTTTGAGTCAGCTCAGTGCTAACGTGCTCTCCCTTAAAGCTTTAGCATTCAGAAGTCGTCCCACCCTCACAAGGCTTCCCTTTCAACAGATTTTGGAAGCATAATACCTTCAAAGGTGGCAACTTGTAAACTCTGACAAGGTGGAATACCATGGTAGAAAAGGAGGAACAAATCTGTCTGCAGCACCTTGCTTGTGAACTCACGTCTTGCAGGTTATGACATTGCCACTTTTACAGATCAGATCATGAAGATCAGTTATCTTCTGTGGCTTTCAGGCATTTTCTATCCCCCCCCATACACACACACAAACACATGCAACCCCTGCCTCTCAGTGTCAACCAAAATTATACAAGGCAGCCTCCAATGACTGGGAAAGAAGACCCAGGGCAGACCTCTTTTTACTATTAAGTCTATACTGAACTTTGTATTTTCTACAAAGTAAGAAGTCATAGAAGAATTGAAAAAAAGCAGAAACAATTCAAGAAACCAAAATTTCAGAGGAACAGTTTAATTTGCAAGGAGAAACTTAAACTTCAATTAACTTTTGTCTTTGAACTTCAATGCCATCTAGCAAACCTTCAGAGCCAATTCTGGACTCACTCTTTCCTCTTCTTAATAACTGATGAGGGAGTTAAAGATTGCTTATATTAACTTTCTACAGAAGTTTCACTTTCAGAGTACCTTGTTTCTGTTTTTCCTGTGAAATCAATTTCTGACATGGGCCACACACACACACAAACAGGACAAGTACTCCAGCTTTTCCAGTCATGGCTCTAGTATTTTCATTAGCTCAATTCAGACTATCTTCCCAGTTCATCAATTTAGTTTGGAACAAATTAAGACATCATTTCTATCTCAATAGCTACAGAATAATTCATTAGATCACTCTTTGGTCCAGACATCAAACCACGATAGTTGTGAACTGGAGATCTATGAAAAGTATTCAAAGCCAATAATATCTGTAGGATTTAAGCATATGTTTAAGTTTGGGGATGAAGTTTATCTTTACTGAATGGGGGCTTTTTTTAAAGGATCCTAATACAGAATAATTTATCAATAAAGTCTTAAATGACTCAGTGAGAACAATTATATTCTGTAAATGCACTCAGATAACTGAGGATGGTATGCAGCTAACCCATTAGAAAGGCAGTTTCAGTTAATCACTCCATCCTATTTATAGGACAGAAATTATGACAGTGGAGATGTTGGATCTTTAGAGAGATAACTACATTGACTGCCTACAGGAGCAGGCCTCTGTTCTTGACTTACTAAGGGCGTTGTGGCGAGAGAAAGTTATGTGTATGTTCTTCTCAAAGACACTAACTGGATTTGTTCTGAAGGGTGCATAGGAGTGAAAGGCTCGTCCTTTGGCTCCAGCTGCCCACATTCTAAGTTATGTTGAATGACTGGCACAACACAAAGCTGTGTCTGGAGGAGTCTTCTTATGTGGCCTGCAGTGACCTGCCTTATAGAAGAGTAGCTGTGACACAAGGATAATGGAAACAGGAGAGCAAAAAAAAAAAAAGAACCAAAAAAAAAAAAAAACCAAAAACCAAAACAAAACAAAACCCACAGACTCCAAAAATCCATGTCAAAAGATCTTCAGGCTCTGAAGTGGAGACAGGGGATATGCTACCTGCTGGATGCTTTACTTTGGATACTGTCTTTATAGAGAAGTTGCCGAGATGCTCGGCAAAACTATGAGTAGGTTAAAACAGGAACATAAACTCCCTGAGCTGAAAATCATAGTGGTTCTCTGCAGCCCAGTCTGCAGGAAGGCTTTTTATTTCTTCACTCCCTATGAAGTGCAGCACAAAGTGATTGTATTCAGAACTGTTCTGTGGGGCAACATGTCTGTCTGACTGTGAAGTGCTCCAAGTACCATCTTGGCATCACTAATATACAGCCTAATAAAATAAAATCAATCTACATACTTTGTTAAGCAACAAAGTTAAGTTGAACTTACTTGTCAGGTGGTTTTGTTGTTTTGTTTTTTTTTTAATTAGAACACACAACACCTTCAGTTGTCTGGCTGGCCTAAGGGCTTTCTCTCCCCCTTTGCAAGGGTTTTTTTGCTTTGATTCTTTAACTGATCGTACTTTTCACTGCATTAGTCACGCAAAAATCTCTCAGGTCCAGCATTTTTATAAATGTGTGCTGAGTAGCAAATGCTGTGCCACGGACAAGCCCATGGAGAGAGTACTAGGGATTCCAAGGTACACTTTCTAATCCTGCCTTTTTTATGCATCCCATCAGACGAGTTTCTATATATACGTGTCTTACAGTTGTATAGGCACAAAAGCTGATAGCCCGTCTGTGACTTGACATGAAAATTACCCAAAGCAGTATAAAATCCAGTGAAATACAAGCAAACATGTCAGCTTTCTCATATTCCTTCACTGTAGTGAAACCAAGCTTCAGAATTGTTAGTGTTTCTTTCCCAGTAAGTCAAATCAGACTCATTTTTTGCACACCTAGCTCTATTTGCTTTCATTTTTTTAAAAAAGAACATGAAGAAAAGAAATAGAGACAATGAAATGAAAAAAAAAATGAAATCATAGTAAGAAAATGATGCAATTTTCGAATTAACCTAAAACATGAAATACAGCCTGACATTGATATATTGAAAGAATAATTGCAGAAGATAGGCCAATGCCATTTTCCACACACTTTAACTAATCATATTTCTGTAGATATAGATTGGTTGAGGCATTAATAAATACCTACTTTACCAGAGCTCATTTCTTTGATTTAAGATGTCACTAAAATAGAATTTTCCAGTCATATCTTTTCTATTCATCTTAAAATGTGTAATGAGAAAGCAAGTGTCTCTCTTCTAGTCACATGCAAATTCAGTTAAAATCAAACATTGCAAAAGTTTGTGTATATTTCTCATAGATATAACTCAAAATAACTCTATGGTGAAATAATGAAAAATGTAGAGGTAATTAATGAATTCTTCATGTTAGATACTTTAGATGTACTGTCATTCCCAAACAGATTAGTGTCTCAAATTTTTTTTACTATGGGATTTGCATAATATCTGTGTCCTGGACATGTACCCCAACTGAATTAATATCACTCAAATCTTATTTCATACTTCTCAACACAGATGAACATTTTAATGAATGTATATCCCAAAAACTAGATACCACTACTTAAAGCATTTTTAATTCATTTAGACTTAATGCATATACCTAGTATATTTAAATCATCCTTGTCTTAGCTCGGTGAACATCCTCTAAAATCTTGCAAAATTCAAATCCCCACATTATCAAATATTAGAATGATGTACAGTAAAATTTATCTTGCACTATAGCAGTATAATTCCATTAATTCCAGGAAAGATTTGGAAATAACTAGGAAGGTGGGGTTCTTTTGTTGTTTAAAATATAACTAATTCTCCTCAGCTACAAGGGGAGAAAAAAAAAAAAAAAGAGATACTTTAATTAAATAGTGGTAATCTATCCTCTCTGTGCTTCAGAACCTTAAATGATACATCTCATTTCATGAAACCTCTGCTGTTTTTCTGGTTTCCAGTGTCATTTGCAGAGACATGTATAATTGCTAAAGGAGGTAGTATGCAAAGCTACCATTGCCTGAGCTGTGCAGCTCTGACATAGCAGTGGGAATTTATCAAGTCTCTAAAATCACTAGTGCCTTGAAAACCTCTTTCAATGGTTCTTAGCTTTAAAGGAAATAAGCAAGGGCATCACTGCCTGTAAGTGCTCCCATTAATGGTAAGTTGGTGAGATGCACAAAAATACATGTGAGCACCTCACAATCCATAATTAGTTTCGCAGCATACCCGAAAAGTGAAAAAGTAGTGTCTGTCTTTTTATAGCTGGAGAACTGAGGAACCTGGTATAATTGAGGCATATGCTTTAATTAGAGTGGCACAGGCCCTGCGTGGTGACAGGCTTATCACAGCTTCTCTGCTCCAGAAATACAAAACTCAAGTTGCCAAAAATTGGGCACAAACCTTAAGAAGGACAGCGTATCTTCTTCCAGAGCAGCAGCAGAAGCAGAAGTTATAACCTATAATCTGTCTTGTTTTCTTCCATACCTTGCTGCCTGTTTTGTGTGATTTTACGTAACCGTTCTCTGCTATTTTTATATATAAATACTCAAGTGCATTTATGAGAAGGGAGAGGAGAAATCTGATCCCAAATGTCATCCCCATTTGTCAAAAACTCCCTAACTACCAGGTTATTTACAGGTTTCATTGAGAAGGTTTGATCGAGCCTGAGCTGCTTAATGCAGCCTCCAAGGCATCAAAGGTAAGACCATTTAGGGGCCCATGTTCACCGTCCTCTTTAAGGTTACACTTCTCCCTGTTTAATATGCTGAGTTATACTCACTAAGCAACAGCATGGAGCTGCTGACACAGTACTGGGGAGTGATTTATCCTGCAGGCTATTCTCCAACAAAATTTAATAATTTTAAGTTCTATAAATACCATGTGATTCTAGACTAAAAACCTATTAATATTACTATTAGAATTCAAAATTTTTGAAGATGTATTTATTTTGTGTTAATTTACAGAAGGAAAACCAGAAATGTTTTCTTGGAGAAGTAGGAACATGAAACCTTTCGGTAGAAGCCACTGAGAATTATTCAAATAATATGATTTTTATAATGTTATCAGTTATTTCCTCCAGAAAATGGAGCAAGGAGGAAGGATAATGTGAGGGGGGCTACATCTCCATCCTCCTAACAGGAATCAAAGCATCAATTTACCTTGAGGTTTCAGTGTGGGATTCGTTCTGTTTGCAGTTTTCGGGCAAACCTTGCAATTTACACCTTTGGTTTGAACTCTCCAGCTGGGTTGAATTCATATAACTCTCCTGGGTAACACTGGGATGTTTTTAAGGAAGAAACTTCATGCTCTTGCCCTTTTGAATAAAGGACTGCGTGAACAGGACAAGGGCTCAGAGAGAAATCTAGGTGGGATTATCAGAAACAGGCTGTGCAGCTTGTTGTAAGGCACAGCTAACAACATAAGGCACTCAGCCATCACCTCAAGCCTGGGGCCAAAGCCTGGGGCACTGGAAAAGCAAAGCAGATGCCAAACCTGTTCTACCTTTTTTTAAACATAGGAATGAGCAGTTATAGATCAAAAATAGAAGCAGTGTTTTCTTCCTCTTCTTTTATGTTTCATGTTGAACAGGGCCAAAAGAAAAATAATATACAGCATATATGTATACAGAAATTATAATTGGAATTTATTTACCTTCTGCTTGTTTTCCTTTAAGTTATTAATACAGTTGCCCAGTCTTCTGGTCTGGTTGTATTAGGGCTGCCATGGTTGCACCGTAACATGCACAGTATGGTATTACTACCACACTGAATGAAGTTACATACGAATTTGGAATGTACAACGTGCATGACTTGATAACCTACAGTATTATGAAATTTCTTCCTAGGCAGGAATTTTAAAATGTCTCTGGCAGTGTAATGGATTGCCACATATTGTCAAGCATACATAGTAACACATAAGTACTCCATTCAAGCAGGAGCATAATCCTTGCAGAAGATCCTGCCCTCTACGCTTGTTAATTCTGTTCCTTGAAGCTATTCCTTGCTAATACAGCACACCTTTAGTGACAATCCGTGGCTTAAGCCATGTAGCTCAGTGATTTTGAACTTGTGATGATGTGCACTAATCCTCTCAGTGCTCTGTCACGTAGGCTTTGGCTCTGTTAAGAAAGTGAATTTGCAGTAAAGGCTTGTGTTTGCTGGATGGAAGGGTCACACCTGCGGCATCGCTGGTCTCCAGTCAGAGCATGTTGCCTGCTCCACTGCAGTTACTCGGACAGGTGCACACACACACACACACACACGTGCAAATTCCGTGGTGCAGTCAGGGATTGTGGCACTCTCTGAAGAACATTCCCTCGTTAAACCTTTCTAACTGAACCTTGGGGCCCCAACAGCAAAACTTACAATGTTTGGATCGGTTGAAAATGCTGCCCTTTGATTACAGAAAAACATTAATGGTAAGCAGGGAGGAATAGCCAGGGCATGGGGAAAGGTTCTATTAGAAAACATGTCTTACCAAAATTAAGGAAACATTTACAAGTAGCCAGTGTGATGGACTAGTCATTCGTTCCCTACAAGTCAAAATGAAAGTGTGAGTAGACAGGGCTTCTTTTTCAGACTTGGAGAAGGATTTGCACGCCAGAAAGTGTGTCTCATTCCTGCTGCTGCCTGCGAGCGTCCCCTCAGTCACATTCTCGGAGTGCCCTGGTTAGATTACTGCTGGCATTGGCTTATGAACAGACAATCTCACTGTCATCTGTGACCTATTGCTCCAACACCAAAACTTCTAGAACTGAAAAAGGCTGAAGAAATCACAGGCTCTGTTTCCACTATAACAATGTTTTTCCTGTATAATACCCAATGCAATTTTTGAAAAAGCATTGAGAAAGTATTGTCATTGCAGCACTTGCTAAAAACACATCACAGTGCAGGTGACAGTTATTTTTCACATGTAAGACAAAGTTTGTGGACCATGTATTATGGAATAATTCCTGACACTGCATTCAACATATGTGATCCATTCTTTCTTACCAGTTCATTTATGCAGAAGGTTAACATATTTTAACTCTTCTTTCTGGTAACCAGTGACAGGACTGAGGCAATGGTATGAACCTGTGTCAGGGGAGGTTTAGGTTGAATATTAGGAAAAAATTCTTCACCCAGAGGATTGTTGGGTGCTGGAGCAGGGTCCCCAGAGAAGTGGTTACAGCACAAAGCCTGACAGAGTTCAAGTAGTGTTTGGACAACATTTTCAGGCACATGTGTGATTCTTGGGGTGCCCTGCACAGGGCCAAGAGTTGTACTTGATGATCCTTGTGAGTGCCTTCCAACTCTGAGTATTCTGTGATAATATGATTTTTCTTGGCATTTATATATGAAACAATTGTATAATAATACATTTACCAATGAACTTCTTGATAAGAATCCATAACTAGTTTTTAAAGTGTTCATTCAGGATGGCCAAGTCTGGAATGGAAACTCTTGTATTTGGTACTAACAGTGAAGCGTTTACAGTACTCAGAGAATGAATTCCTAGTCACCATGTGGAGCACTGGAATTGAATACAGTGACATTTCTATGGCTGACAATTTTGTGGAATGCCAAAATACACAGTTAAAGCAACAGATGCCTGATGGGCTTCTTTGTGGTCAGGGAGAACATGAGTGATTCACCGATGCTGTCTTCTTCTGAAGGCTAGTGACCAATTCATTGAAAATAACCTCTCCATTGAAAATTTGGCCAGACTGACAAATTTCCAATAGATGGCTTCGGTCAATCATTTCTTAAAATGGCTTATGAAATCCTGCTCCCCTCAGAGTTGCAGCATGAGTGGATTCCAAAGCTACAAATCTCAGCACCCCAGAGCTGGGGAAGTACACTTACATGTTGGAAGTTGCTCTTCATAACAATGGGAAGGATAAGTGAAAACTTTGCTTCCTGTTCCCCAGGTTATAGGTATCAAGCTCCAGCTGATCGCTGGGAAATTCCTCCTCTAATGTTAAGTGCAGGTGTCAGCCAAGAGAAATTCCTTCTGGATGTGCTGGCATAGCTTTAGCCTGTAATACTTCTTACAGCATCACCTTCTCAGACAGCACTTTGATCCTCTCACAGAGTGAGTCAGTGACACAGTTTGTTGCAGCAGGTCTGTTTCCAAGTATGCACCATCAAGAGACACTAAACTGGGTGACTCATATCAGTTATCTCGATATTGTCACAGCCTTTATTAGCTTTACAGCTACCGTGAAACACTGACCTTTAGAATGGAAAAGATGATAACTGATGAAGTCAAGTCAGGGTTAAAAGCTGGTTATTCCTGACAAAGGGCCCATAATATCAGCCTTTTCCTTCTTTGGCAGCATCTCTCTTAAATAACAGCACGAGGAAAGGACCTACTTTTGAATGAATGTATGTGTTTGGGGTTTTTTCCTTGAATGAGCTGAGAGCTAAAACAAAGATGCCTCTCTTGAGCAAGGGGTTGGATCAAGCAACACTTAAAATTCCCTTCCAACACAACATTTTTCTATAACTCTGTGACAGCAACATTTACTGTCCTGCTTATCTCCCCTAGTGACTCATGAAACTGTGTAATATAACTGCTCAGGCTCTGGGCATTGATCTGTGCAGCAGCCAGAGACAGCTCAAAGACAACCTGTGTTAGGGGCTGTTTTGAGACATATTTTCACTCACCTATGTCATCTGCCACTCTTCATTTTTTTTTGGTGACTGACACAGAAGGAGCCAAACTGGGAAAGGAGGGAAGCTATTGCACAAAGCTAAATGGGAACGTTCCACAACAGCTGTATTTCTCTCCCTGTAAAATCTGAAATGTAGCTTTGAATTTGCTGGATAGGTTAATTTTTTCAACTCAAGAATGAAATATAAGGTTACAGGAGGCAGGTCTATGAAAGTATGAATTCATTGCTCAGTCAAAAAAAAATGCAAATCAAATCACAGAAATAATACAATCCTTTATTCACTACATTTTTCATAAAAGGCTTGAATTTACCTTTTAAAAAACCAACCGACCAACCAAAAAAAAACTCAAACAGAAAATCCAAATAAAAGCAAACAAACAACAATGAAAACCAAAACAAAGCAAGAAAGCAATGCTTTGTAACTGCAAATAGGGTTTGCACACTTGCTACTACTACCACCGCCTTTCTGAAACCCTTATACCTTTAACACAGGAAAGGATTGAAATTGGGTTGAATTGGTTCAATTGGGTTGAAACAGGTTGATAAGTTTACTTAAGGGAGCTTGTCTGCTCCAGCATGGGAAGTAACGCCCTTACTCTGCTTCTGGTGGAGCCTGTCCTGTCCCATTGCCACAGACATCTCAAGAGTTACACCTTATGCAAACTTGAGAGTTGCACAAGACTTTGCCCTGTGCAACCAATGTTTTTTTCTGTGACACTCTCTCTGGGTATCCTCCTGCAGACCAGAAGGGAAGGCACAGGCATCTGTGGCTGCTTGTCAGTGGTACAAAAAAAATCACCACAAAATACAAAACAGGACAAAGATATTTGGGTGCCTTACAGTACCTCATCACTTAAATGAGTGTCATCTCCAAGGACTGAGTGCTAGAAACTAAAACCTCATTTACCCTTGAGAACTTTGGTGGTCCAGCAACAAACGTAGCGGCTCAAACCTTGTATGCAGATGAATGTCTGTTTTTTCAGATGTGTTTCAGAATGAGAATTCAGCTTTTGCCTGCAAAACTGTAGATCCCCAAAGGTATATTTTTATCTTTAGTCTCTGGGAAATTTGTAGGAAAATTGTTATTATTGCTTCATATTATCTCTCTTTTCTTGGAACAGGATAACGTGGATCTTGGTGACCTTATGTTTTCACTCTGCTACCTTCCAACAGCTGGTAGACTAACTATTACAATAATAAAGGCAAGAAATTTAAAAGCAATGGATATCACAGGAGCATCAGGTATGAATTAATTTAATGCTCAGTGTGGATTTCTGTCCCATTTCCCTCCTGAGAGACAAAGAATTCAAGCCTGTCAAATCCCAGAATGATTTTTGAGACAAGGGTTCTTACGCTGTCAGTTCTTGAGTTACTTGAGTACAGGAGTTTGTTAGAAATAAATATTTTGGGTTGCTCAGTTGCAACAGACAATTTAAAACACTTTGCTCTTAAGTAGACTGCAGGATTATTGTTTCTAAAGCCACTGTGATTCAGAGTAGCACGAGTTGGCCAAAATGTGTTCCTAACACTGGGAATTTGAGCAGCAGACTGTTATGGCTATGGCACAGAGGCGGACTGACCTTCTCTGCCAGTCTCCAAGAGCCTCTGAAGCCATGCTGCTTTTGTTGGCATATGGACAAAGAATTGACCATCCCAGAGTCCTTTCAGCAACCCTTTCAAAATTTGATAACAAAAATTGTAAACTAATTTAAGTAATAATTCATAAAGTACTCTTAAATACTAGCAGGGAGTTGTAGAGCTCCCAGAAAGGAGCTGCAAATAAATAGCTTTTTTTTATTATTTTTCCTGTAGTCAGAAGTTTAAAAATAATTATAATTCTCTTGAGAAATATAAGCCACTAATTGTTACATTTTGAATTATATTTAACCATACATCAGTAAATCCCGTTGTGAAAAACATTGTCATCTTCTGTCTGTGCTACAAATCTAACAAGTAATTAGGCTGCTATAAATAGGCTGATACACAGGCTGTTGTATAAAATACTCATGTATAACACGGTCCAGTGGATATTTTAATACCCTCTGAGAAGTTTGTACACGACAAGGGGCTTCTTGAACCTAAATTGTTCATTATAAGCAGTCAACCAGGTAAAGCTTTCAAAGCTCCACTGCGTCCCAGGCATTCCACGGTAAGAAAGAAGCTCAAATTCCAGTCAGGTCCCGAAGATGCATTCTGCAAGCAGGTATGGGCAATACAAGAAGTCTGCTCCCTTCACTTGCCGTTTGTGTTTGCTTAAAAGCGTCGAAAGAAAATCAATGTTGTTCTTGTGATTCACACAGATCCCTACGTGAAGGTTTCTTTAATGTGTGAAGGAAGGCGACTAAAGAAAAGAAAAACTTCCACCAAGAGGAATACCCTTAATCCTGTTTACAATGAAGCCATAGTCTTTGACGTCCCTCCAGAAAACATTGACCAAATTAACTTGTCGATAGCTGTTATGGATTATGACCGGTGAGATACCTGTAGCTGTAAAATGACATCAACTATTGGCTTATAAAATCTTCCGCAGCAGATTTGCGTCCAGAAAGAAAATTACTATTTTTCCCTGTAGGGGGGGAAAAAAATTCCGTGTTGATCTTGGTAGAAGACTCGAAGTTTTTGTTTCGCCAGGCAGAATTTCCTTTCTGCGTTTCAAAATTTAGATTTGCATTCGTAACTGACATACCTAAGCTGCATATATATATATAACATACTACCAGAACTGAAGTAATTGAGCATATAGTTGGACACTGCTCACACTGATGTTCTGTTTGAGCACATTTACTCAAACCCCTCACACACAGGCCTCCAGTTACAAAACTGTGGCTTAGAGTTTACTTTTACTTGCAGCTAATTACAGAACAGAGGCAAAGAACCTTTTATATTCTTCATGCAAAAATAAGAAACAAATGCACACAGACACACAGTGGGTGCTCTAAAGGGGGGAAATATTAAATTGTTCTGATTAGTGGGAAATGCAAAGAGAAAACATACGTATTTTGTAGTACATGATATTTTTCAGGCCAGAATTAATTCTAAAAATCTGTTATTAATGTTTCTGATGAAGTACGCAAATGGTGTGGTTCTAAAGGTAAAATTTTAAGAAAAAAATATTATGAAACATTTTCACAGTGTAGGTCACAATGAGGTCATTGGAGTATGTCAAGTAGGCAACGATGCAGAAAGTCTAGGTCGTGACCACTGGAACGAAATGCTCTCATATCCTCGGAAACCCATTGCTCACTGGCATCCTCTTGTAGAGGTAAGACTTTTATTTCCTACTTCCCCGTTAAAATAATTCCGAATATTCCTCCATATGGCATTAGAGGTTGGATAAAATTTTATGAACAAACCCAAGATCTACATGCATGAAGTAAATCCTAGAAAAGGGCTTGGAAACACCGGTATTGAAAGTCAAACATAAAATGAAAGTTAAGTCTGCTCCTTTCAATTGTAGGGAGACAGAAAGTAATTAATGTCTATAAGACATACGTATGAAAACACCAAACATTATACACTCGATTAAGGGTTTGGTTTTGTGTTTTAAATACGATCTTGGGTAACTCCCAGTGATAATTGATAAACAGAAATGGACCTTGTTTACAGAAAAATCAAGACGTATTTTTTTTTTATATATTTAACAACCTAATTTACTTCTTTTCTTGTAACAATATATCATCCGTGGCACTAGCACATCTCAAAGGATGCCTAACTGCACTGAAAAAAATATGTTTAAGTGTCTCTGGAGATCTGAGGCGCTGATAAGAAGCGACACAATCAGAAAAGCTTTTCAAGGTTCCTATGTTTTTTTTTGTTTTGTTTTGTTTTGTTTTTTGTCTTTAGGGCCCTATTCAGCAGGAATGTTATGCAGGTCTTCTGCGCTTGGATGGCTGCCGAAGAGGCTTCCTCACCCTTTTAACCTATTCAGCAGAAATTTGGCATTCCTGTTGAACTCTTTCTTAGCCATATCCTCAGGGGCTATTCCACAGAGTCCAGTGGGGTAAAGACGTCCTTTTAATCCCTCTGTCTAATCCTCTCCCCAGTGCAGGGAACACTAATCCTGATTCATGAGACACAAAAATTCATCAGAGATCTAACTAAAACGCTTCCTAAGAGTTGCCATGACTTCCTTCCATTGTTGTTCTCACTGCCTAAAGTCGGGCAGTAATCCCAGTCAAGAGAAACTATCATGTTTGTGAACAGCCACAGTGTTATCCCCAATGTTGAAGGACAGGAAAGACCATAGTATCCATATCAAGCCAAAAATGATGCTGTAAACACATAATACATGGAGGCAGCCTGTCTGAGTGTACTTTATACGTCAGAGTGAGGCCGTGTTACTAGAGGTGCAACTGAAGATTTACCTGCCTGGTTGCGAGCGCTGACCCCAGGCAGTTCCATTAAAAATTTTCAGGCAATAGGAAGATGCTACAAACTGGGAAGAATGCCACAGTCTCGCCCTGTGTCCACAAGCAATTGCATTTACTGGTGCCTGGGGACCACAGTGGCACAGTTTCAGCAGAGTCGCAGTGGGAAGGCACCGTGCCTTTGCACAGCACGGGTGCTGCCAATGTGCAACTGTCTGTGAAAGAAGATGGAGCAAAGTGGGGGAAGCTCTGCCTGTGTGTTTGTGCCCTCAGTGACAAGCTAGATACTAGCTTAAGTGCCATGCCTGAAATGCTGACCCGGGCATTTGGGAGCTGGGTTTGAAAAACACCTCACCAAGCTTTCAGCTGTAGCCAAGCATTGATAGGAATGGCTTGAAACAGCACACAAGGAGTAGTTACTCAGTGGTTACTGCCCAGAATAGAAGTGTCTCTTATCACAAGTTGTGTACATCCTTATATCCAACCTGTCTTCCCTCTTTGATAAATTTCATTGCAGCCAGAGCCCACAATTAGGCTTTGACAGCTCTTCCCTTTTTACAGGCATCCTGTTCTTTTCATACATGCCTGGCTAACTTCTTTAGATTTCATTACTGTGGATTGCTTTTCATGTCACTGAGCTAAACAGAGACATATTTTTTTCCTTCCCAGGAATCAAGTGGGGGAGGGTGTCCAGCGCATCCAGGCTGTGCAGAGAAATATATACACAGCATATCATTTTGGTTCCTGAATCAGGATTAGACTCAGCGAGAGCTTCTGGAACCTCTGTGGCCACAGCCATAGGACCCTGAATATTTGCTGAATAGGACCCTCAGTCTTCTACTGTGTGAAGAGCTATTGGTTTCGAGTAGCGTAATGTTATCCACTTGTAGCATTAATTCTCCAGCTGACACTATTGCTACTGATAGATTATTTGTATGGTCGTAAGCATTACCCAAATTCAAGTCATCATTTCTGTTCGTTAGAATAACCCGGGTTTTACAAGCAGAATTTTTGATGGTAAGTTGCGTCCTCAGTCTCAGTTGGTGCCTCCTTTCACCTACATGAAAACAAATCATTATGGTTGCTTGAAGAAATCCTTCAAATCTGAAAAACTGTAAAAAAAGTTGTGTTGGGTGAGAACAAGGCGCATATGGTATTTGTAATGACAGTATGTTCTTTTAGAAAGAAGATAACCATCTGTATAACATGGAGGTTGTTAGTCTTCAACCTTTGTGGATGATATTCCAGTCAATGTTTCTTAGTTGTGTCCACAACACTGCAAAATGTTGGAAGCATGTTACAGGCGACGAGGCTTGATCATACAAACAAGCACACACGTGTGCCTGAGCACAAGCACACCCTATGTCATTTTAAAATGCTGTTCCAAATATGTAGTGCCTGTGAAGACTTCCTTCATTATTTGTGGTAGAATTAGCAGGGCTATTTTACTTGATGGTATATTGTAAATTCTGACAGATTCTGACCATTAAAAGAAAATAAATTAAAGCACTGGACTCTTTCACACAATAAAATCTATGCCCCAAAACAAGAGACCCTGAGATAAGTTTTTGCCACTTGCTTAGCCATGCATGGAGTTCTCTCTTCCTCCAAATTTTTTAGGGAGAATTTGATTCAAGTTTTTACATGAGATTTTTTTTTTTTAAAAAAATGCAAATGCAAAGTATGGGTATTTTATACAATACAGTTGTCTGTTATTTACTTACAGATAGGGAGCCCTGGTCTTTACATATAGTTCAGATAAGTTTATGTGCACACACATTGCTTCATGTCTGGTATGTGTTGAATGATCACCAAGTGTTTTGGATTTGCAACTTTGCTGACACAGATATGCATGCACAGATTGAAGAAATACTTAAAATTCTTACCCCAAATCTGAAAAAATTAGTTTTATAACCTTTCAAGGAAGACCTTCCAGAAAATCAGGATTGCTAGTGGGTAAAACACAGCTTGGCACTTGCAGGATCTTGGATCTGTTGTGTGTGCTGCAGCTATAAGGCAGAAGCCCTGTAAGTACAGTGGTTTTCAAAAGTCTCGTGCCATGCTGTGGAGAATACCATGGGCAAGGGTACTCCTGGCAAACTGAACACTTCAAAAAACCTGCCCAAGCACAAGTTCAGATGGGTAACAATTGGGCATTTCCAAAAGAATAAAAAATACAGACATGAAGTTGCCACAGCGCAATTATTTCACTGCACTTTCAGCTGAAGCTTTGTATCAGCGGGCCAGTGGTGCGATCCATTGTGCATATCTGCTCCTGCATGATCTTCACCTCAGGCAAAGTCCTGCACTCTTTACCCAGGCTCATGTCCCAGGAGTCAACATGGGGAGATGGGCATGAGCAGAGAAGGAGGAGCCCTTGCTTTGGGGTGGAGTTCTTTGATTTCCCGGACAGATCTTTATACGTGCATCCCTGCCTGGAATGCAGAGCCGGCAGCGACACGCTTTGCCACTGCAACATTAGTCAAAGGGAGTTCTGTGAAAAGGAAAACACCTACACAAGCAGTGCAGGAGCCTTTCTAGGATTTGTCCCTAGCAATTCAAAAGGGCATCAAGTGAAAAGTAGTATCATTATAATTACCAGTGGGTTGGAGTTCTTTTATTACTGTACTCAGTTCATTTAATGCTCAGGGGTCTGGTGTCAAAAGAATTATTTTGAACACAGTTCTACTAAAAAACAAGAAAGAAATCTCTGTGACAGTGAGCATTTTAAGTGGAATCCAGCATACCTCAAAGGCTTAGGGATGAGGAAAACCTCCTAAATTTATTGCATTCTAATTTTTGCTGTCTCATGACTTGCAAAGTGTTACTCAGGCTGTGGCATTACTATGTGCTTTTTACAAATATCTGCCTTATCATAGTAGTGCATCTATGGAATGATAGCTATTTTCTATATTTGGATACTTCACTCTTCACCCTTATACTCCATTTAACCGGTGATATTCCCTAGATCTGAAATATTTTCTTATTATGGTTCTGGTCTGCCAGTAGACTGCTGCTGTCGTTGTACTGTATGACAGTAATGCAACAGCCCCTGGAAGAAATAGAGGATAGTTACACTGGAAACCCAGAGGGAACTATGGTCCCAATACTGTTCAGTCTTTCTTTTCTGAACTCTGATTCTGAGAGGTAAATTAGTAGTAGACTCACAAGAATGATTTCAAAGCTGAAACCCTCATTTGTTTTCTTATTTGCTGTGAATGCATAATTACGCTTTATGAAATGTGTCTTAACCCTGAAACAGAAGAGGAAATCCCTTAGAAGTGCATCTCAGCAGGATTTTAATCCCATTTCACTCATTTTAACAACATGCTATTAAATTTTAGCTTTTAACTTCTAGTTTTTCATAACAAGATGCTGTTTTATGAAAAAGCAGTGAGTGGCAATGGAAAAGCCTTCCAAGTTTCTGACACTGAGGCCAAGTACAATGGACAGTTGTGTGATATTCCCATGAAAAAGCTCTACCAGCACAACTCTTCTGCAGTTGAGTGCTGAAATACTTCTTTGTCTGTTTCCACTGAAATCACAAGACATTAAAAGCATTCCTGCTCTCTTTAGTTTCCCTTTTCCCTGTCAGTAATCCTGGCAGCAGGTAGAAAGACATTTATCTCAATCTGGGGAGGTGGGGAGTACCAGAACAGAAAGCCAATGTGTAGTATAAAAGACCCAGTGCTCAAACTCTTCTTACCAGTCATTGCACACCTCAGCTTTCTGTGCCAACGGATCCGCAAAACACCAAAGCAGTACGTGTGAGAAACTCGTTTTAATCTTAAGAGTTACAATTTAACTACTGGCAGGGAAAACTCCTGGTTCAGTCCAAAATGAAGCAGCAAAGGGCAATGCAGAAGAGTGAAAAAGAAGAGGTTATTTTAGTCCACCCTTCTTGGCTTGAGGGGGTGGTAGTTAGGGGGCTTTTGGGTTGTTTTTGTTCTTTGGTTTGGCTTGGTTTCCTCTGTGTGTTTTTAAACAAGCAAACATAAGAGCATTGTCAATTGATTACATCTCAGTATCAAGTGAGAAAACAGTGGCTTTCTTATCTAGAAGAAAAAACCATGTAGAGAAAGGAATCCACAATACTCTAGAACTTGACAGAAGCCCCCTGTGCTGAGAAAAGCAGCAGCAGGACAGACTTTGCAACAGCAGCACCTTGGATCTTGCTTCGCTAAGCGACAAGCCTCGCTTGCAGTCATAGTTCTGTCCTGAAGTGACAGCCCTGCAGCAGGTGAACCCAGCTGTCCGAGTTGCGAGTTGTATTTTAGTGGCACTGCACATTCAAGGCTGAACAGTTCCAAGAGTTGTGTTTACAGCTTAATTTCTAGTGGAGTGGGTTGGGCAAGGAACTACAGCTGGAAGTTCTCCAGGGTCCTGCAGTTCTCTGAGAGGACCTCCATCTCCTTGAAGGTCCGTAAGGTGCAGTAATCCAGGCGGCAGTGGAGGACACCAGCCAGGAAAGGTTTCGTCTGCGGGCCGAAGGCGGCACACGTGGCACAGAGGGGAAGATGACCTGAGGACCTGTAAGCATCTGGGCTGTTCATTTGTTCCTTTGCTTTGTCTGGGGTTTTTTAGTTCCTCCTCCTTTTGCTCAGACGTAGACATTGTAAAACTGGAATGTTTTACTCAGTTGCATGCTGGCCAGCTGTCATTTTTAATACCCATTGCAAAGGTGCGTGAAGAGAGGTGTGTCGTTTTGGTATACTTTTGTTTTTAATAACACATGAACATTGTACTATACTTTATTATTTCCTGTTCGGTAAATAGTCCTGGTATCTCTATGTTTCATGTCTAATTTTGGAGAGTAGAGCCATACCTGTATCAAGGCTCTCTCAATTAGGTGGGCATTTTGTTCGTTTAGTAGAAATAATGCATGATTCCTTTCGCAGTGATGGTTTGAGGGACAAAAAAAAAAAAAAATCTTAATTTTGTAATACGTATTACAACTTCTAAACACAAGTAAAAATGTACTGTGATTTATTTATATAAATCTAGTCTGAACAAATAAGTTTTGATCTTAATAAAAACTCTGTAAGAAATTGTGCAATTGTAATTTATTACTATTTTGTATTTAATATATTAAAGTTCAGTTCATTATTGAGAAAACCAACAAACACTTTGGAAATGTTTTTGCCCAGTTTTTCTCCATAGATGTTGTGTTTTGATAAAATAAATGAGGCCAGAGAGACAAAGCTGTTAGCATGGCAGTTACTTTGTAGCCCTTGAACACAATTTGGGGGTTCGGATAGTGAAACTTCCTCTTGTTTCATCCCATGTCCACAATCATCATTACAGAAAGATTATTTGACACATCAAACATGAATCTCATATATGCTTAATATTAAGGAAAAAAAAATATCAAGCAGATACAGGAGTGTTTCTATCAAGTAACAGTGTGTTAAATTACCAAAATCACTATTTAGCATGGCACAGTGGCAAAATTAGCAGTCCTCCTGTCAACACCTGACATGTAGCTCTGGGATATTCCCAGAGGTCCCCTGGCAGAGCCCAGAAACAAATGGGAAAGAGCACAGGTGTATCTGGTATGAGCACACAAACTGCACCTAGAAAGGCAACACTCTTGTCCTCTTTCCTTGTCTTTTCACACCAACTGAAATTACATATCCATCAGCAAGGATTCTACATGTGCCTGACTTCTAATTAATTAAGAGTCTGTAGGGATAAGCTCATTCTTTCCTCATTTGGAAGATCTATGCTGCTTGCACGTACCACATTAATAAAGGGCTGCTGACATGTAACATATGGCATAAAACAATATTTCATGCAACTGAGAAAGAATTTAATTTAGTTCTTTTCTCTCCTTGGGATTACTTGGTATCACAGGCACGAGGTAAAAAAGTGAGAACAGTCCTGTAGTTCTGTAGTTGGTATTATCCTTAATAATGGTAACACCTTTAGGCCCTGGGTAGACTCCTGTTTTTTGGCATTACATACAGGTACCCGTAAATGGTGCTCCACGTGGTGTGCTGGGTAACAAGAGAGACTGAAGAATAACGAAGCACACATCTGTAGCATTTTGTTCCTGGCAATTAATTTAGTTCTAATTATGCCTCTCTGTACCATAAGCCACTATAAAATATACTCCAGGAGAGGAGGTGTATGAACTTCAAAATTGTTTTCAATATCTTTCAAAAGTACTGGTTTGCGTGTCTCTATTTCTTTGTTAATAAGCAAGCAAAAGCCTCTTCCTCTGTCAAAACAGGCCCACACATCTCTCCTTTCAAGACATTTTCTCAGCAGAATTATCCTTGAAGTATTTACATGTAGCCTACAGACTTGAAAAAAGCTCCATTAAGACCAGGACAGGTAAAAGACTGATTGCAACAGCCTGTTAATGGCTGAAAGCAGGAGCCAAAGGTTGAGAATCCTCACGGAAAAAGCTGGATCAATAGCAAATAAGACATCCCAAACAGCACTCAACCCGAGAAACCCAGTAATGCTGCACAGTTAATCAGATGTGAGATGAAAATAAAGGGAGATGCCTTGTTAGTAACAAGCTTTACTAGCTGCTGACTGAGACTTTCTGCAGGGGGAATGCCTAGTGAGGACACGCTACAAAGTCTAAGAAGTGCCTGGGGTGACAGGAGTGGGAGTGCAGAGTGATGTCCCTGAAGACCTGAGGACATGGGCTGTTACAGTAAGAAATCAGTAACTCAGAAAGGAGCAGAGACACAGAACAGGGCTGATTAAAGACGGGACCACGTTGGCAAACTTCGTGACTCCAAGAGCAACCTTTCCAAGGAAGGAAATCACACAGTGCTTTGTCCCACGAACTAATTCCATTCACTGCTGACAATATTGTCACTGATTGAGTTCTGAGAGGTTTCTAATATAAGCAACGTGTGTTTTTGTCTCCCTGCTTGGTATTCTAATATTGCCATTGAAACAGCATCAAACAATTCTCTGGGTATACTTATGTATTTATCATTTCCATATTAATTAACCACACACTTCAGTCTGGTCCACCACACCATCCAAAAGGTCATGGCCTTTAACCACTTAATAACTTGCCAAGTAGCATTCAGTGAATTTATGTTGCAATACAAGCACACATGGGAAAATCTGTAAGTGTTCCATAACACAAGTTCCTGAACAGTCTGTTTCAAAGAGCTTGACTAAAGCTGCTTTAATATTAAAGAATTACTTAGATATGTCAGAAATGTCAGTAAGTTAGCTAGTGTCAGATCCTTATCCAAAGGAAAAACTGTCAATAAAAACATATTTTTTAGGGAAATCATTCTTAATAATGAATTTTATACTGAACCTTTATAAAGTTTTGTAACTTTAAGTTTAGCAGGCAGAATTCTGTTTTGAGAATGTTACTGTAAACATATCATTTATATCCTGGTAAGTGGCACAAAAAAAATTTTAAAACAATAGATTAATAGTCTTGAGCTATGTTGGGTCTCCCAAAAAATATAATTTAAAGAAACATCTTTTAAAAATGCAACAGTTTTGGACCTTTCAAATAACTTTTGCCTTTTTTTTTTTAAAGATCACCACATTAAAAAAAAATTACTAAATAACATTTGATTAATAATCACATATCTTAAAAAAAAATTCCAAGCTCATCAATCAGTTCTTGAATCTTAGTGTAACTCAGTTCCAAATATTTACTGTTCCAGTAAAAATACCTCTTCTGTCTGCCAGAAAACAAGCTTTGATACTGTAATTTCCTCCCTTCAAAACCTCAGCTCTCCAAACATGATGACTTTTTACTTTCAGTTCAAAGTTTTCATATGGACCATGTTTCAGGAAAAGGACATTAAGCACTCAAAGGACACAAAGGACACAAAAAAGTCTTTGCTAAGCCTGGCCCTGGTCCCCTCTCTTCAGTTACCCTTGAGGAATCTCACCAGCTTCTAACTTAGGCAGACCATGCAGCAACATGCATAATTGCGAAGTTCAAATAACCTTTTTAAATATATTCTACTTAATTTTGAGTTCCATTACTGAAATCTTACAGAGAAGTAAAACTTTAAATCTAACGGAAAAGGAACTTGGAAGCTACAGGAACTGCAAACATCTCTGAGTCTGCGCCAATTAGAAATACAGGTAAAATTTTGGTCAATTAATAAAATAAGGTTATGCCATCATAAATGGTAAAAGACTCCCTGAGTGGTACGATGCATCAGAGGTTGCAGAAGCCTACTGTACACCTGCAGTGATGATTATAATCTACCCAATATCACAGAGTTCCAGCAATGATAATTAAGAACAAACATTTTACTGCTATGGGCCGGTTTCTTGTTACTGGTAGCAGGAGCAAAAGGTTTTCTATCATATTTCCCCAAATTAATTAATTTCTTACATCTTTATCCAGATGTTTGTAAATGTCCCCAAACTTCTTCTCTTTCTCTACTACTTAAACTACTTGAAAAGTTAAAATGGATTGAAACAGAAAGAGGAATTCTCAGTATGACTCTGGAGCTGTATCTCCTCTCAGTAAGAAAGGACAGGAAGCTACTTCCTCCTATTCTTACTTTAAAGCCACTGTAAATTAAAATTCATGGTTCCAAGCACTGCCAAATAATAGGTTGAGCTCGCTCAAAAAAAAAATCCTTCCTTTTATGGGGCACGTCTTTAAATTTGGGTGTGGGGCTCTGCTGAATTGTTTTTTCATTTCCTCCAATCTGCCTGAGGACTGGAGTGCCATTCTCTCCCACTCCCTTTTCAGCCCTCATCCTGCTAAGGCAAGACAGCACATTTGAGCTAAATCTTCAGAAGTTCTGGAGCTCTTCAGGCACGATCTAAGACATTTTGGTTTGGAAATTCCATTGCAAGTAGAAATAACATTTAAGTTACACCCAGATACATGCCTGAGATATTTTCATTTTATTTGTCTACTGGTTTTACTTTTCACTTCCTGTATCTGCCTGTTCTTCTCCTCCCTTCCTCAAAACCTTTCCCTCGTCGTCTTTCCCTCAGTGATTTTTACTAGACAGATGAGTTCAACTGTTCCCATTCTTCATATATACAGAAACTTTCCCAAATACGTTGATTTCTCCTGCAGTTTTCCCAGTGAGCCCAGGTCCAATAGTCAAGGCTGGTAATGAGCTGTTTCAACCTTCACTCACATTTCTTCTGCTACTCACCTCACAGCAGTAACACTTGCATTAGAAAAGTGTGCACTTTGTCTTCAGGTAGCAGACCAAAGGTGTAGGGGCACCAAGGCTGCAGCAGAATGTCAGAACATGGTGGTATATGCTGCCAGCTTGCAATTTAATGATTTAATAGTAATGGCCAGGCCTGAAACGCTTTTGATGAATGCTGCAAAATCCAAGGTGACAGCAAATCACAAAATCAATGGCTACTCATGTCTGTTCCTAAAGGCATCAAACATTCGATGTCTTTAGGAGTTTGGATAAGTACCTTAATAAAATGTTTGAGGCCATAACACAGCCTGAGATGTCAGCATTCTGACACTTGTCCAAAATAATGTTCAGCAATACAGAAAACAAATGGACAAGCAAGAGAGCTGTGTTTACAAAGGGAGTTACCACAGGATTCAGGGGAACAGACACAATACGTTACCCAACTGTCCAAATAACAACAATTAATACTTTCTGGAAGTTTTATATAAACCAAAGTAACAGCAAACTCTAATGTTACTATCCTTAAGAGAAAGAACCTCTAAGGAAAGGAGATTTAGATTTATTGCTCTATATTAATTTCCTTTTCCCCTTTGGCACCTTTTAGGAACTGTTTCAAAAAGGGTAATTACATGTGACAAAGAAAAAAAAAAAAAAAGTAAATCATAATTTGTTTTGGTTGCCTGAATCAAAACTGCATTTCAGGGTGTAAGATGAGTCAGCAGCACTTCACTGTGCAAGGAATGCAAAACATCCTGTGTTTAGTGCTAATGATTGCTCACTACTCACAGAAGTAAAATATCTCGTATTTCTCAGAGGCAGAGTATGACATTATCTTGTTCCAAAATTGCATTATGTCTCTTAGCCAGACTCTCCTAACATCCTGTTACAGGAATGGCTTTCACAGTTTGTTAACAAGCCTCAGTTTTTTATCAGCATATCGGGTTTGCGTGGCAAGGTGCTGGTAGTGGAGCGGCAACGGGAGTGGCTTTTGTGACAAGCTGCCAAAAGTTTCGCCCATGTCGGACAGAGCCAGTGCCAGACGGCTCCGGGATGGACCCACCACTGCCCAAGGCTGAGCCAATCAGAGATGGGAGTAATGCCTCTGGGATAACAGATTTAAGAAGGGAAAAAAAGTTGTTGCGCAGAGGTAATCATATCCAGGGAACAGAGGTGTGAGAATATGGGAGAGGAACAGCCCTGCAGACACCAAGGTCAGTGAGGAAGGAAGGGGAGGAGGCACTCCAGGTGCCAGAGCTGAGGTTCCCCTGCAGCCCAAGGTGCAGCCATGGTGAGGCAGCTGTGCCCCTGCAGCCCGTGGAGGTCAGTGGGGAGCAGGGATCCACTTACAGCCCATGGAGGAACCCATGCTGGAGCAGGTGGATGCCCAGAGAAGGCTGTGACTCCATGGGAAGCCCACGCTGGAGCAGGCTCCTGGCAGGATTTGTGGAACTGTGGAGATAAGAGCCCAGACTAGAGCAAGTTTACAGTCAGGATTTATGACCCCATAGGGGACCACCATTGGAGCAGTTGGTTGCTGAAGAACAGCACCTATGGAAAGAGATCCGTGCTGGAGCAGTTCATGAGGAACTGCTCCCTGTGGGAAGGCTTCACATTGCAGAAGTTCATGGACTGTCTCCTGTGGGAGGATCACCATGCCAGAGCAGGAGAAGGACTCCTCTGCCCAAGCAGCAGGAGAGACAACTTGAGATGAACGGACTGTGACATCCATTCCATCTCCCTGCACTGCTGGGTGGGGAAGAGGTAGAGAACTGCGAGTAAAGCTAAACTCAGGAAGGAGGGAAGAGTCTTTTTAAGTTTTCTTTACTTCTCATTATCATACTCCGATTTTGACTATGAATAAATTAAACTAGTATCTTCAAGTTGGGTCTGTTTTCCCTGTGACAGTAATTGGTGAGTGACCCCTCTCCCTGTCTTTAACTCATAAACCTTTTGTTATATTTTGTCTCCCTTGCAGAGTTGAGGAGGTGAGTGATAAAGTGGCTTCTGTGGGTGCCTGGCCTCCAGTCAGGGTCAAACCACCACAATCAGGAAACCATTCATCCTAACTTTTCCAAGAGCCCAATACTGACACACAGTGATTTTTATGCAACACAGTCTGCAAATGAAACCTGAGATTTTTTGACCCAGAAGGTTGAACGCAAAACTTTAAAAAAATAATTCCACCAAAACCAGTCATGCTCCATGACAGTGAACCCAGACAGAAAATGTTATAATAATATATACAGTACTCATATAGCAATTCATGTGTGATACCACATTACCTCAATTTAATTCATCTCTCTGCCTTGAGTGTTCCAACAGTGGCTTTGTGTTTGTTTTGAATTTCATAATAAGTACCAAGGGTGTGCTGCAGACTGTGCCTAAAATAGCATCTGGTTTGTAATTACTGTCTGGGAGCTGAATTACAAAAACCTGCCACTCCATGAAGAGATATAATTATTGAAAAGATCTTTTATGCGTGGTTTGTCAGCATGCTCAACCATCAATTAAATCATTACCACCTAGTCCTGCTCATAAATAGAATTTCATATATTCCCAAATTCCTGAACCTACAATTTTTTTTTTTTCAAAGTGAGAAATTACCACATTTATTGAATGACCAAAGAAAAGTGTACTACTCCTATGGAGATCAGGTCTGCAAGCAGAGCCTTTTGTCTCTTTTCTTAATGCAAGGATATACAATTGCCAAGTTGTTAATTGAGAGGTAAAATCATCCTGTTTATCCACTGCAGGTAGGTGGCATAAAGGCCAATTCATCCCAAACTATGTGCAGTGCTGTCTTTTGTAAGGTTCCAGCCAAATCCCAGCTGCGTCTGCCATCACAACTTCAGTGTGGCAGCACAGCCTTTTTACTCCAGAATTTTGCCCAGACTTCATAATTTCTACCTTCACTAATTTCTACAGCCAAACACACACATCTGACACTCACAAAACTTTTAAGCCCAATTCTTCATTCTGTTATGCTTACCACAGCAACAGGACAGTAGAGGGGTAGCAGAAACACACATTATTTTTCGTGCTGCCCAGGGCTGTGTGTCAGGCAGATTTGAAGGACTGGTATATATTTCAAGAGCCAAAAAAATATGCTTGGTGTCTCCATGATCTCCTTCCACCTACTGACACAATTCCTTTGCCAAGTGTGACAGATCTAAAACAGCGTTTTGCCAGGGATTCTCTACAGGGAGTCAGCGGACAACTGAATGTTCTGGGTTGGGGAACTTGTGGAAAGAAACAACAGAGGAGAGTGATGTGCCTTTAAAGCCTTCATAACATTATCAGTGCCTGAAGATGATGGACAAGCTGTGCAATACCTTTATCTTCCAGTATTTTCCCTTATGCTGCAATGTCTCTGACACAAAGACTTCTTTTTCTTCAGTGGAATGAATTCTTCATCCCTTTATTGATGGCTGAAGGAAGGTATCTTTTACCCAACTTCCCTTAGTGTCATTTTACTGACTCCAAATTTCCTTCCATTAGATTGTGGCAAGAAACCTGTCCATAAATTCAACCATGCAGACATTTTATTAAATCACGTAACATAAACTTAGCTTCTTTGTTTGCTTATCGACAGCATGAAAAAGAGAGTCTGTGAAGTCAGCTGGCCAGCTGGTCTGGGTTTTCAGCTGCCTAAACAACCCATGTTGTATAGCTCAGAGAGAAGAATAAAAAGGACAGCATTGCTGAAGTCACTAAATTTCTGTTATCTTACTGTCTGTAAACTGGGGAAACTGCTTTATTGTCACAAAACTTCTTCAACAGAAACCTGGGCCTGCATATCTATCTTTAAAAATATGTTATTCTGATCCATTTTACTACTTTCATCAAATGCCCTCCAGCAACCTGCACAGACACTTGAAAAACAACAGCGATGTGAACAGAAATCAGGCAGAGATTTGCTTCTAAAAGCAGCAGTTAAATAATGCTCACTTACTATGTATAGCCTGGCCCATGCTAAAAAGAATTGACAATCCCATTTACAGCTGTGTCCTCTGTTACTAAAAGATCAAAAAGCTTCAGGACCATTTCAAACTTCCTGTGACCATTATTATTATTATTATCATTATTATTATTCCATGCTTATGGCAGAGTATTTCTGAGAGGCCTACCACGTTAGGCATGGATAAAAAATAATGTCTCATTTCCAGTAAGTACCAACAATACAGAGACCTCAGGGCTTTGCAGTATTTCCTTTGCTCTATCTTAACTATTAATCACAACCTTTATTTGCTTGATAATCCTATAAATAAATTCTCTTTATGTTATATTTTTTTTTCATTACATTGCTCATTAATACATTTCCAACATCTTGCTGTCGTGAGCGATGGACATCACTCCTGATTATGTAAAGGATACTGAACAAATCCAGTCAAGGAAGGTGACCTTCTTCCATCATGAATCCTCATGTCATTCACTATGTCTCTGAAAAAAAAGAAAAGCCCTGTAGTACATCTCTGAAAGATAAAGGTTTGTTTTTCACTGAACTGGATGAATGAAGTCCAGCATCACTTCAGACAAATGAATGCAATCTGATATGAGTATTGTGCCTTCGGTCCCTGGCATTTTCTTTTGCACTACCTACTCTGGGCATTCCTTTTCCACGCCGTGATTTCTGTTCTGGAAATAAAAGCATTTCCTTTAAGCTGATAAAATGAAAGGCACAGGACATATCCTGGGAAATACTAAGAAAAGTCCTGTGTAGATCTATTTCTCATCTGTAGAATAATCTTACTTCATTCATCCTTTTACAAGTAATTTCCTCCTTCATCTGCCTCTCTGCAATTCCTTTGGCTGCACATACTTAGGAGGTTTTCCCTGGGTATTTATATTTTTCATTAGAAGTTTGTTTCTCCTACAGACACGCATAATTTATTCAAAATGTCTTCTCTAGCAAAATGTATTTCAAAGGATTAACCTTTTTTCTTTTTTTCATCTTCTCAGCAAGAATTATTATTGCCCTTGTTCCTGCCTCATGCATCAGAAAAGCTGCCCCAGAATAGCACCTTTATTGGGTGAATTTTGCATGGCTCCTTCATACAAATGTGAATATTCATACGAATTCATATGAAAGTGTTTGAAGCTGTAAGCCTTAAACCTAAACGGGAAATGAAGATCAGTGAGAGATCATTTCCAAGTGGCAAAGCTGTGAGTCTGTTTGTAGTGTTTCCTAGCACTGAAACGGGACGTTAGCTGTAATTCTGTCAGTTTAGCTCCAGATCCAAGCCTATCCATAAAGTTCTTAGGTATTTATGCCAAACCCAGAGCCTGTGCTGTCTCACAGGTGTAAGCTGACATCCACTGCTTCGACTGGAATCCCATGAGATGGTTTTGCCTCTCTCAGGATGGTGGAGTGGAGAGGGCACCAGTAATGGAACAAAAACACTGGCTTTTATTCCTTCTTTTATGATAGCGGTTTCCACAAGTCTAAGACATCAACCTGTGTCTCAATCTCCCTCTTTGTAAATCAGGGATAAATATTTACATCTTTAAAAGGTGTGTAAATGGCAAGGGGCAGAGTATTTGAATGACAGTTTATTTTATAATTACTAAAAGGCTACTTTTACTCTATTAATCTAAATTACCCCGACACAAATTCAGAGAAAATGGAGATAGATTCTTAATAACCCATCATTATGTGTTCCCAGTTATAAATAAACCAGATTAAATTTCAAGAAAACATTGGAAAAGGGAACATTTACAAAATAAACACCATTTAAGAAGTTATAGACTTCAAAACTTTGTACAAGTGTGATCATCCAAATTACTGACAATGTCAAAGAACAACAATAAAAGAAACCTAATGATACTTGTAAACTTATAAAATTAAAAGCAATGTTTTATTAGAGAACTGCTGTCAACTTGTGTGATTTCGTACCTTATCTCTTAAGATTTGAATAAGAACTGCCAGTGCACAGCCAGGAACCTCCTGGACTGTTTCCTCTCTGCGGTGTTTCCAGCAGACATCTGGTAAAATTGAAGTCCCTCACAAGAACAAGGGCCAACAACCGAGAGCTTCTCCCAGATGCTTAACAGAGTATTTTGTCTGCCCCTTCATCCTGCTTGGGTGACTCCCACCATGGGATCTGTCTTTTTGGCCTTCCCCCAGATTCTTACCCATGAACACCCAACCCTGTCACCGCCATCATTAAGGTCTAGACAATCAAAACGCTCTCTTGCTGATTTCAAACCTATCAGCTGCCACCTCCCAAGAGAGTTCAAAGCCATTAACTAACATGCTGGTTCTGTATTTTGTTCATTGTTTTCTTCATACAAAATGTAACTGGATATCCAGGTCTTCTTCAGACACTGATACTCCACGTAAAGTTTTGGTAAGTCACTTAAAACCTCGACATCTCTCAGATCTAATTCTTTTGCAAATCTCACATGAGTATATTAATAGAGAAAAAATATTCAAAACTGCAGCTTTGGATTTAGGCACCTAAATTCCATCCAAATGCCTGCTTCATGCCTTGAAATCCATTCTGATTATAAGTGACACAAAATATCACATTTTTTTCATCACTGTTACCTGTTCAGAATTTTTCCTTAAAACCAAGGTACAATCAAGATACTGGATGAGTATCTCAGCTTTCACTCAGTCTCTGAGAAGGTATCTAATGAAATCTGAGTGTTCAGCATGAGAGAGTAAATCAACCCTTCCATATTAGTTACTTTTAGACTTCCAGGGATTTTCCTGTGATCTTCAAGTAATCTACGATTTTTTGAATTCGTGTCTGTCTCGTAAACTTTGTTTTTTTCTGTTTGCATAGTTTCAAGTATCTGGTGGGTGTGGAGCTCATGCAGCAGATTCCACGGGGCTCTTGGGCCGTGCTGTAACCTTGTCACAGTGATAGCTTTGAAATGGCAAGCCAATTCCTTTAAAAAGCCAGAATTAGAGTCCTTCTTTCATATTTAGTTTTTGGAGACCTTTGACAAAGTGTTACTGACTCCATCCAGTCTCCGTAGGAAGGTTACCACTATGTTTGCTGGAAGGCCTTTAGTCTAGACCAACATGGAGTCTCTGTCTTTCAAACAACTGTTGCTGCTTCCTAATTGCAGTGAATAATTCCTGTTACAGATTTACATTACATTTCAGAGCACTGAGCTCGCATGATACAGTCCTCCTTCATTTTGCATATAATCCAACATGTGAAGGCATTAGTATTGTCCCTCGGTGACTCATTAAAAGATTTTAGTCAAGTTTTAGTGCATTTGGCATGCAAACAATGACTGCACAACGCTATCTCATTAAAAAAACCCAAAACAAACAAACAAAAAAGCCAAAAAAACCCACTCCCCCTCCCCCAAAACAACAAACAAAAAAAACAAACCCAAGCAATGAAAAAACAAATAACAAATGCTTTAAAATAGGCTCCAAATTCTTGAAAGAATAACCTATTTTACCCTCTTTAAACTCAGGTACAACCACCGTTCTGGCCTATTCTTGCACTTAATAACTCTGGTGGGAATATTGCCTTTGACTACAACAAGGAAAAGCAATACTTAAGTTTAATATATGCTTCAGTTTATAAAATACTGAGTCAATAACTTGCTTAACGTGGTGCATTTGTTTTTATACATAAAACACAAGGACCAGAACACATAGGGCAGACAGAGTTATGACATTAACAAAAGACTGCAGAGCTTCTTCTTGTTCAGTATTAAAAAAACCTAAATCCTTGTTCAAGGATATTATTAACTTGTGTAAGACGTGCTTTTTGGAGGATATGTTACACTCATGGATGCCAGAACAGAAGCTGAATGACTGGATGGCAGCAAAGGAAAACATTAATAATCTCTGTCAGATCCATTCTGAACCACAGGCAATTCCTGCCACCTCACGATTTTAATCATTCAACATATGTATTAGAATCACAGAATGGTTTGGGTTGGAAGGGTCATCTAGACTGTCTATTCCCAACCTCCTGCCATGGGCAGGGACACCTCCCACTGGACCAGGTTGCTCAGAGCCCCATCCAGCCTGGCCTTGAAACACTTTCAGGGATGGGGCAGCCACAGCTTCTCTGGGCGTCCTGTTCCAGTGCCTCACCACCCTCAGAGCAAAGAATTCCTTCCCAATATCCAATCTAACCCTACCTTCTTACAGTTTAAAGCCATGCCCCCTTGTCCTATCATTACATGTCCTTGTAAAAACATCCCTCTCCATCTTTCTTGTAGCCCCTTTAGCTACTGGAAGGCTGCTCAAAGGTCTCCCTGGAGCCTTTTCTTCTCCAGGCTGAACAGCCTCAAGTCTCTCTATTCTGTTGCCTCAGCCCATCCGGGCCTGGAATGGCAGTGTTCACCAAGGAATTAATAACTTTCCAAGGAGCTCATCATTCATGAGTTAGCAGATGTGACTTACTGTGCATTGTAATGAAAACAGCTCTGTTATTAATGGGGAGTCATTTTACGATTAACTCTGCAGTCCTGGGCAAGTTGTCCTGCAGAACCTCCTCGTCCATTTGTCCATTGATAACATATTATTTTGCCCATATCCTGTCAAGCCAGCACATGGACACCACTGAAGGAGCAGTAATTAATAGTGTTAACGATTCCTCTTACTAGTCCTGTTCTCTCATTATGCAACCCCTTATCTTGACCTTTCTGTGTCAGAAGCCCCCAGGTGAGGACGCTAAGAATTTTCTCTACCAGAATTCCTTTTGGAGCAAAATTAACCGGTTTTACTGATTCCTCCTGCTTCTCTTTTTGATGCCTAGCTGGGAAAACATTTAGGGAAAGAGATTAATGTAATTTACAGCGAGGGTTTGGAACAAGTCCTTTTGTGACAGCAGAATGCAGGTGTTCAAGTTTACTCATTACTTCTGAAAATCTCATCCCATCTGAGTGCAACAAATTCAGGGGCGGGATTTTAAACAGCTCCCATTGCTCTAGAAATTTCACATCTATTGATCTGTCTGCCTATATAAACAGTTTTTATTTGATATATTTCCCAGTTATTCAAGAGATCATGAGTGAAAATATCTAAGTGTTGAGCTCCTGCAACACATGCAGTAATAAATACACCCCCAGCTTTTAGCCTTGTTTATTTTTACAAGGCTTTGCTATTAAGGGATTTTATTTTGTTCCCGTGTGCTTTCTCCTCACATCAAATTCAGAATGGTCCTCCCGCTTATCTTTTCCACATAACTGACAGTCTTTTTAAGTTTGAACAACATTATCAGAGTAGTAATCAGTGTTCTGCTGAAACTACAGGGATTCAACAGATACTCTTAAATCACATTACTCAGAAGCTCCTGCCCACAATTTGGGATAAATGTCTGTGTTTGAGGAAAGAATATATCATATTAATCATGCCTGTGATTCTTCATCAGAGAAGTTTTACTTCAAATAATGAATCAGAAAGCGAAGCAGCAAGAGAGCTGGAAAGAAAAAAAAAAGGAGACAACAGCAAGAGAATTGGAGAGGATAGGAGAATGTGATGGGAAAAAATGAGACAGGACTAGAATTAAAGGCAATGATGTAGAAAAAAATGTTGACAGCTTTAATGGGTTGTCAAAGAAGATTTGCAAAGGCTCCAAAACAAATGAAACAGAAGAAGGAGAGCTGTATAAATACATATAGAAATGAAAATGCAGCAAAGTATCTCATCTCTTATTTCAGGACGTCAAAATTAAACCGCTCTACCTAATAAACTAAAATTGGTGTTTATGAAATTCTGCTTTAGTTTATGACATCTGCAGCCTGTACTGTTTCTAAAGATTAACCTGCATCAAAATCTCCAGTTTGTTTCTCCCTTAGTTTCTATAGTCCCTGATGCTAAGAAACCATAATAATGTTAGACTTTCCAGCCTTCTTGGAGTCAATCAAGTTGATTAATTACTCGGTTTAACTACACTACATACAACGAATGTGTGTGCATGTGAATGCACAGGCGTGTGTGGCTTCTTCTTATGCTGGTGAACAGGAGGATTATGTTTTCTTAATATGCTCAATTTAATCAATTTATCTACAATACCAAAGAAGAACATTTCAGAAGTGAAAAATTCAAGTCATGAACTGAGAACTGTGCTTGGTCCTTAAACCCTGACCTACATCAGGGTATTGTGGGATATTAAAGGGATGTGGAATCTTCTGATACTCCTTTTCATTCTCTGGCATATTAGGAGAAATATGCTTTTTATTAAAGAGGAGAAAGTATAATATCTACTTTTATGTGCCTCTCTGGTACAGAGTAACCCAGGCGGCTTTAAATTAGCAGATGATGTTTGTAACTAATGGAAAAAAAGTACAACTGTTTTTCATTACCTTTGTAGGGAAATTTAGACTCAAAAGACACAATCAGATGAAGTTTACATGGGAATTGATATATGTACTCAACGTCTGATGTCATGCTAAAAATCTTACAATATTAGCCCTGTATGTATATTCGTACTCACACACACACTGCACCACACTCAATATTGGGAAAAAATAGTTCTTTTCCCACAGTAATTGTCACCTGTGAAAAGTCCTAAAAATACATCCATGAAAAGCAATCTGTTTCTCTGTGTCCCATGTTTCCTTCCCTCCCTCTTTTTTTTTTTCATTGGTGTCTTTTTAGAGAAACTAGATTTTTTTTTTCTTATGAGTTAATCCACTCCTACTGCTCCTTCCCTAACTTTGGTTGAAATCCCTATGTTACATGGTATTTCTGCACCCATGAATTGTATGGGATAGTGGCAAAAATACTGAAGGTCCATCAGGGTTTCTGTTTCCAAGCTAACATCCAGATGTTACCACGTAACTACATTTCTTCCATAAACTTCCTCTTACGCCTCACATTGACAAGTCCTTTTATTTTGAGGTAATTAGTCAATTAATGGCAATCATACAAAATATCATTTTAATACGTGGACAAAAGTAAAGGAAAACTAATAAAATGATGAAGAAAAGAAACTGTGACCCTTTACTCTCCATTCTTTGCCTTTTTCTGTTCACTTCTTTCACAACTCTCCCACAATTACTGCCTGAAAGTTTAGTGTTGTGTTGATAAATGGGATCAATAGTCAATACAATTAGATAAATACTACATGTGAGATCTAGTACTTAAATGTTTTTGGCAGAAAAAATGTCTTTGCTTGTATTCAAGCTCTGTAAAAAAAGTGAAAGAACATCTGCAAATGTTAGACATTACTGACACCGTGGTTTTGCGTTTTGTTTTGTTTCTTTTTTAAACTGAGACTTTTAAGAGTTAAGGCCACCTTGGGCTCTGGGCAAGTTATAGAAAGACCTCCAGACCATGAATATTACCGAATGAACATTAATTAACTGTTTCTTTGCAGAAGTTTTGGCTTAGGGAAAAAAGGAGATTATAATAATATTTAGGAAAATTTGGATTTATGCAGTATCTCTAACTCAAATCCTATCACTTTAGATTACTGGTCAATGATCATTCCTCCTAGTGCCCTGAATATGTACCTTTCAGTTGGTATCTAAATCAATTTGAAACATCCTACCTGATACAAATATTACTTAAGAAAATTAGATTTCCGTCAACTATTCAATTTTTATTAATTTCAAATTCAAGCTAGGGGGTTCAACACAAGGTAAGAGTCATTCTTGAAATGCTTACTGAATTCAACATTTCTGTTTCTGAGACAGGACTTTCACCAAAGGAGTCAAAATTGCTATTAGAAGAGGATTATGCATTCTTGAATGCTTCTCATTTTCACTTCTTTTTTATGCATCTTCATTTTTTCTTTCTTATTGGAAACATCCTCTGCAATATAAGGGACAAACCCCAGCATTTCTAGAGATGTAGAATCCATTAGGGTCACTAAAAGTGTCTAAAATGGATATTACTATTAGTTCTGAAAGCAGATTCTCTACTGTTATCTTGTACCATGGAAGTACTGAGAGCACACCAGAAAGCAGACAGATTTTTTTCTACCAGGTTTTCTGTCTGCAGAGATGAGTCTTCTGGAGGTGCGTATTTAGAATTATGGCTTTAAGAGTGACACATCTGACAAATACTCCGTGTTTGTGCAACTCCCGTGTTCTCCTTGGGCTTCTTCAGGGGACACGAAAGCTCCTGAACCAGATCATGCTTTATGTTCTTGATAACAACAAAAGCTGAAGCCTTAGCTCTAAATGCTCCTCATCTAAAGGGAGACTTTAGAGGTGTAGGTGTCAAATATAAGAAATGTCTTTTGTAATAAGTAAGGCATATGAGCAAATCACTATTAGATTAAATAAATCATCCAAGAGTCTCAAGCAGGGACTGTTATTATATATTTGTAATATTTCTAGAACATTAGAGCTCATGTCTTTGGGGATATTCAGTGTAAACAGTAAGTAAATACCACCAGGGCTGCTGCTGCTAGGTTTTGGAGACAGCAATGCCATTATGAAGGGTATGCTTTCACTCTACAGCATGTTCTTGCTTATTACTGCTATTGGGAAAAACAAATCAAAAAAGACTACAATAAACATGTTTCAAGCCAATACTTTTCTCTCTTACCAGCGGTTAACAACTAGTTTGTGTTCAGATTCATGGCAATGTACACGTTTGTAACTGTGCTATTTGTGCAAATAAAAACCACAAGCAAGTTGTTTACCTGCTTTAATGGAAGCAACTAAATGCCTGAATCAATTGGCATTTAGGCATACACAATGCATGTCTAGTTCTGCTTTCCAATATATTTCTCTGGGACTAGAAGAGGAGACTGGAATTTCTTATGAGTAGAAGCTAGAATATAGACTGGCAGTTTGTTATTATCAAGCTGCCACTGGTAAATTAATTATTACTATTGCACAGGAGGGGCAAGAGTGCCGTTTGTATATTTTCCATAAAAACCAATTACAAATTCTTTATAGATGTGATCATTACTGGATGATTACTCTGGTCCAACAATTTATACTTTCTAAACTGCCAGAGAACTGATTTTTCTGTACAGGTAGCTGAAGTGTGTTATTTTTGGTCAAGGTCACGCAGCAGTTTTGCTGTTGCTTGATTTATTAAAGATTAATTGAAACAATAGGAAATGTTCTTTAAAATAATCCTCACTGATGCATCTAAACACACCACAACAGCGTCAGGATTAGTCATCACCATGCAGGTCTCATCTTTCTCAAGGAGAGGGTGAAGAACCAGAATGGGACACTGAGAGGACAAACTTCAATTCCATAAACCATCTAAATAAGTTCTTACTTGTAAACCTGTCATTAAGTGGAGTTTTACTCACACAAGCTTCAAACTCCAATGTTTGAAGGTAAAAAAACCTACCAGTAAAGTAAGAATTTTTAAAAAATAAATTTATACCTTATGGAAAAGTACCGTAAATCTTAAGAAATGGATTTCTTTTTTTAATCCAACAGGTTAAATAGATCTGTTATCCATCCTCATTTACACAAGAGAACCAACCATATCTAAAACATCCTTGAGAGATATTTGCTCAGGACTGCTCACAGGTCTCGCTGCCACTGCTTCCCCAAACTCAGTGGAGTCCTGCTATGAGCTCAAGAACCTTTACAAGACTGGGAGTCACTGAGTTATCCCTCTTCATTCAGTTCACTCTTCTTTCCAGAAGACCACACACAGAAGATAAAATCCTTTCCAATCACTTTAAGTTCACACAATGTGAGCTATGCTGGCACAGATTTTAGCTGTAAGGTAAAAGCACAGGTAGTAGCAGCTGGCCAAGAGCTCTCCAACCAGGTCTTTGTGCCATATGAAGAAATACACTTACGTAGCCCTAGCAAAAATACTGTGTTGACAGAAAATCAGCAGGAGGCCAGAACTGAAACTGCTGAGTAGGTCTCTGGAATGACTGCAAGTACAAGAGCTCTACAGGGGACTGAAATGGCCACAGAGTCTTGGTGTCATTTATGTAAATAAACACTAATGGGCAAGAACTGATGATGGCAAAATATTTCCAGAAAGCACGCTGGTTAATATTCACCATGAGCGAAAAGCATTGAGCTATAATTCATCTCCTTTCAAAACTGCAGATGTTGCAATGTTTGGGAAAAGCAAATCACATTAATACTACCTGTAGATGCAGGAGCAGAGTTACAGAGGTGGAATGAGTTGTTTTCAGTCATCTGGAGAGTTCATTTGAAAGGCAAATATACGCTCTAGGTGTTCATCTCCCGGATATGCCAGTCTGAGCATCAGAGAGAGCTTTTGCAGGCTCCTATTCACTTCCAGTAACTTGGGTTCCCTGTTCAGTTTCAGTATATTCATCCTACATCTGCACCAGTTTATAGTCAGTGAAATATCCAAGCACCAATCATATGATATGGACTGAGAAAAGAAACAAAAAAAATCTGTTTTTTTGTGCTCATATTTGGTATCCATGTCAATCAATATCACAGCTGTGATGCCTCTGCTAAATTAACATGAAACTTGCACACCAGCTAAGGGCAGTTAGATCCGCTGAATTGCCACTGCAGTAACATAAGAAAAGGAGACATCATTTTCTTTGTTACCAAAGAAGCATTTTGGAATGCAAAAATAAAATGTCATGACCACTTGATTATAAAACTCTAGCTGGGATTAGAAATCAAACCTGTAATATTCATGCTAAGGGAAACACTGCAGAAGAAAAAGCTGCTGATTATTAAAATTCTGCAGCATTAGGTTTCCCTTATACCTGACAACATGTGAAGTATGAAGCATAAACACTTTTCTAAATAAAAAAGTAAAGAACAGTTGCCATGGAGACATCATGCATTCCCCTGGGCCACGAGGAAACACAATTAGCCTACAGGATGGTTTTCATACACTTTAATTTGAACCTTTTGGATTTTCAGCAATATCGTGATCTGATGAAATAATTTCTTGTGCTGCCTGTATTTTTTCGGCCAATATATATTACTGTGTGTCCACAAGTCATGTTTATGGAGGAATAGCTTTCATTCTGATATTTTAAAGTAAATTTATAGAAGGGAAACCTTCTGCTTTGGCTTTTTAACACTAGATTAAAAAATAAAACTAATCATCTAATTGGCACAGAATCTCTTTTTTCTCTTTAAACCTTTCCAGTTTTGCAACCATACAAATTAATTTTTGTTTTACACAGAGAGAAAAAGAAGTATTTCCAGCCTGTGAATCACAGTTCACAATCCCTGTTCAACAGGATGCAACAAAGGGCAATAGAAAAACGTGAGTTCTGTAGAAGTGCCATAGAATCATAGAATCAACCAGGTTGGAAAAGACCTCCAAAATCATCAAGTGCAGCCCTTGTCTGTAAATTCCATGTGCTAAAGACTTTAGTCTTTGGAAATTTGAGCAACTTTCACAACTCACAAGCACACATACACATAAGAGGAAGCAAATAATAGAGAGTAAGTTTAAACCAGTACTCACTAAGAAGCTGCACTGTCAGAGTAACCTTGAAAGCTGGGGACGTGCTTTTCTCAAATATTCTGCCCACTGCACATCTAACTCAACCCACTAAAATTCTGTTCAACTTTTAACATTCGGACACAGTTCTCCCTTCCACCGTCTTGATTATGCCACATTTTCTGTTAAATTCTTGCCCCTCACTGTGGCCACAGTAAGGTGGACTATAGTTTTCAAAGCTCAGGATCAGGCTGGAGAGGATTGTGTCAGCACAAGGACTAAGAATATTTCTGAGGTGCACAGGAGGGTTGTCACCTTGCGGCCACAGTAAGGTTGAAGGTGTGTAGAGTAACATGAAGGTAGAGTAACGGGAGGATAAAGATGCTGTAGACATAATAGCACTGGCTCTAGAACTGCTGAAGAAAGTAACCTTAACTTATATCACAAACTGAGCAAATGTCCTGAGCACACTGGGAAACTGTACATGGAGACCAATGGGCCAGACTGTCAGGCATCTCATTATTTGAAACTGAGTCAGGGAGAATCAATTTATAGTTTCTGATACTTTGGAGGATACCAGACTGGTCTTATCAAGGTTGTTTTCTTTTGGCTGTGGGCTGGCAATGAAAAGCTGTCCCTGGTCCCATCCCCTCAAGGCTCTGCCATTCATAATTTACTGCTTTAAAAGAAGGAGATTTTGCAAGCACAGGACCTTTGGTCTGCATAGCATTAATGAGGCTCAAGAGAAGCAGCTCTGTAGAGCAAAGGCTGCTGCCAAGGACCTGACACCTACAATCTCTGACAGTCATTTGAGTTTTCTTCTTCATAACATGTTTTATAGACATGTTTAGATTCCCTTCGCACCTGTATATCACCATTTAAAAAGTAACATATCCCATTCTTGTCATAAAGTCCTGTAACGTGTAGAATTATATTCAAGTGTATTCCTACCTATTTTACATTTTTGCAGACAGAGGAGACCATTAGCTGATGTAGACAGCAACCTAAAAAACACCATCTAACAAACCAGTAATTAATTTTGAAGTCTGATCAATTAAACTACCTGTAAAATGTTAGGTACAGGAGAAATGTGCAACTGGCAAAGCTTTAATAGGATTTGAGGAAGCGGCACTATACTGAATATAAGTGAAAGATTAGATGGTGTATGCTAATAAAAGTTAAAGCAGAAAAATACATATAATAGTAATACACAGCAGTAATACTTCTGTGTTGAAAGGGCAACAAACTTAAACATCCTGCTCTATTATTTTACTAATACTATGTTCGTTTAAAGCACCCTATAAATGATCTTCTTTAGGATAGATGTTCTCATTTTTACAGAAAGCCATTTGAAAAATACACATTTAAAGTGGCTGAACAATGATATTCATTGAAGCACAAAATTGTCCGAGACTGCCTCTGTACTTTCATTATGGGAAAGTAAGCAGGTGCAAAACAAGCACTAAAGTCTTAGGTGAATCTCATATGATTTTAAATTGCATCTTTAAATGTGGCAACTCAGCCTTGATTGTGGTCCTGCAGTGGCTCTCTGGGTGATGATTTCAGCCTTCCACAGATGATGCCCATGAACTTGGCTCTTGCTAATTGTCCAGCTCCAGAGAGCAGATATTTACGTCTGCATTGAGATCACAGCAGGATTGGATTCTCCACAAATGCCCTTGGAAGTGAAAAGCGAGCAATCAAAAAGGACCACCATAAATGGATTTGAATTAAGACACTTGCTTTTATTTAAACTTTCAGTGAAGAAAACTGTTTTTTTGTTGGCTGTAATCTCAAGTCAGCTCTCATTAGAAAAGAGTAATCAATGATTTGTGGAGAGGAGTATATTTCCATCAGATAAACATTCTGTTTCTGATTTGACAGTATTCTCTGCTTGATTATACAGACTGCAGCTGAATTCTGAATTTATGGAGCCTTCTGTGCCTTCTATCCATGCATCTTTTCTTCATTAACAGGTGCATGGAAGTAATTCTAATAACTTTTTAACCTACATCTCTCTGTTGAGGGGTAGATCTAATGACATATTATTATTAGCAAGGTCTTTGGAAAGAATATATGCTTCCAAACAGAAACCTCAAGAGATTAATCACTCAGGCTAAAAGCTGTTATGTGCTTTTAACACTCCACAAGAAATGAGCTGTTCATGATTGTTAGATCTACCAAAAATCTTTGTATTTCTAATAATTTACACCTTCCTTTAATCCTCTGAACCTACTTCTCAAAGGAAGCCAATTAGCTTCAATACATCTTTGCCTATCATTTCACATAAATAAAAGAAACACATATTTCTTGATAGGTTTTCAATGTAATGGCATCTCCATCTCATTTTCCCCTTTCTTTTCTTTAAAACAAGATAGTAGGTCATACTGGAGACTAACGCTCCGATTTGAATATGCAAAGAACAGGTCTCCAGAAGTAATTCTGATTAGGAGGAATGCAGATAAAATTTCTATTTGTGCATTGGAAAAAAGCCATGTAAAAAAATGTTTTGAGGCCCTATGCAGAAAAACAGCACTAATTTTACTACAATTAATTTTGAAGCACAAATATAATCTCAGGAAATGAATAGTAATGGCACTGCACAATTGTTTGTTTAGAAGTAAAAACTATTAAAAAACATAAAATAATTAAGCACACACATTAGGGTGTGTGTTAGTTAATGATAAAACAATCTGTCTTTACTCTGTGCTGCTGTGATTAACTCATTTCTGGTACCCCAAATAGCTGCTTACAGTTGCAGTGAATTGTAGCATTCAATACTGACAATCACAGTCATGCCAAAGTCTGCAACTGGAAGATTATTCTGCTTATTAACAAAAGCTGAAAAAAGTTTCAGTGAGGTAGAAAATAGGTAATAAACAGCTCAGGAATCCAGAAGAGTAGAGGTTTATGAAAAATTCACTAAAGAGTAAAAATATACCTCATTATGATCACTACTCGCTTCTTCCCTATCCATACCAGACATAGGCAGGAAGTCAGAGACCAGATATTCACACTTTGGGAGGAAAGATCTGATCAAAACTGATTTTCTCAGTGAAAGCCCAGTACCTTGACACCGAAGCTATAAACCAGTACCTTTGTCATCACAAAGGAATAACATTCCTTGAGTTATAATTCATGAAAGACACTAAACAGATGTGCTGGAGCAGAACTGTGACTTTGATATCGGGAACAGCAATTTGGATATCCTCTTTAACGGAAGCGTCATCTTGTCTAAACTGAAACACGTTCCAAGATAAATTTTATCCAACATTTTAAAATACACTTCTGCATCTCTTAGCAGTTAGACAAGGGAGCTGTCTTCCTCCTTAGTCTGTTGAACTCACAAGGTTTTTTTGCTCTACAACACAATTTCATGTGCAGGACATCTTAAAAAAGACTTCCTGAAAACACTGCAATGGTCCTATAAGAAGGTTTTCATGAGGTGGAATGAGGAAAGATTGGGTCTATCTTGTATTAATCATTTCACTGCCACACCTACAACCAGTCAACCATGTAGTTCTGTAACATATGAAAGCATATTAAGATATTAACATATTAGCATAAATATGTATTCAATTTATTTTCTAGTCTTTAGAAAAATCAACAAAGAAAGGCATGACAGGAGGAGAAAGAGGAAATTAACTAGAAAATATTAAAGCTTTTATTAACATTGGATAAGGTCAGGACTGTAATTATAATGGGTGATCCTGTCATACTGTACACTTTAAAAACCATATTTTCCACTTTTATATCAACATTTTTCTTCAGAGTGTCCTTCCCAGATTAAAAGACATTTGCTAACTCTACCAAAATTTCACATATGCATGAAAACTTGATTCTGAGACAGATTATTTGCTACACTCAAACCACAGAATATTGAATACTGGAATATGACAATCCATGAGTTTTACTTTATCAGTTAATGCAATTTAAAGAGTATAATTAAAATTCTTTTACACATTTATAATTAACTATCATTTGACTGTGTTTTTGATAGAACAGAACACTGTATGTCTGATGGTACTAGAATGTGAATTAAAAGGTATTTTGAATCCCTTTTAAGATGTATCTAGTAAGTTATTACACATAGTCAACAAGGATACCAGCAGTGATGAACAATTTCATATCATTTAAAAGTGCATTTATGGCATTCACATCTTACTTTCATGTGTTTTGCTCTATTAAAACATTGATTCCAAATTTCCATCTGTGAAATTTTGAAATGTCAATTTGTGAGTGCAAACAGAAAATACTGTGCAAAGAGAACATAGAAAGCAAGCATTACATAAAATTAATTTCACAAAATGACATTCTGATTGAAGTGAAATAAAAACCAAAAACCTGCAATTTCTAGCAGTAATTAATTTTTGAGTACAGGCAAGTTCCTACAATATAGTCATAATAACCAAATAAATAGCAGTCCTTTTTCACTTGTCAAAGGTGTTCCTTGTTAATAAATTAGGCACACAGTACTTCTTGATTTTTTTAATGATTCTTTGATTCTCTTCACCTATTCTTTTGGTAGGATCACATGAAATTTTGTACACAGAACCTAAATTTCAAGGACAGAGCTGAGTCATGGGATGCAGGAAAACCTGTTCTATGTATAAGGATATGTATGTGAAACCAGCGATGTTATCAAAGAATAGGCAGAGTCGGGAGGCAAGAATTTAGGATTTTCCCCTGTTCTACAGACTGGCTTATGACCAGTAATCTTGAGCAATGTGTCTTCACTGAGCAAGACATCACACAGCACAGAAAGCCCACGTGTAACTGCGCCCGCCATCCGTCAGGCCCCTCGCTACAGACACACCGTTTATTCCTTTACCGCAAAACTTCACTGCACAACCTCAGCCTGAAACAGAAGCACTAATAATGGTGTGAACAAAGGGCAAAACAACTCATCAGTTCAGTAACCCTTACCAAAGAAAACTAACAGTGTAAAAGAACTACCACAAATTTCTTCTAAGGTCCCTGCTTAGGAACTACCAGATATAATTCCCTGACCTTAAACTGAACTAGGCATGCTGACCACACACTATGGGGATCATTAAAAATGCGCTGAGATGAATGAGAGTCTTGCAACACTTGGAAGTTCCAGCTTAACATGTCTAGTGGAAAACAACTAAGCATGGACGAAAAACTGAGTTATTTAAATGCTGTGCCTATCAAAGAACAACATGAGTACAAAGAGTTTCCTTTGCGTACAAAGATTACCTTGTCGTAGGATTGCCCTGACCATGACAAAGCAGGTCGCTATGATTTTAACATGCCAGGACTGCTTGGGTAGGAACAAACTGGCAGCATATGCTACCATAAGGGTCTGTCCTATGGCACATTGTCATCAGCTGCAGCTGCTTTTGAAATTTATGTTTCAACACTCTTTCAAAAAATTATGTTCTATTAGCAGAAAATGCTAATGGAATAAATTAAAGGTAAAGCCTCAAAATACACTTAAACCCAAGAAATTGTCTATAATGAGCTGCAAAGAATTGCAAGTAAAAATTTCATGGAAAAATAACATAGCTGAGAAACAAAACCTGCTGCATTTTCTGAAACAAGTACACGTTGTGATTCAAGGAGTTCAGTGGTATCTCAAGCTCTTCCACAGTCACCAGGTCGTGCCCCTGCTTATCAGAAACCTAAAATTGGCATGTGAGGGCACATTGGATATGTACTGACGTTCCTTCAGTTTCATTTATTTTTACGTTGTCAGACGAGTCAAACCTGAGAATAGATTTCAGAATATAACAAGCCATAGTTTTGAGTGACAGTCTTTAGAGTTAGAAACAAAATTTTGTTCTTTCATAAAGGTTACCCATTGTTAAACTGTCACCAACAAAAGTTTAAAAACAGAGAAACTTCCTGAACTAGGGCACCAGCTATGCCACTATCCTAATTTGGCTAACCAATTACTGTTGGACAAGTGAAAAAAAAAAAAA
>VXAY01000700.1:1308862-1485672 GCA_013399855.1 Oxyruncus cristatus | reverse complement strand
AAAAAAAAAATACTGTATAGCCTGCTGACTTACCAACAGGCCTGATCTTAAATCATACAAAGCTGATTGCTAGACTTGGTGACAGAAAACGAAAAAGATGAGAGGCTTGCTAAGAAATTGCTCCATAGCATGTAGATGAAGAGCTCTGTAGACTAATTATTCATTAGAGGCCTCCTCAAAAAATTATTCCTCCACGTTCCTGCTGAAGTCAAGGTTCTTGATGATGCACTGACAATGCTCCCTGGAAGAAACGTGGGAATTTGCGTGCTCTATGGCAACTCAGCGCAGGAGTGAGAAAATCCTGTTCTGAAAACTTTAATCTTTCTCCTTGAATGACAGTCATACTTCTAAGCTATCACCTGCAGAACAGCTCACCGGCACTCGCAGTTCTCCTTTGGTTTGTCACAACAGGCTGCCAGCTGGGAAGGGCTTGCACATCCCTCTTCTGAATGATTCTTCACACACTCACTGTCTCCTCATTGAACAATGTATTTGTAACAGATTCAGCTGACCCCAGGTTCTAACTCCATCCCAGGGTGTTCTCTGAAGAACACACACACCATCACAGAGCTTGCTTGCTGCCTGTATTATTATTATATTATTTGCCACATTATGTGCAATCCTCTTGAAGCATACCAAATAGACGAGTCACAAAAAAAAAAAAAAAAAGAAAAGTCAGAAAAAACTTGCAACAGGATAGAAATCTCGTGGGTTTGGGCTTTTTGCCTGAAATATGTACTGGTACTGTACTGGTAATCATTAGAACTCTTCTCAAAGTGGATTTAATATTCTAAATAATGAATCGGCATCTCAGCCACTACACCTAAGATTTGTTAGCTCGGACTGTTTTAAAAATACCCTTTTACCTACAAGAATTACAGTTCTAGTAAATATTTTTATATATTTTATTGAAATGTTATGCTTTGAATAAAATACATGGGAGAAAGTTGCAATCTAAGCTATCTCTTTTATGTGATGTCAAGGCACTTTATTTCAATAACATACTTTCTTCAGATGAAGATAAAAGGCTTGAGTTTGTTTTGTTCCTGTAATAATCTATTCAGAAGATCATCTGAGTGCAATAAAAGTATACAATTGTAATTATGTTGCCATATTCAAAACAATATTATAACATCTGGTGTAAAACACGAAATACTTGTATAAGAGAGGACCAAGAACAGTAGAGGGAGAGCTCTGTGCTTTTCCAGTGTGTATGTTGACTTCACACTGATGGTAATTGGAGTTGTGTACAAGTACTGGAGGAGGTAAAAAAGACATAGTGGGTCATAGCCATAAAATTATAGATTTTCCAGACCACAGACAGATAGAAATATGCACTGTGATGAATCATTAGGGATTTGATCTATAGCCTCCTTTACTGTTCCAGGCATGAACCTTCCTTCTGCATGTAGTTGAGCCAGAGAGCAAGCAACAGCAGGACATGACAAGTTTTGCTGTGTGAGGCAAACATGTCTGAGTTAAAAGTGTTGCCTCAAACCTGTCTGAGAACAACGGGATTCTCCCAGCTCAAAGAAACCCTCAGAGGATACAAAAATGGCAGGGAAAAGTTCACGACAATCATTTCTACTGTCCTAGTACAGTAAGAATTTAAGAACAGGGTAAAGTATTTGGAGCCAAGAACGCAGGACACCGATGGTTCTCCCTAAACCAATACTTCGGAGACTGAGGTTAAGGATGCCTTTAATCCCAGCTCATGTTAACCAGGTGCCGCTGATTTTAGTCTTCAAAAAAGTTCTGAGATCTCCTCAGAAAATGTAACACAGATAATCCCAAAGCCTACTTCCTTTTCTTCCAGATGCAGTTTAAGTTGTCTTAAGCTTTGCCACAGATTAAGTACTTTTATATATGATTAGACCTTTCAATCTCTCCTCAAATTTCTTTGTCCTTAATACTTTCCTTGCAAGTTATATTGCTATTCTTTCAGTGTGATTGTGCAATGTTATTGAAGTGTGTGCCTCAAAGAGCAATTTAGCCCAATCTATCTTTTTATGCTGCTATATTAAAAAGCTTTAGTCCCTCGTCTGCAATTTAATCATATCCATACCATTTTAAAAGACAGTAATTCTATGCCTCTCCTATGCCAGTCTTTTTTTTATGCTGTAATCCCTGCTGATATTTTAGAAATTAATCTCCCCCAGGCTGATGGAATGTGAAAGAAAAACACAGTTATCGCCAACTATCTATGCAGAAAATATTAACATTATTACTGTTCTATACATTCATTTGTCTTGCAAACAAAAGACAACAAGACTTTATCTTGGTAATGCAATGTTAATCATACTTCAGTTATTTGCTTCAATTTAACGCAAACCATTCAAAATCATTTCAGACTTGGGTAGTGAGATTTAACATGACATTAAATTACTGCTAATCATGACTGCTTTGAAGCAGAAGCCTTCTCCTTCCATCTTTTAGCGTGGTTCTAAGAGAAGAAGGATATATATAGTCCAATTTTTCTAGTACAGAGTAAGTCATATTAGCAGATTTCTCCCCACATTCGGCAGAGCAGGCAGGGAAGACTGACAACTTCCTCCCAGTTCTGCAGGAAGTCCACTATATGATGAGGATTTCAGTCAGCATGGCCCTGCCTTGGGCTGGACAACCCTTTCTCTCCATCTGTTCCCTGAAGGAAGGGATGCTCAAGCCATGGATGTCTACACAAGGAAGTTCTCCTCATCCCTTTCCTCCTTCAAGCTCATCTCAAGAAGTAAGGAGCCTAATGAGACTGCCAAGCCACACTTTGCCTTTTCTTCATTTGAGAGGAGCCATCAGGCGAAGGCACAGCAAACAACTGTGTCCCAAACACTACAGGCAAACTGAGCATAACTGGGCAAAGACAAAAACAGAAACAAACAAAAAAAACCCCACAAGCTAATGTAAAGCTAATCAGAATTCCTGGGTGTAACTTTCTGAAGTGTTCAGTTTAAAACCATGATTATGAAATAACTCAGTCTCTCTCCTGAAAAGGGGATTTCCTCTCTTAGTTAAAAATTTAGGTAAAGTAATGCATTTTTTTTTTAGATCAAATATGATCTTTTAAATCTAAAACACATAACTTCTACATTAAATAACTTTTATATCCCAAAGAACATGAACAAGATGTTACGAGCAATGAAATGGCCTAAAGCAACCAGATAAAGGATGCATGAGAAATGCATTGCTTCCCTCAAAAATGCTGCAGATTTTATTTGTATCTAGAGCTCTTTCACAGAGAAAATTTATTCCCCACAGTGATATTTTTTTTTCCCTATGAGAAGCTATCAACTGAATTTTAAGTGTTTCATGTAATGAATCTCCCATCACTTTCTGTGAGAAGTTGCTCCACAGTCTAATAGCTGAAGATCCAGAAAATCCATCCAGGAATGCTCTCTGCTTAGTGCCTGTTCCTATAACCTAGTAATTATCCTTTTCCTGAAGTTTAATCCTCAAATGAACTCATATCTGGCCTCAGTCCTGTTAGTGGGTGGAAACAAACCTTAAAAAGATGACAGGAGATGACAGGCAACATATTTCTTTTCACAGAGAAATATTGTATGAATTATTAATCTGACCCAGAAAAGACCATAATCAAAGACTAGCAGGGGCCCCTTGAGCACTGTTAGTGCATAATTCCACCCTCTGAACCTTGAAAGCGTAGGGAATTGATATCTGATTGAGCAGAGCAATAAAGCCAAAGTGTATGTCACTGATAGAAATTTTAAAGGAGAGTTGTAACCATCTACTGTACTGTTACTTATATATAAGAATGTATTTTCAATTATTCCACTATTAGCATTTCTTTTAAAAAACAGAGGGAGATACTTATAATCACTTAAAAAGACTACTGAGCAATTCCATAATTTTGAGGAGTAGGGAACTCAGAGAAAGCGTACCAGCAGAATGTAAAATCTATTTCTTAATTACAGAATAAGTCCTTTGGAAAACAGTTACAGTCACGTAAAAGAAAGACACCGAGAGGATCTTAGCTTTGTTTAGGGCTGAATACCACTAACACTGTGGACATCCTCCGGGATGGAAACTGCCGAGTCATGGCTTTGAGTGAGTGAAAAACTAAAAAAGAGAGGTAACCAAAGGTTTTAGCTCAAGCATATTCAGCAGCTGTAGTAAAGTTGCCTACACATCCATCTGCTACAAAAAAAAAATGTTGATACGAGTTGCTAACGTAATTCTATTGCTCATGGAAAACGGCTATCTTTGATTATTATCCTTATGAAATAATCAGAGAAATTACCTAAACTAATCCTGAGTTTTTGATCTTGCTCAGCTGTCCTTAACATGGCGCATCCTGCCAATACAGGACAGTGAAAAATGTATGAAGTTCTACTGATTGCACGTACAAGTAAGTAAAAGAGAGCAAAAGCAGGACACTAGATTCTAGACCTTACAATGCTTGACAGGTTTGCAGCACGTGTATTAAAGGAATTATTTCATCAGCTGCCTAAATGCAGGACATACTGTATGAAGCACTTCGGATGGATAGGAAAAAAAACAAAACAGAACAAAAAAATCTCTTTATCTACTTTCTTCACAGTGTTACCATTATTGCACCTGACCTATATCAGTACAAAGCAGGGCTGATGATGCCTTGAATTGCATTTGCTCAAAGCACACACGAGTTGCCAGCTGCCTGCTCATCCGAACATGAACATCCAGTATCATGGAAAACATTTTGAAAACTGTTGCCAAAGAAACGTGTTTACACTACATCTCATCTGAGAAAGTCATGTAAGGCCAACCTCTTATCCCAGCAGGCCTAAGATCTACAAAATTGTCTAAAGTTCTAATGAAATGTGAAACCTCTGCTGGTTTCTCCTGCTCCCATGGGATACACACAGAGCACAACACTTTCAGAACCCCCAGGCTAGCTCAGGCTGATATACATTACTATTACTATTTACAGCAGATATAGGATTAATTATTTACAGTACATATTTAGTCAGGTACACATTCTCTTATCTTTAAAATAACTTTCTCATTTAGTTAGTTTCTCATTGTTTTCAACCACATGCTTCCTCATAACCAGGTTTTGAAGAGCAAATTTTGCTCTGTAAGTTCAACAACAAAAAGCAGAGGTACCTGTGTAGCAAGCCTCATTGTCCAGGGCATGGAAAAATCTTATGAGCCTCTAAGCAAAGAAAACACAAATTACTAGAGAAAATTTCAGAGCAGACAGCAGTTTTGAGTGGGCCAAAACTTAGACACTTCAGTACATGTTGCATTAATATGAACCTTTTTTTGTGTGTCTCTAAATCACTCCCATATTACATATGGTTTCAATCCGGAACATATCAGAGGGTGTACTTAAACAATCCTTATTACAGTAGTTTCTCTGCACTTCACAACCCTTTATGGTTCTCATTTTCCAAGGAAGTACTTTCACAGAGGGGAAAGGGCTCAAAGGTACAAAAAATTAGGAGACTGCAAGTACCTCACTGTCTTCTTGAAAGAAGTTTTTCCACTGTGATTCAGACCTACAGCGTTAAAAATTTGCAGCACACCAAGAGTGCAGCATACATTGGAGCCCGGGTTTCATTTTCTTGTCCTAATCACTTTTTCATTAATGGTATCAGAAACCTTTAGAGGACAGGATACATGAACAGATGTAGATGGTGACTGCTTTCTGGATATTTTTAATTTACTGGCTGCAGGCTGTCACCAATGTTTTTGTTGTTTTAATTGCTCAGGAATGCTCTATGCAAACACAAAGACTGAATCTGGAAGGTGCTGACTAGTCCTGATCCAATCCATCACAAAAGCGCCAGCAGGTCTTCATAGAGTCTGCTGTTACAACATGTTTGCTCAGCTGGCACAAAAATGTTTAACATCTTACCAGATTCATCCCCTACATTCAAAATTTCTGGATGGATATTCATTTCTGATGCAAAATTCTCAATCTGATAGGAAGAGAAAACTAACCCAGATGAGACACCAACCTGAGCATTCCTGGCACACAGTTCCTGTGTAAACTTCCCTTCCCAGGCCTTGCACCATCTCTCTGTCTGACAGCCACTGCTGTTTACTAGAGTTATTTTTAAATGCTGAAAATTGGAGCTCCAGTCCCAGACACTCATTTCCCAGACACAAAGCTTCTGAAAGAGTTTTGTGTAGAACTCTCAAATATTTTATGAGATTTATACCCCAAAATCTTTCTAACATGAAAGGAAGTAATTTTTAAAGGATTCTGCAGCAGATTATATATAGCCAGAGGCAACACAGGAAGAAATGCAAATTAAACATTTGGAGGAATATTCCTTGCAGGGGTTTTGAAATTCTAATATAACTGTCACTTCTAGCATGTTTAGACAGGGGCAACAAACAGTAAGCTAAAAATCCTTGTTGCTGATTTCAACAGGTTCAATACTAGTTGTAAAGCTGAGTATCCCAGCATCTTTATGGTCTCCAAAATACTCAGAGGCCATATGAATTCCATGATTATGTAAACCACTCTTTACATTTGGAATCAAAATCATCTGGTTACTTGTCCCTGAGGTACCTAAGTTCCCATTGAGTACAAGATGCATTCCAGGCAAGGCAGGGGAATTGGCTCTGTTGGCTTCATGATCCAACTGTTAAAACACTTTTGGATCCCAGTTAATTCTTTCAGATATCAAACTTCACTTTGTAACACAGGCTCCCTTCAGCTACTCCTACAATTCTGGTAGAGCTCAGCCTGGTTCTGGAGTGGTCTGCAATCACAGTTACCGCTGCCTCAGGCCTCATAGGCACGTGTGGAACAAGATCCTCAGTATTCTCTGAAGGTGCACAGGCTCAGACTCCCAAGGGGCCGTCTGTCATGCCTCCCTAATCAAGGCTGTCACCTTCCATCTCATCTCAAGAACGTTTTTAAAAGCCCCTGTTTGTTAGCTTTTCTAAAAAATACTCAGAAACCACATTGAACCCCAGACCTTGTTTCCTGCACCCAATTCCAAAGTCAATTTTTGCTTAGCTTTGCCCAGATGGACACCTGCAGAAACATAGCTGCTCCTAAAGCTTTTTCCTTCCACAGCCTTTGGGAGAAAAGGCTCACATTCTCTTACTATCACTCTCAACAATCAGCTAATTGATTTGAGGAGCAGTTCCTCCAATAGCAATCTGCTACCAATCTCTTCCAGGGTATGTAAGAAAGCCAGAGTGACTGAATAGTCCCATAATTTAATTACCTGTTTTCTGCAGCACAGGGCCAAACACAGGCAGAGGTAATGCTGCTGTTCACCTTCCTCCAGTCACCCACAAAACCAACCTTATCAGTTTTTAAGTGTTTGCAGCAGCACACCTGCCCTTGCACTCGTTCCCCCAGAAGACCCCACATTGCCAGAACAGTTTGTCAGTAATGCCAACCTCTGCTCTGGTCATGTTTTGCACAGGCTCCTGCCGAGCCACTGTGAAGTTTACAGAGACTGACATAAAATTTGCCAGCACACACCTTTTTCTTGAGAGATAAAGTGAAAACAAATACACTGACACATGGAGCATCGCAAAGACCCACAGTTAGAGAGGCAGGTGGATGTTGGGTAAGTCAGCTGGAAAAGTAGTTTTGAGGTAAAAAGCCCATGGGAAGAAGCTTGTTAGCTTGTTTCTCAGTTTTTGCTCTCTTGATCTACATGTTCTTTGGTTTCCTCCTTATCTCACCAGAACAGAGATAACAGCACAGTTCTGCGGGGGAAGACAACAAATTAAGTTCTGAAAGTGCTGAGATCATCATCTTGCAGAATATTATTCTGTGATATCTCAATTTTCCGCAAAAACTCATTACTGAGAACATATTTACAAGGGAATTACTCATCATCGTTGAGACATAATATAATGAACGGGATAAATAGTTGTGGCCACTAAAGAAGCAAAATAGTGTGAACTACTCACTTCTAATAGATCTTCAGTGAACAAAAGTCAGCCAGCATAAAAAGCTAAAGAATCGCTAAATTATCAATAGTTTATAAAAATTACCTGATTATGCAATATTTAATATTCTATTATTTTATGCCGATGATCTTTTAAATGGAAAACATTTTCTCACATCCCGGCCACAAATGCAGGTATTTTTTTTGTGCCCAGAGGCAGGTTATCTCGAAGGATGCACAGAGGCAGAGACTAACTCACACAGGCACATGCTCGTTGACTTTTCACAGAACCCTTTAATTTTGGCCTCTTCCATTTGTTGCTCTCAGTAACAGCAGAATGCAGCCTCCAGTCGTTTCAAGTTTTCTGTTTATTGCAAATACAAGCTTTATTGCAGTCTCCCCAGTTACTGCATAGCACCATCCTTGGCATTAAAATTAGTTGAATTTAACTCTTGGTTACAAACCTGTGTGGTTGGTTTTTGTTTGCATGCTGAAAAACAATGCACAGAAAGAAGGTGCGTGGATATATGAATTCTGTGAGGTCTGACGTAGTCGTCATGAATTTCAGAGATGAAGCTGCTCATCTCTAGTTTTTATACAGCTAATATTACAACACCTTGGCCTTCAACCTATTCATTAGTCCCCAAAATCCTTGAATTTCTAACTCAAATATTTGGCCCGACCTTGCTGTCATGGCCTCTTTGACTCTGAAATCCCTGGGATTTTCTGTGCCAAGATTTTTACAGCTAACAGCATTTCTGCCCCTTGACTTGCATAACCTCTTCTGTCTTGTTTTATAATATACACTTAAGATCCAAAAAGCACCTCATCACTTATGACAGTTTTGAGAACAGCTAGAACAGGAAATCATTAACTACATCTCTGTACTTACTGGTGAACAGAACTTAAGACATTTATTTCTGTCTCAGATGAAAGTCATTAAGAACCTTTCTAACTTTTTAATTTACATTAATTTCAATTAATTTGATTTCTAATTCTTAGTGCTCTTCTTCTGTTCAGGTTTTTTATGACAGAAGGGAAATAATGCTGTGGTGGAATCTAGCATTGATGGAAGGCATCTTAACTGCAGTTGATTCTAGAAACTCTATGAGAAAGAAAAGTCAGTGGTTGATTATGCCAGATGAGACAAGACAGTGCATTGATAATACACCTCAAGATGTATGCCTATACATATATGATAGCAGTTTATTTATCTCATTATGTTTTAGTTTTAACACTTAAAACATTCAATCTACTGGTTCAAGTTCAGTAGTTTGATCAGGTGGAAGAAATTCTATATTGGTAACTGGTAGAAAAAGATTCTTCCAGATTGTTAAAAAACTTCCCTGCTTCACATCTGAGCAGATGTGCAAAATTGTACCATGCAGACAAAACACAGAATCATATCCCACTGCAGGAATTCTCAGTGTATACTAACTCACCTACATTATTCTTTTTGGGTCTATCAATCACAAAATGAGAGCAGCAACTCTTCGGACTCACAGAAAGAGCATTTGACCACTATTTTCTGATTATGTGGCTCAGGAAGCCCAGAGCCATATTTTAGTCTTTCCCACTGAAACTCAGTCCCACTGAAACACATTGTCCTGCCTCACAGAAATCCAGATCTATGCAAACTGCATGTGTTCATGGCACTCAGCCACACATTCCTTTCTCCATTGTCCTCAAGGATGACGCTCTTTGACAAAAGGAAGAAAGAAAGGAAGACAACCCTGTGACAGAAAACAGGCTCTAGCACAAAGACTTCTAATGAATCAACCTTCCTGGCTGGGCAAGAAATATAGTTTCTTCTTTGACAGAGAAGCTGCTAAACTGTGCCCTCCTGGTGCCGTTACAGACTGTGAATGGCACAGTTAACACATGACACTTCCATACAACTGCACAACATGTTACCTTCCAGAATGAGAATGAGCATAGCACTGCCCAGAAAAAAATAATGAATGTAGCACACAGAACTTCCTCTGCAGCTACCCAATTATTCTGGAACTTGTTACTGAAAAAAAAAACCAAACCAAACAAACAAACAAAAAAATCAAGGCACTGCCACACCTCAGGATGTTAGCAATGAACCTTTCCAAAGCTAAATGTACAGAGAGAGCAAATCAGAAGGCAAAATTAAAAGAAAAAAGAAGGGAAATCAGAGGTGCTCTGTCCTTGATGAGTTGTATTTAAAACACTACAAAATCAGTTGACTGCAACAAAGTGCTAACACAAATACAGTCTTAAGAGACATAAATATAGATAATTATATGAATTTGCAATTGCCATAAATTAGATGGGGGAAAAAACTGATGCGGGAAGGAATTATAATGTGATTTATTACAATTCATTAAAATAAAAGGAGGTGTAGAGTTTAATGCTGTTGTGGAGTAGTTCTCCTAAAAGCTCACAGAAAAAATTATTCTGTAAAGAGATTGTGGAGTTCATGTGGGAGAGGAATTAAATTAGGGAAGTCACTTGCAGAAACTTGCAGAAGTGCACTAAATTGCTGCACTTTAAAATAAACATCTCAAATACCATTTCAGCTACATCATTCAGACTCATGATTCTAACTTACTCTGAAAGTCTCAGTGGGATGCTGGAAGTACGTAAGAACATAGATGCTCAGAGCTGTGAAATTCTCTATGTATTTTTAGAGGAAGTACTGAAAACCATAAAAGAATTCATGGCACCATATATTTTAGCCTGCCTCGATCTCTGCTTACCAAATAGTACTAAAGTTTTTACTGGTTCTGTCCTGAAAAACACGTAGACATTCTACTAGCTGTAATACCATATTTAATGACTGAAACAGTGACACAAACTTCACCACTGCAAAACAGACGTTATTACATTCACTCAGTTCAAAATCCAAAGAGCAGAATCGATGTACTTTTCATCTAGAAGTATTTTGAGTTGTTTGGACATTACAGTATGTCATGGTTTAAGCCCAGCCAGCAGCCAAGGACCACACAGCTGCTGTTCACTCCCCACCACTGGGATGGGGGAGAGGATCAGAATAGTAAAAGTGAGTAAATTCGTGGACTGAGAGAAAGGCAGTTTTCACAAGTAAAGCAAAAGCCACACATTGTAGCAAAGCAAAGCAAGGAGTTCATTCCCTGCTTCCCACGGGCAGGCAGGTGTTCAGCCATCTCCAGGAGAGAAAGGCCTCATCACATGCAACAACGACCTGGGAAGACAAACACCATCATTCCAAATGTCTGCCCTTTCCTTCTCTCCTCCTCCTTCCCCCAGCTTTGTATGTTGAGTATGCTGCCATCTGGTATGGAACATCCCTTGGATCAGCTGGGATCAGCTGTCCTAGCCATGACCCTTCCCAACAGTTCTTGGTACAGCTGGGTTTAATTATTTCATAGAATCATAGAATGGTTTGGGTTGGAAGGGACCTTAAAGATTCCAACATCCCGGCCATGGGCAGGAACACCTTCCGTTAGACCAGGATGCTCAAAGCCCCATCCAGCCTGGCCTTGAAGGCCTTCCAGACACAAGTGGATGCCACAAAGACATGAGCAAAAAAGTAGGTTTGGGAAAGGACTTTGAAAGTAGGTTTTAGTCAGCCTGGTGGGTTATTTTCCAAGGACTACCATAAACACGAAATAATTACGAACATCTCTAAAAATACTGAAAGTACTACTCACCAGCACTGTACACAGCTATTTTAAGCAGAGACAAATGCAAAAGCAATCTCTATATGGGAAATCTGAATCCAGAACAGGAACCAGAAATTAGTTTTGAATCAGCAGCTTTTTTAAAAAAGCTGGAAGCTTACAAGTATTTAATGCTTTACATTGATTTTTTTTAAAAAAAGACAATGGGAATCCCTTGCATGAAATTCCAGCTTCAGCCATGAGAGAGTGAAGTGTGTTTGACAGTATTCACAAAGGATTTGTCAAAAAAACCCAAAACTTGCCTTTCACTCCAAACAAACCTTTTCTCAAAATCTGTCAACGTGTTCTAATGAAACAAAACAGAATTGCAAGCATTAGTAGGACAGGAGCATAACTCAAGATGATACAGACAAATTGGATAAATCATATGAAATTAGTAATGAGCCATTCCATGAAGATAACCACAACTGATGCTCCAAAGTTGAGCTAGAATCTCACTCAACTGTCTCAATATAACATCAAGTTTTACTTTTGAAAAATCAAGATATAATTATTTTGCTACTCTTTCAGAAAATTAAAATTCATGGTCAGCTACAAGTGCTTCCAACTAGAACTGGAACTGTGAAAGAAACCTTGAAGGTCCATTTATTTTGCCTCCAAAGAAACTTTACAACCTGCATGTTTTATACTTGTTCAGAGTTCATTTCTGTAACATGCACTAGTTTGTCTCAGCAAGTCATAGTCTGAAAAATTAATTTCTCTTCTTATTCCACAATAAGCACAAAGCATGTCCTGATCTAGTTTCTAGTCCATCTAAATACCTGGATTTTTTTATCTGGGTTCAATAGTGTCAACCTACAACGCTCTTGCCTTTTCTTAAAATCATTAAGTCATGGTGGATACTCAGAAACAATTTTCTGATGAGTGAGATATACAATGTAAAGCATGTTAATCAAATGCAAAATCAAATAAAAATTCATTATTTACTCAGCATCATAGAAGAGATTGTAAATGAGTGAAACAGACTGAAAGTTTCAGCCCTTAAAAATTTTTCCGTTGTGCCAAATGCTCTCTCTGTACTTGATGATGATTTTATCTCATATAAAGTGTTTTTATTTCCCCCATTCAAGTCTCTTCTATTCAACACTACAGAATGAATTATGTTCTGCTTGATTTTCAGTCAGCCTGAGGGATTTTTGAAGATCATAACCACTGAGATTATTAATCGGACAACACTATTTACAACATGAACACTGAACTGCTCCACTGCCGTGGCACAATTACTGGAAATCTGAAGCAGTGTGACAGATTTCTATTGCACTGCAAAGCCTTACTAAGTAATGCTTCTATGGAGATTGCTTCTTAGACAGAGAATACTGTAAAACTACGTTTTCCCTCTGCAAAATTGAATAATTGCATTCCAAAATCCACACACAGGCTCAGCCTTACCCAGTTACTCTTCCTATATATTATTGGGCTAAAGAATACAGTGGCATGCAGACAACAGTTTGCTATAGGGTGTAAAACAGGATAGTGTCTGTATAATCTTGAGTGCTACCTGTTCTCTCTCAACGAGCAGTGTACCCGTGTGTTTTCCAATTTGTGCAAAATTAATCCTATCATGTACCTTCAAAACTCTCGTTCAAACTTCCTCTTACTGCAGTGTCCAGAACAGCATGGCTGATCTTTGACTTCTTTTGGCCAGTGCTTATCAAACAATTCAGAGCCACCCTATCATGACTTTGTGCCTCCTGCCTGTTTACCTGTTTGTAGCTTGAGCATTCATACCTTGCTTTATTTTTTGGGCGATAGCTTGAGCTTTGACTTGCTATTTCTGTCTTCAGTGTACTATTTGGTAACACGAAGCCACAGAAAAAAAAATATTTATGAAGTTTCCTTGCCCTCTTTTTTCTATATTTCTTCCTCATAACTTAAGATTTCAGAGGTGGCAATAGCAGGAATGGGTGATTATTGCCTCAAGTAGGGAATTAGGATCCAGGAGAGACAAATTCCAAAGGAAGTTGGTAGCTTTGCAATTGAATGGAGAGACTGGCTCTTCTCAGTGAAGTCAGTGTCCCTTCTGGTACCAACAACTGTCCTTTACTTCATGCACAGTACCATTTGAGGGCAATTTGGAACTTCGGGAAGGGTGATGGTGAACAATTCTGTTAAAACTAGCTGCCTACAGAGTAGCACAGTCATAAGAACCATTCCTCCCCTCCCCCCCCCAAATTACCCTAATTATCCTTCGGTGTTCATTCGAACTGTTACCTCCTAGAGAAGACACTGGGCTTGCATGAGGACTCTAAGCAAGTCTAGGAAAATATTGATGCCAGAGATTTTATGACCAACAAGAGTAGAAATAGTAATTCACGTAAGTAGTTTAATAATGTTGAAAACTCTGCTGATGTTATTCTAGTTTCAAAGAAAATGAACTGTGACCACTGGAGGTATTGAGCAGATCTGATTACCAAGAACTTCATGGAGGTCTCAGGCTCTAAGTTACGCTGGTGGTCAAAGATTCAAACCAGGGTGAATTCAGAGGCTGTGGCAGTCACCATGAAAACATCACTGGCACAGATCAAGGGTGGAAAGTCCAAAAGCACAAAGGTGAGGCCACAGTGTTTATAACGTGCATGCAGCCCTGACCTGGAGGAACCAAAATAATGCTGCTCATCTGTAGCTTACAAAAAAGCTAGAATCACTAATTAGGAGAGAGTTGCAGAGCATATTTGAAGTAATAATCTGAAAGAGAATAGCCAATATGGATTTCAAAGGGAAAATTTTTCCTCCACAAAAGTGGTTATAAAAGGTTATGAAGCTGATTATGGCAGCTCATTCAAACCGTTTGATATTCAAAAGGCATTTGATGACACATCTCCTGCTGAAAGCCATAGAAAAAGTAAATTTGGGTCACATAGAAGGAAATATCCTATGGTGAGCACTAATTGCATTCATCTTTTATTTATATATGGAAACCTCATAAAACATTCCCTACCCCAGTGACATCCAACTACTTTCCAGACTGAGCTATATTTAGGACTCTGCTCCACTCCCTGGAGAGGGAGGTTCTGCCACACTCTAGGATCTGGCTCACTAAAAAGCCTAAAATTCTAAGAGCAGAGGGACTCACTGGTTGTTGCTATAAAAATGTAAATCAGTGGAGTTTCACCTTACCTAACCCATTGCATCTTTCTATCAACACTTCCCTGACAACATTTTTTTGTGATGACAGAGACTTTTTATTCCGACGTCACAAAAGCAGGGTCACATTTCAGAACCCAGAAGTTTGCACGTACTTGTGCATGTGCTGATACTGCACTTCAAGCCATGAGTTATCATCACCAATTACCATTCCAATGACTCCATCCTTGGGCAGTGTGCACCCTACCTAGGCCATGGTGGCATGATTCCAGTCACTCCCATGTCATTCCCCCTCACAGACATTGGTTTAACCAGATGCAACCTCTCTTTCTGTCTTGTTCTTTCAAAGGTCCAGCTTTTGCTGCTCCCCTGCAATGTGTCTGGGTTTTTTTTCATCAGACCATTAATATCTTTCTGAATTTGTCGTTTTACTAAAGATCAGTGTAACAGAAAAATCATAGAAAAATTTTGTTCTTTTTTTTTTTTTTCCAGCAAATTATGTGCAGGAAGGATTTGTTTGTTTCTGATATGTCTAGTTACAGGCAATCATATATTGTGGCTATACACATAAGTACCTTAATTTATGGAGATTATAATTAGACCTGTAATCCCAACTGTCTTCACTGTGAGTTCTGGATAATAAGCAATTTTTCTTGGCAACAAAAGAGTTAAGGAGATTGTGGAAGTCTCAGGAACACAGATATCTTAGCCCAAGTCTGATTTACATTTACCATCCTCATACTCTGGTGAAATAGAGAAATGTCTTTGTTTTATTCAAGAAAGAAACTATAAAAATAAGTATATGAAAATTTATCATGTAAATCCATTAACTAAAACTGTATTCCCCTCTCAAATTAATGTATTTTTTTCACAGATGGTTGAATTAGAAAGATGAAAACTAAGTAAATTGCATTTTAAAAAGCCTAATCCAAAAAATGTATACACTTTTTCAACTGCAACTAATATTGTATCTCTCATAATTGAAAACCTATGATTTTTTTCCACATCTATTATTACACTTACTGGTAAATTCAAAGTTATTAAAAAAAAAAAAAAGGGGGAACATTAGTAACATTTTTCAACATTCAGAATATTGAAAAAGATCACACACACTCATCTAACTACCTAACTAGCTGTCACTGAAATCAACAGGGAAATAGTGTATGTTTGTACTGGCAGATACTGTACTTCCTGTCTGCATAATTGTGCTTGTCTAGGCCATTTCTTACAGATAAATATATATCTATTATTATCACGTGTCTCTAAATAGAGCCCTCCAGTTCGGGGCTGAGCACACAAACCCCTTCTGGCAATTGTGGCAGTCGAGGATAATCCTCGACTCAACTTTAAGCACCAAAACTTGAGGACTTTTTCTAAGCAATTTCAGAGAAAATGAGGTTTTATTCGCACACAAGTTAATTTTTGAGTGATTTCAGCAAAGACCATACAGCTGCTGTGTGTCAACGCTGAAACATTTAATTCTGGCATTTTTAAACCAAAGGCCCCGACTTTTCATTTTGAAATGAAAATTTGAAACTGAAGTCCATTACACTTCACTTTAAAACGAAAAAGAGAATGCAAACCCTCAAAGTAGGTGTTTGTTACGTTAGTAAGTTAACACGCATGAGCCTGTTGGTTTTCCCTCAGGCCACCTGGCACAGAATGGCTCATGACACACTATTGAAGTCTCTTCCCTGCCAACACAGGCTGCATTCAGATGGCACACGGGGAAGGCTTCTCACCACACTGACACCTGCATCATGCCTTGCTCCTGTTTGTGAGAGTGGCCGTGAGTTCAGGCCAAAACTGGGCAGGAGACCTTTTTCAGTGTGACAATACAGACAGTAATGCTTTGATAACACCAAAGTCCCCTGGCACTGCTTAATTTACAAGAATCGACATATCCCAAATGTTCTTGAACTGAAAAATTAGTTCTCTGCAGAAAAATAACCCCTACCTTGCACACCAAGACCAGGTATTCAATACATATTTAAGCACGGCTAACATGAAACAGCAGTTGCACAGGGACCAATAGCTTTAGTCAGTTTTGGACTCAAGTGGCCTAATAATTTCATTTTAAACATCCTGACTCATGATGAAGGCTTGGAAAAGGGAGAATGGCAACGCAGCAGTTCTCCTATCTCGTTTCCTCACCTGCTATTCCTAGCAGGTTTATTACAGTACTTCTTAAGAAAATGAGGAAACAATCAGATAAGAGCATCAAAATTGTTGTACAAATCATTGTATTTTTAACATCTTTTGCATGGGATCAAAGACAAGGCACGAATGGCTCTGACGGCAGTGCTAGTGATCTTGAGCCTCAGGCCTGATAGCCTAAGAAGCCTGTCCTAAAGTTGAGTTAAGCCTGATTTTAAACTGTAGAAACATTTTCTCATTCACTGAAGGTCAGAAAAATATTGTAGGTAACATTTAGCCCTCCAAAAAGTTGAGAATGTTGCTTGTGCCTGTTCTAAGAAAGAATGGCTGCTGCTTCTTAATTTTGGCTACGTATAAACCTGACTGTGCAGGTGGGATGCAGCTGCACACCTTTAGGTATTTCAGCATTAACACTAATGCACTGAGCTCTATGAAATATCATCACAACTGATGAAATGCTAGTTCACTTCTACCTTTGCTAAAGGTAACTACAAGATCTCCAGACAATACTTAGGTCTGCTTGGATTATAGCCACTTGTGGCAGAGGATAAAACAGCTCATCAAAGGGCTGAATCAAGACCATTCAACAAATTTCAGCTTAGGTATCTTGATTTTCCATATCCCTGGACTGGAAGGCTGTCCAGTGAGACACTGTACCCGGGTCAGTAAGTGATGAAGTTCCTCATGTGAATTCATCCCACAAATGCTTTAGAGGCCTTGTGACTCTATTAAGCATCTAAGACTTTCGAAACAAAATATTTGAGCACCGTGCAACCCTGATAGTTTTTTTCCCAACACAGTGCTATGAAATATGAAAGTCCTCTTACCCTCACTTCACAGAATCCCAAAATAATTATAGTCAATGGATAATGAAAGAGGGGTCCTTCCAGAAGGTGACTGAGAGTAGCTAAGCAAGGCTTTTCCTGTGAAATTACCACTGGAGAAGCCTCTCTCTTTCCAAAAATTGCAGGCCTCCAGAGACGGCTAAAGTTAAACTTCTCTAGTCAAAATTAACCTTTCTGAATACCCTTAAGTCTGTCTTTGCCTCTAAAATGGATAAACAGTACCTTGCTATTTCACAGCAGTGCTTCAAGGATGAACAGATTATAAAGATTACACCAAGGCAAGGTTCAAAGGCAGGATCATCTATCAGAGCGAAAAAAAAAAGCTGTGTTCAAGTATTACAGTTCTGTGGATCCAGCTATTCACAAGTCTCCTAGATTCGTCTAATTCTCACAAGAGGTCAGTGACAGTGTTCTCCAGTCTTGTCCAGAACTCCAATTACTGGACTATTCTTTCTCGTTCCATGTGAAGGAAAGGTTCTGCACGGTATCAGCACAGAAACTGGGGTGCCTGATGTGCAGCACTTCAACAAAACAGCTGGTGATCCAACTGCAACCTGCAAGATATAACAACTCCCAAATTGTGTATGACTTGAAACAGTGGATAAAACATAAGAAAGTTCATGGGGTGAATAACAGATAAGAGGATAGAGAGATTTTTGCCATCATAAATACCCAAGCAACTCGCTGATATTATTTAACCTTCAGTTAAATTTTACTCTCAACAATTAAATCTCGCTGTTTGTTTTAATCAAGCTTTCTCTTTGCTCATTAAATAAGGTAAAAAAATTATTTAATTTAACAAAGTTCATCTTAGCATAGCAAAGGATTTTTTCCATGCTAATAGCCCTAATCTTCCATCTCTTTAGAAATCACTTTTGCCTTTTACTGTTTTCTGTTGAGCTTTTTAAAAGCACCAATTTTAAAATCTTCCCTTCTGCAATCATCTTCATGCATATATTACACACTGCATATACACAGTACATATACATATCCACAAGCATATATATGTACATACATATACATACCCACAAACTCTGAACATTTTGGATTTCAGTATCATAACTGGAGCCCTAAGGGTCTGTAGGATAAAGTCAGCCTACCCCTGAATGGGACAGGTAGAGAAAAGACTCTCCTGGCTCAAAGTGGTGCTTTCAGGGTTCGGTGAACGGTCTTGATCCCAGGATCCTCATTCAGTAAGCAGGCAATTATTGCTGTGCTCTGTGGAGTGCATCAAGGAATTAGGTGAATCAGGCATCGCTGGGTTAGAAGCTTCCTGGGAAACCTGCCAGCAATCACTTCCTGAAAGACTATTTCTTACCCAGATCTTTCACTCCGACATGTCTCGTAATTGCTGTTCTATGACCCTGTTCAGTTTTCTGCATCAGCTGGGATGATATTACCATAACAACAAGCCTCTATCTAATGAGACCAATTATTCAAAGGTTATTTCTTGTCTTGTGACAAATCATAGGCCGTCACTGCTTCCTTTTTCTCCAGTGACAGAATATCAAGAGTGACTTCAAAGTTTCCTCCTCTCGGGAAGTTTCCTGTAAACACTAGAGTGTGTCCATAAAAGGCAGAGGCAGAGTGCTCTGCTCCAGCAGAGAACAAAGAGAGAACTTCTGCTTGCCCTACTGAAAAAGTCAACTACAAGTCATTATGATAAAAAGCCAAATGACAGAACCAACAGATTAAGCCAAGTGAAACCTCATTTAATTCTGAAATAATTTACAGCCTCATCAACACTGGATATCAAACATTATAAAGAGAGCTACCATAACAAAGCACGTGCCTCCCCCAGCCGAAGCCCTACTCCAGTATCTGACTGTGATGCACACAGAGATTTGTGAAAGGTGATGAGAGGTCAAAACAAAATGGTTCGCCAAAATCATAAGAAAGCCAGTGTGCAAACTGAGACGACAATGTAAATTCCTTGATTTTATACTGACTCCAGTCTCTTGCAGCCTGCTTCTTCCTGCTGAAAAGGATGTGCATGCTATCTGGGGGTACAAAGCTCACGTCTAATGGCAAAGGGAGATATTTGAGATTTATTAGCTGGCTTGCTAGAGATGTCAATATACTGGAAGTGATCTGACTGATACGACTGTGTCTAAGAGAAGGACCCTGGAGAAAATGTGGGCTTTGGACTGCTCCCATCTCAGTCTCCCACCACCCTCCAAACCGGCATGCTGGTCTCTCCATGCACAATTCACCCTGTACAGACCAACTTCAGTGTCACATACTGCATTAATTTACTTCAACTGTAGCAAAGGTGAGAAGGGATGTGAAATAACAAAAGATGAATAATAAATTGTGTAAATGGCATCATCACAGAAAATGAATTAAATGAAACTTCATATAACTACGTTTCATTTCCATTTATACTGATGTAAGGGCTCTGAAAAGAGATGCACAAAAATATCTGCAGAAGGATGGAAGAGGCTTACTGAAAGAGGATTAGTAAATAGCAGTAGAGTAATTTTGGCTTGGTTGTCTCAATCTTTAATCATAAAACAGATATTTTTTTTTTTTATCCTCATGCTGAAATACACAAGAAGCTTTTATCCTGAACAATTTCACCACTAGAATCACTCAGTATTCAACCATGCACTTCCTGAAGTCACGCTTTCCTTCACATTTCCACAAAAGTAACAGTGCAGGTATTTCTGGGTTAGGAAATTGGTCCTATATTGTTGTAGATGCACACCTGAACAATCTCACTCCGTACAGACACCAGATAGACAGATAAGCTCCTTGATACACTCTACCACCTGGCCTGACATGTGCTTTAGCTGCCCTCTGATCTTGATATATGTTTCCTTCCCATGGAGACCGAGAAATGGAGGAAAGAGAAAGCTGGTTTGCGCTTGNAGCTGCCCTCTGATCTTGATATATATTTCCACTTGAGTGGACTTGCACTTGAGTTTGCACTTAAGTCTTGTCTTAACAGAGAGTCATGTAAATACCTAGACCCACAAATTAAAGACAGCATTACAAAGTCTATTACCTACATGGATTAATTAACACTCTGTTGGGTCTTGGCTAAAGAAAACACTTATGGATGTGTATAATTCCACCTCTATTCAGAAGTGGAACAAAGTATATATTTAAACATGTGATCCAATTTTATAAATTTAGCGAGTCCTAGGTGTATATACCCATATGTTTTCCTGAAGAGAGATGTTTTCTTGCATCAGACTTTTTGGTGTGTTTTGAAATAGCTGTGTACATCTAAAATACACAAACATTTCATATTCTGAAGATAAGGGGGACAAGCTTACTATTCTTATAGCAAAATAAGTTAATTTAACTTGACTGTACAGGAATTTATAGTCAAATGTGTTCCATAAATCATTAGGGTACCAAAGACAAGAGAAAGCAGAAACTCATGTGATCATGGTGGTATAGAAGTTTCAGCATAAAAAGAGTATGAAAAGGCATAATATTCAGATATTAATAATGTTCCTAGAACTTTGCATGAAATTTTGGTCCCGATCATATAATTGAAACTTTTGCTGCAATATTTGCTGAGTCCAGATTCGACTTTCCCTGTTCCCTTTCTCCTCCTCTTTAATCTCACCAGTCACTCAGAAAGATAAATATTAATATTCATAATACCTTGGCCCCATGGACTTCAAAGAAATATAACTATATGTATTGAAGCTTGCAACAGGGTTTATTATTTTTTAAAAAATAATGGATAAATTTTAAAATAATAATGGATAAATACACTTCAGATAAAAATTCTGAAGTGTAACATAAAACTATTTAAGTACATGACAATATTGCTCATCTAGCCTGATAAATATTCCAGAGTAGAGATTATGTATTCCAGTGACATAGAGTTTGATTAAAAAATAAAATTTAAAAGTAAACACCTTGGTATGAAATAATGAACACTGTAGCTTCATAAAATACGTTTTATCTAAGATTTAACTTCATCACAAGAATGCAACATGTTTGACCTTTAAAAAATCAACTTATAAGTACTAATTGGAGTAAGCTGTATAGACAGGTGTGTTGACCTATGATTAAAATTACCTTCCCAACCATATCCTCATCTCTCGCTTCAGATTTTGATATCCTGGGTGATAAGCTCTAATCCATCCTCAAATGTGGCAGTAGCATGTTTCTAAGTTTGAAATAGTGCAGACCCAGATGATAAATTTCATTTAATCAGAACGATGAGCATCAAGAGATCTGCCCTGTCCTGTCCTATCAACTATCAGACTTATACAGCATTTGTCAAAGAGATTCTATGATTTATGTTAGAAAAAATTGCTAGAAACCTGAAACCATTAAAGATTAAGCAGAGTAAGGGTAGCATTAGTTCTTTCTGCACAAAAAAATGCCTTTTTATTGTATCCTAACAAACTCTAACAACCCTGCTACAGCCAGGTCATAGTTTGAGTTAGTTCATGAATATCAGTGTCCAAAGTACGAGTCACATATCAAAACTGACTTCATATAACTTCTATTTTGTTTAGCTGTCAATTGTTGGGATTTAAGGTCTACTTGTGGGGGAAAAAACTAAACTAAAACAAACCCAAGCAAACAAACAAAATACCCAAAACCAAAACCCCCCAAAAAACCCTAATGAAAAAACTACAAACAAAAACACCCACAACAGAATATATTTTTCTTGTTGACCCTCATTCCACTGTTAGCGAGTTATTCAGTAATAGTAACAAAGCAACCATGGCATGAATATGAAAAACAATTCACACTAGAACACAGGAATCGGGAGGAAAATGGTTATGGTTTGTTGTCAAAAAACCAGTACTGTATGTTTTCTTGGTTACATTAGCTTTACATAGACATAATGTGATATTCTGGACAAATATTTGCACTTCTAATTTCACCCCGTACTTTGTTCAGCATATCTTCTTTCCCTCTGGAGATTTGGGATATTATTTTTTCTTTTTTCTCATTTTCTCTGTACTTTGCTGTTGCACTGCAATTAGGCACAAAAATTCATACCTCTTTTATACCTCCTTTTATACTGCCTTAGACATGGACTCTCTAATAATTAAGAAAAATCAAAATTTCTTCTCAGAACAGTTATGTTGTCCGTGGTACCCAAACGACACTTTTGCTTGCAGTTTATTGTATTCTCTAAAAGTCCACATACAGAAGATCCTAGAAGATCCAGTATGAAAGAGACACCCTGAAGAAAAAACTTATTCACAACTCTACGCTTGAAAATGCTAAAAATAATTTCATGTTTCCATCAGATGGCAATGCATACGAGGCAAAGTTGTTGACACTCAGTGATTACTAAAAACTATTGCCAAATATCCCACCTTAGTGTCTAGGTAAAAATCAGTGCAAATTTTTAAACGTTTTTCAATAAGCCATACAAGCTTTTTCCTCACAGGTATTTATGCACATCTATATCTGCTTTTTTTGCACTTTCTTGTTCTTTTCTGAAGAAAAATCGGTGTTGGTGGGTTTTTTTCCTGAGGAAAAAAATAGGTGCTATAAATAACTGTAACAGCTACAACTAAATAGCCACTTTTTTTTTTTTTTCCAAATGGTAATGTTTGCTTCATGATAATCTAACAGTGGAAGAAAGATAAAGTTTGTGGGAAGAGATAATGTCTTTTATTAGACCTATTAGCACAGTTAAAAAAGACAGACTGCAAAAGATGGGTGAGCGTTGCATGATAACTTGTTTATTTTTCCAAATGTATCAGCTACTGTAATACCTTCCCCTGCAAGATTTCCACCTCAATTAATGGTTTCGTTACCAGTGATGATTTCATCAGTTTGGCACCTGTCTGTTCTATCCATTGCCAATGAACTCTCTCTAGACGGTAAGGAAAGACTCCGGGCCCTGAAGCAACCATTTAAACAAATCTGTCATTTTTGTTTCTATGGAAACATACATCTGGCAGCTTTCCCAAGCTAATAGCCAAGTTAGCCTCTCAGTCATGTTCTTTTATTTTGGTATCTTCCCCTTAACCATCATCAGATATTTTACTCCTATGCTTGTCTGTTTTGGAGAAATTATGCTACAGCCACTATTTGCCCGTTAGTTGCGATTGGCACCGGTTTAACCTTGATTGAGTTAGCAGATTTCTTTCTGGTTGACAGCCACAGTTCATCACACAAACCCCACACAATACAGTTCCTGCCCTCTTATCTCGCTCAGCCCGTCAAAGCCCCATTCATTTTGCTACCTTAGCTGTCAAAGTTCCTCCATGACATTGAAACTTTGTAATTCTTAATTTTTAATAACTGCAGGCTCTCCGTTTTCAATTTTAAGTGCTCCAGATCTTTTTGATTAATGAACATGTTATCTACCTTTTACACAGGCATATTCTCCAGACAATACCTATCCCAACAGTCAGGTCAGTTTCTGAATGTGCTCCAAGGAACCAAGTACATCCATTTATGTACTGTCAGTCTGAAAATTTACAACAATATTTTACTAATTTTCCTGTTTTCTACAGTTGATAATGTGTCAAAAGAGATATTTTCTTACTTATTTTCAGACCCAGTGTTTCCATTTCTTAAATACAGCCTTCAAATCATCTGATCTTCTAATTCCAATTTATTTCCTGCATGACTGACCATAGGAGGCTTACCATGAATTTACCTGTCCAGACCCTTTAGACAACACACTGAGGAGCAGGAGTTCTAAAATTAGAGCTGGTTTGAAAAGCTTTCAAATAAAATTTAGCAAACAGAACAGTCCTGGTTACCTTCAGTGACAGATGAATGCTGCTATCCTGCTCTTACCAACCTGAAGAACCTCCCATTTTGGCTTTATAATCGGACAAAGCAGAAAGAGATTCTCCTCATAGAAAGCCTCTGATCCTATTGTCACGCAGCAGAGGCATCTAAGAAAGGCTTGTCCTTCAAGACAGTTCTACCTTTCTACTACTCTGGTTTTTACCCTTTTTTTCCGAATCTTTTGCAGTTTCAAAATTCTCTTAGCAACACAGGAATATTTCCTTCATTGGAAAGTGTACAGTGTCCATAAGAAACGACCTTCATCCTATGGATCTTAGATGCTGCTGCATGAAACATTAAAACTGACGAACATAATCATTGATATAGCTCTTCCTAACTGTATATTCTTTCCTTACTTCCCCAAAATGAATAGTCAACACAGTAGCCTGGATTCACCTCCAAAATTCAAAGTATTTTTCTTCTCTTTCAGCAGAGAGAAAGATGGGCTTCCTTGACTCATTCAACTGCAGCTCATTACAAAGGCTTTGTAACTACAAAAAAATTATTCATATAATGATTTCACCATGACTTTCAAACACAAAGTCCATCATATCAGCAGTGATGTGAGTGCAAAAGGGGTGTCTTAAATACAGATCCTCTGTGCAGTACCTACAGCTCTCTCTCTGAAGTGTATCAGGAAGTGTTTCAGAGCTCCTTAAACAAAGTCTTCTAACTTGGTTTGATTGATTAGTGCAGTCAGAATGCTTTTACAAGTCTAGTATTATAACTTAATTAATTGCTTAATGTTTCTTTTGCCTTGGGAAATTTGATTAACGGTCTTCAAATCAAACATCTGGTCATACACAGAAGCAATCACTTACTCCTCTAATGGAGTATACAGATCATAAGGCGCCAGGATCAGTGCAGATAATGTACGTACAGCACACCCTGCTGCCATTGTGCCTGTTGTTCCAGCACACAGTACCTATTTTAGGTGATTTTCAGACAAATATCTTTCTGGGCTTGATGCAGGCAATCAGTCCTGTTCTTGGTTGCACACGTAAATTAGTGTAACATCCAACTGGCATCAGACAAAATATCCAGATATTCAATTTTGCCTTTTCAGAGTTTGTCCTAAGTGCTCCCTCAAACAACCTCAAGAGACAAACAACAGAACCACACTCTTCAAGCTTGACTGATCCTAGCCTTCTCTTAAGGATTTTCTGTCTCTACCATCCTGGTTTCTTTTTCTTCACCCAGCCGCGCCACCTCTATTATTTTTTTATAGAGGAAAAAACAGTGAACTATCACAATATGTCAGAAAAAAATCCCTCTGCACCACTATATGAGACCCTATGGCTTCTGCAGAGAATGATTTGGACGACCCTGAGTGCCCACACAGGGCAATTCCCCCCAGCCATCTGTCAGCGTAGGCACAGCCCGCTCGCGCAGGTGTACCTGGGAGCCAGCCCATTTTATAGCTCCAGCTAAACAAGAGCCATTTCTGTTTGGTGCACGCCCAGGGTAAGTAGCAGGTTGCTCAGCTCAGCCTGAAAAACCACGCAGAAAATTCCTCGGCAATATTCTGGTAGAACATCGCTAAGACTGTGCAAAAAGACAGTCCAAAAAAGAGTTAGTACAGCTCACCACGGGAAAGTCTTGCTCAAGACAGCATCCAGAACGCTTTCAAGTCTCTCAAGAGCAGTTTCCATCAGCACCTCTAATTCCTGTGATTTTGAAACGTTTCCAGAAGGTCACTTAAATGTTCAGCCTTTTTGCCAAGGAAGTATATGACTGGAAACCTAGTTACTAGAAATCTAAGAAAATAAAACTTGAAAATTTTGTGGTTTTATTTGAACTCTGGCATCTTTGACAATGTGCCTTAAATCAGGAATTCAGTTCGTATATTCTGGTTGTTAAAATGGGATTTGAGGGTCAAGTTGTGCCAGCAGGTGGAGGGAGGGGATTCCCCCCTATTCCCATCTGGTGAGACCCCACCTGCAGTGCTGCATCCAGCTCCGGAGTCCCCAGCACAGGAAGGACATCAGCCTGTTGGAGCGAGTCCAGAGGAGGCCACCAAGGTGGTTAGAGGGATGAAGCACCTCTCCTGTGAGGAAAGGCTGAGAGAACTGGGATTGTTCAGCCTGGAAAAGAGAAGGCTTTGAAGCCTCCCAGAACCTGAAGGGAGGCCACAAAAAAGATGAAGAGGGACTTTTTAGTGTGTTGACAGGCCAAGGGGGAGTGGATTCAAACTGAGAGTAGGTGTAGACTAAATATTAAGGAAAAAAAATTCCTTACTGTGAGGGTGGTGAGGCCCTGGCACAGGTTGCCCAGAGAAGCTGTGGATGCCCCATCCCTGAGAGTGTTCAAGGCCAGGTTCGATGGAGCTCTGACCAACCTGGTCTAGTGGAAGGTGTCCCTGCCCATGGCAGGGGGGCTGGAACGAGATGATTAAGGTCCCTTCCAACCAAGGCCACTCTATGATTCTTTTGGCCAAGGAATTATATTACTAAAAAATCTAGGAATATAAGATTACAAAATTGCGTTTTAGTATTTGAACTCTGGCATCTCTGACGAAGTGCCTTAAATTAGGAATTTAGTTTTTATAACCTCGTTTTTAAAATGGGATTTGAGGGTCAAGTCTCGGGCACCGAGTTTCAAGTTAAAACCCAAGGTGATTTTAATAAATATCTCAGTCACTAGAACTTGCTCCTAATACCTCAAGATGCTTGTGAAAAAATGAAAGGCTTTTCAAACTCATAGAAAGATGAATTAAAACCAATATAAAATGTCTTTCCCTATAGGTAATTGTGTATTGTTCCCCATTAATGTTCATAAAATATTTTGAGATCCCTGGCTATAAGCAAGTCACACGGTGCACTTGTGTACAGTCTATTGTGGTTATTCAATACCATGTGAGATTCTGAGAAAATAACATACCAACTGCTTTGAAGCACATTGTTCTGCATTCACCTTCTGAAGGAATTAGTTGCATTTGCATATATATAATAGTGAAAAGAATAGAAACCAAAGATTGGTACTTCACTGAGTAGCATCAATATATTTGTATCTTTTCCAGGCCAGACACTGAAAAGAAGTATCATTTGCTTAATGGGTGATTACTTATGCCCCCTTTGTACAAATATTTAATGATTTATAGTGATGCATTCCTAAAACACTCTTTCAGACAGATTTGTGGGAGCTATTCTGGGTACAGGAAGGCCCCTTCATCTTCTGAGACTGCAAATCTCAAAAAGTAGTCAACAAATGATAAAGATAAGGTCATATTTTGGAATCAAGACAAAATGAAGAGTAAAAGGTACTGCCTAAGGTAATGGCTGTTAAGCTATTTAGAGTGCTTTCAATTGACAGTACCCATTTTTTTTCCTTCTAACTCGAAGGAGCCAAATGACAAAATACCCATTTGAGGCAGTCAGTGAGAAATCATGTCTGAAGCACTCAGGACAGTAAATTCCAGTGTTTATTTTTGTACAAATTAGTTTGAAGGACACCTGAGAGGTAAATGATCATCAAGATCTACCCCATGATGTATATTCTACTCCGATTTATCAGTGGCATTCCCCAAACCGTGAAAGATGAGGTACACAATAACACTTCAAAAAGCAAGAGAAGAAAGTGGTTGATCTTCCTGGCCGAAGAGCAGAAGAACATTTGTTTAGCAATCTGAATTCCAACGTGGGACCATTTTGATACAGCAGGTTGGTCAAACTGGCAGCCGACGGAGCCCTCAGGACAGCCCAGCTTGGCTCATCCCTGTCTCAGAGAAGGAAAGGTGGCAACAAAGCCAGGCAGAAGGTGGAGTGGCAGCCCACGAACGAGCACTCAGACCCAGAAGGTCACAGTGCTGCACGTGCCCTGAGCCCACAGCAAGGTCCAGCGCCACAATTAGGGTGGGCCATGCTGGAGGATGCCATAAAAATCGCTGCAACAACCAGCTGTGCAGCAAAGCCAAAGCAAAGCCATGACAAAGGAAAGCAATTAGGCATTCAGCCCCAAGAAAGCAAACACAGTCTTACAGCCATCTTCCCCAATAATTCATTAAAAAAAAAAGGTTGAAAAATGGTGTAAAAAATTATTGCATTTCTATAACTCTGAAAACATTTCCTGCCAAAGTCCTTCACTGTTTGGTTACTGTATCACTGGTTCCATTCCATACATTCCATCCAGTGCTGTTAACTACATTTAAATTCATGTGATATAAAAATCTTGGACAAGAGATTGTATTCCTCATTTCAGCCATTAATGGACTAATATTATAAATATTGTGATAAATGAGAGCAAATAACTAAATTCTGTCTTTGTCTTCAGGGACATCCCACCTAATACTTTGATAGACTTCTATGTTATTTCACTGTAAAAGCCATTACTAAAACAATAAACTGCACATAATATAAAATTGGAGCTGCTGGATGCCTTTTCAATTTCCTGCTGGTAATTTTTATTGTCAAAACACCATATAATACAGCCTTCACTGAACAGGAGCAGAATGTAGCTGGAGTTGTTCAGATTGTGTTTAGCAAAGGGTGAGTAGTAAATTATTCTGCTTGTTTATTATTCAGATTAAGCCTTCCAGAAACATTTCCTATTCTATTAATTAATAATTTGAAAAGTACTCAATGCAGAAAGCTGTGAAGAGACAGCTTTTTTGAATTTGATTGTTTCGTGTGCAGAATGCAAAAATAAATTTGCAAAAGTCCACATTTATTTGCTAAGGAGTAAACAAGTAGCCTTCCTACTCATCACTTCTGCTGTGCAGCTTCCCCAGCTATTCCTGCTCTGTCCTGTCTACCAACTCTTCACAGAAGCCAGGCTAAAAATAATCTAAATACTAAGACGTAGTGGATTGCCTAACGTATCAAATTCTGTCCATCTTACTTTATACCTCTCCACAACCTAGCTGCAATATTTGTGCAAAAACTGACAAATTAACTAACATTGTTGCAGCTACAGCAGCCTAAGGACATAAGTCAGGTAAGATTTTTTGAGGCACCTGATACCTTTTATTAAATCAAGTGGCGCAGGTGGAAAAAAAGACCGAAGTAAGCTTTGTGTCTTTGAAAGCTTACCTAAGTTGGTTAGTGTGCAGGCACATATATGCACACAGGCCAAGCACACAGAGTTTAAAATCCACAGAGCACAGGTCTAGTCCTTTTGTTTGAATTTTACAGTAAAATTCATGTATTTCAGAAAGCCCTGTGGTGGCAGGGCTACATCAGATGGATAATAATCAGTTCTGGGAGAACTGAGATTCTTTAGCCCCCATAGACAGTGCTGAGAATTAAAAGCCACAATCTGTCCAGCTCCCTCTGTTTGCCAGTTGTAATTAAATAGACCTTCACAATTTATATTTTCTCTGCAATATTTTGCATACAATTAAGGTTCTTTTAAAATTAATTTATCAAAGCATGTTTACCTTCTATTTATAGTAAGGAAGGTTTTCCATTTATTTTTGTACCCAAGAGTTCACGCTCAAGGCTGATGTTTGAGATTATAACAAACTGTTTGAAAATTGTAAACTGGCAGACATTCCTGACACTAAGACAGATGCACCGGGAGTACGCTCTGCTCACTATTTTCTGACAGTATAAAAGGTACATTAACTTATAAATAAAAGATTTAACCATGCTTGCAATTGCAAAATTTATGACTGCTCCTGCAAGCGTGTGTGGTCCAGTGGAATTCAACTCCCTGAACCAATCTTTTACAAAAACACAATAAACTTCCTTCAGGCAAGAGATCTGGATTTTTTTTTTTTTTTATGAGCATATACTTAATATTACAAACAGCTATGAAAGTGAAGAAAAAGGAAATCAGAACAAGTGAAGCATCAAGATATTCCAGAATAGGTAAGTGTAAATTTCAAAAGGAGGCTTTTAAAATTCAATTGGAAAATCATTCTGCGTTGGACACTATTCAGAAAATGTGCTGCTTTTGGATAAAAACACCCCCACTTTAATACATTGGCATAATGGTATAGTTTATAGCCATCAACACTCTTTCCCATAACATTTCTAGGCGCATCATTCCCATGTGCCTGTTATGTGAATACACAAGCAAGTGAATGATGTAAACCTGGGCACATCTGCACAAGTTCCTTAACTTGGTTCCCAAGATACTACAGGGCTGGGGAAAGTGCAGCAGGGGAGCAGCACAGACATCAAAGCACTCCCGACCGAACTGCACCACCTAAAAAGGTTGAACACAAGCCAAAAGGAAAATAAAATGGAAAAAAAAGTGCCAGATGGGAATGTTTGCAAACTTTAGACAGTTATTTACTTAAAAATACAATTCTATGCAAAGATTGCTTACCCTAAGGCTCCAAATCCAGCACAAACTGTCTGCTTGCTGTTCTGTATTAAACCACTTTGTGACATTTTTCCACATCCATGGGAACTGTTCAAACCAGAGACCAATCACTTTGTATATATATTTATGAAATCGAACCACATTTTCTTATTAACTAATCCCCAATTAACTCTTGGGGGATAATCTGCAATGCTATGCCTAAAACAGAAGAGTTCCATTCTCTTGTCATGCTTGACTGTGACCTCAGCTATGAGGCTGCAGACCTTGCCCCCACCCACAATGCTGCTCTAAACAAATCCCATCTTATATGAGCAAAAGCAGCTCTACAGCAGCCAGCAGCCTCCCGTATGTCACAATCTGGAAAAAAGGGTCATTTACAGCTACAGCATCAAGGATACTGCTGCAGAGAATGGAAATATGTCATAATAACCATTTAGTTGTGGAAACCATGTTTCTCATTGAGCATAAATTGGCACTTGCTACCTGGAGGAATCACTCTCGTTGTTTTGGAGTAAATTAAAATTTCTGTCTAAAATTAAGTCTGTGCAAAAGTCCTTCTGGGCAAACCGATTTTTCCATGTGCATTTTCCATTTTGCTTATATTCAGTTAGGTTACAGAGGAATGGAAATTTCTCATGGGATGATGTTCACTGAAACAAGGTAATTGGGGTGGCACAGCTTGTGAAGCTGTGGAGCAGCAAGAATAAAGGCAAATGTCCTGTTTGTATCGCTAGCGTTGTAAAATCCTTGCATGGCTTTTAAGGTTTATTAGCCCAGTTGTAGACAGGAAAACTGGGTAATTAGGTAGGTAAAAAAGACTCTCAAGTGTACAATTGCATTCTCAGTAACTACTATGGAAACAAGTCCTGTAATAGCACTCTGTGGTCTGTGGCATCTTTCATCCAAGGTGTATTTCACCTGCCGTGTTTATGGCTGGAACACAGTAACTGTGAAAAACACAACTGCTTAATATTGCCAAGAAACCAAGTAATGTTTAAAGGGAGAAAGGAAAATGGGTTTAAACTCATTTCAGTCAATGGCAACTTCAAGAAGAAAGAAATTATCAAGAGCTCATTTTTACCAGACCATCCAGCTGGAGCCACTCTCCATGCTACAAAGCATATAGTAGGGTCTGTAATTACCACTTATTAGTCAACTAGTCTTTCAATGTCATATCATCCCCTAATAGCTGTCTCAAACAGTCCAAGATGGTTTATGGATGTGTATATCCCCATTTAAGGTAACTGTGGTCATCCACATTCTTACTAAGCCTGGGTTTGAGACCAGGTTTCTACCCTGACTCACAGCCACCTTGGGAGATGTGTTTAGTGCACTGAATGGCTTCACACAGTTTACTCAAGAGAGAGCCAGCATGACAAACTCAACAGAAGTCCAAGTTTCTATGCAATAAGTGGGATTTAAGAGGCTGGGCTTTTAGTTCCTGCCCCTAGCTGCTCTCAGAAACTGTTCCTGTTTACATTTCAGGCAGGTTAGCTTAATCTGTGGATGGTTTCGATCCCTTTGTATGGTGGAGTAGAACAAAAATTAAACAATGAAATCTATTACCAGTAGTAACTGAGGCCAGGATAGGAGAGGTCGAGTGCCTCTTACCTCCCTCCTGAGACAAATACTTGCCCATCCTAAACTGAAACATCTGCTGAAGGTCAGGACCATTGCTGGTCCAAAGCTTAGATCGCACAGTTGGGTCACACATGCAACATAGGCAGTCACTAACAACTTGATGTCCCATGGCTGTATATTCAAGAATTTGCTGTAATCCTGTTTAACTGCTGACAGCCATTGGATCACATTCCTGTTTTTCTACACTTGGCAGAATTATCTGCATGCATCCCAATGTACAGAGGGCATAGGTTTGACCATCTGGCCATAGATGTCAGACTGAGACATTTTCCAGTGGCAGCATCTGGTTATTCCACAAAAAGCAGTGTGTTTGCAGCTTTGGGCCTGTTATGTGGTAGGGCTACAGATGCATTATCTAGGCTGACAGATAATTCTTGCACTGCTTTCTTTTGAGTCACCTTTAACTCTCCAGTGTTTTCTTTGTTTGTAAGACTATGGACAAGCTTATTTGTTTCATAAAGGTTTAATAACGAGCTAAAGTTTACCCTATATGTTTCTCCATCTGTGCTATATCACGTTCATCCATCTGATACTTGAGCCAAAACTATTATATAGAGATGGTTTTGGAAGCACTTGGCACTAGAAGGAAAGGCTTGTTAGTTTCCAACAGGTTTTTAAGGCAACAATTCCCATACCAACATCACTTTCTGGTTGGTCCAAGGGGTGTCCTGTCTGGATAATAGCCATAGATACTTCAGACACATGGAGAAAACTGGGGTCAAGCATGATTCAGCTGTTTTGAAAGTGAAAGCTATTCGCAAAACTTTCATTACATGAAAGAAAAAACAGTAAAGAAGAGAAAGAATTGCTAATGAGGGAGAGAAGCCAGCTAAAGGTGCTGATTCCTGCTCCCTACATGAAACATACACAAGCAGGAAATGTGCATGGAGGCAGGAAGAGGCAGCCTGAGAGGCTCGTCTATAATTAATGTCCTCAGCTGTGTGACAGCAATGGCCCTCAGGAGCTAAGAACAATCCATGTAGCAAATAGTAGTACTGCACAAGGATATCGTTCAGACAGATTACAAAGCTGTCTGTACCTTCTAATACCTGGCACGTGTCAGACATGGGCAAAGTTGTAACATTTCCTTAGAGGAAGTTCCAATAAAAGAGTGAAGCCTAGAATTAAAGATTGAAGTCTCTTTCTGTGAAGTCTCTTTTTGTAATTTCTCTGCAGAAATACGCCATAGGATTTTTTCCTACACCCCGTGCCGTTTCATTTGGTGTGACAATAATAAATGATCAATGTGCTTTAGAGTTTGAAGGACTAGGAACTAGATTGTACTGAAAACCAGAAAGAAAGTCACAAAAAATAAGCTAGTGGCCAAATTTGATGTATCACTTTTATGCCATGTGAGGCAGTAACATCTTTTTAAATCACCATTCAGGCGGATATACATAGATAATTTTGTCAAAGGTTCTAAGAGAATGTACAGAACACCTGTACATGTATTAATTAATACAGCCCATAATTTATGTATTAGCACTAATACACATAAATTCTCTGCCTAACTCTGCCATGGCAGCAGAGCATTTAAGAATGACTGCAGTGATTGCTTACCTGGGACTATTCTCAAAATCAAACCGTGTTCATGGGCCCACTACAATGACAATTCCACTGAGAATGTACAGTATTTCTGCCAGAGGCAGAAGTGCACAGAGCAGAGAGTGAGTTTGAGGTAGAACATTTGAATGTGGTACTCACGTGTCATGTGCAGGAAAGGGAATAATACATTGCTATTATACCAGCAGGCCTAAAAGATGCAGTAGTGTGCTGGCTCCCAGGTGTCAGGAATAAATATCTCCCATCGGAGAACTACGCTGATTTAAGTGCAGAAAAGATATCCCTTATGTACAGATGCTGCTTGTCCTCTGTTGCAGAGAATCACAGCAGGAATTTTATGTTTGAACATATGGACGAGTTAGTCATGCCCTATCTACTCAGAGAAACAAACAGAGCCAGGTTGGATAGCTTGCAGGGTAGAACAGCTTTTCCTTTTTTTTTTTTTTTCCTACAACCCAGTAAAAGGCCACAATGGTGGCACTGACTTTCTATTTTAATCAGACAACAGAAACAGTTTCTGATTGTCTGGCCAACTGAGGGCTACAGAGAGATGGAAAATTTTACCACGTATTCTGTATTACTCAATGGATTCTGTCCTTTTCAACTTTCCTCCTAAGACAAGTGTTCTGGTTTTTTGTAAGAAAGGACTCTATAGGTTGCATATTTTTACAACAAGACAGAAATGTTTTCAGCAGAAACTCACATTTCAAACCATACAAATTCAGTGTGCACTGAGCCCTGAAAGGTCAAAGGGAACAGATCAAATCCACTTGATACAGCACAGCAGAATGTACGCTGAGCACAGAAATAAGTGACCTTTTTCCTGAATGGAGATAATTAATTTTGGTGATGCAACAAAGATTGAGGAATGGATTCAGTATAGCAATGATAGCACTGCTAAACAACAGGCTGACTTCTAAAGAATTAAAGAAATGTTTATCTATTATTCATGACAGCTTAACGTGTTTATGTCCTTTCCAGTCAGCATAGTGCCTCTGCTTTATTATTCATCATAAACTGGCATTAGGGCCACTTCATCTGATACACTGACTTTCAGATCTGATAGCTCTAACCTTAGAGAGAGCATACAGGCCACAAAATCCATTTCTTGCACATGTGTCATGCTTAGAGTTCACTCTCACTTGGTTTGGAAGATACTCTTTCTAATCTAAAGTCTTTTGTGAATGTCTTATTTTTTATTCACTTTCAGAGATTGGGTGCAGCATAATATAAAGCATACATTAAACGAAAATATGGAAGTGTCTTGACATGACGGGGCTTTGAAAAGTGTCAATTTGAAAAGGTGTACAGCTGACTGCTCTGCAGATCCAGTGGATACACCTTCTCCTGACCTGGAGCTTGTCTGTCAGTAGATTTCTCTGAACTAATGCTCGGATTAATGTGCCTCAAAAAAACATGCTCTCTTGTTATGCACTTATTCTGTACTCATTAGCTCATATCCCCCTGCTTTGCACTATAATTACTAAGTTTATTATGCTTAGATTCCCTGGCACGCATCGAGGGTAATTTTGAGATCATAAATTGGTTGGCAGAAATAAAAGTTAGAAATAAAAAAGACTGAAGTGATGAAATTCATTTTTCATACCAGATTAGAGAGAAACAGAAATCTATACCTGTGGATCTCCATTTAAAGTCTATTTAAAGAGTATGTCTCTTTGGCTCAATTCCTGAATGCAGTTGTTAATTTTGAACTCATCCAGAGAAGCATGCTCAAACAGTGTAAAAAATTAACCAATTTTTCCAGAAGTAGAAATCTCAAGACTCCTCTGCAGAAATCTGAGAACACAGCAGGCCTCATTAATCTTACCTTCAGACCAGGACTCAGCTGATAGCAAGCAGATATAAATAGCAGGAAACATAATAACAGGTATTTTCTTCTTTAATCATGTTCTGATCTTTCTTTAAGAATTTATTAAAAAGTATCCCTTGTTTTTAAGCATGACTCTTGAGTTCAAGCTTGGCCCCCTTCCTTTACAGGACTCATTTTTATTGGTAATGTGAAAAAACCAGTACAACGAATTTCAACCATCCTCATCAGCTCCTGCACGGCCCCTTCAGGGCCTTTTCTGTCCTAGTTCCCCCAGTTCACAGACATTTTTCTATCTTTTAGGGTTTGGGTAGATTTAATTAGACACTTGCTAGCACAACTCCGTTCTATTCAGCTCAAGTTTCTGGTACCGTAACTATCACCATAATCTCTGAACATGCCATCAGCAGCCACTTGGAAATTTAGTGCAGGGGCAGAGTTTTAGTTTTAAGCATCAGAACTGCAGAGTCCTGAATTCACCGCTTTAGTCTCACGGCTCATCACCCTGTTACAAACTCTCTTCATATCTGCCGATGTCCTACAAACAAATGCATTATTCATCATCACTAAACATACTTCTTCGACCAGTTAGTGGCATTTAGTCATCTCAAAGGGAAAGTTACTCAGTAAGTTTTAACAGCCTTCCTAGGTATACACAGATCCCTTCTTGGCTCTTTGCAACACGTAGTACAGAGGCTATGAATCTGTCTCTTCGTTGCAGCATTAAATGAAATAATAGTGAAATACGGTGAAATGGTATCATGGCAGTGCCTACTACCCCAAAAGAAAAAAAAAAAAAGAAACAAAACACAAAACCAACTCAAATAAGTAATTTAAAAAAAAGGAAAATATATCATCCTAGGCATTTAAAATATAAAAAGTATCTCCTCAGGTTTTCACAAGTCATACCTCACAACTAAAATGCCCGTTTCAAAAACAAACATAACCAGAATACTACAACGGATGTTCTCAACTAAACTGAGTTGGGCAATTGTCATAATCATTTCCTATAAATACTCTGAATTTAAAACAATGTCATTTTGACTCCGCTAGTCCTGTGACTAGGTTTAACAAACGTGAACATTCAAGCAAAACAAATTTTAGTGACAATATCCATGAGCAGATCTCACACTTGAAAACAAACCAAAAGCAGCAAAAATTTTAATACTGGTTTATAGTGAGTTGTGCAATTCAAAGTTTATTTAGTGTTAGGGTTCTGCAAATTTAAGCTTCAAGGTACAGGGAATTGTCTTTGATAAACAGAACACCTGATTCTGAGTTTGGTAACAGACAAACAGACCATTCAAAATTGATTTTTATGACAGACTATTTCATGATCCCTGTCCAGATGAAGTGCTGTGGATTATTTCAACACTTAAAGGAGGCTTAAAAGAAAGATGGGAACAGGCTTATTAGTAGGGCCTGCTGCAATAGGACAAAGGGCAATGGTTTTAAACTAAAAGAGGATAGATTCAGACCAGATATATGAAAGAAACTTTTTACAAAGGGGGTAATGGAACACCGTAGTAGGTTGCCCACAGAGGTAGTAGATGGCCCACCCCTGAAAATATTCAAGGCTGGGTTGGATGGGGCTCTGAGCAGCCTGCTCTGGCTGAAGATGTCCCTGCTCACTGCAAGGGAGTTGTATTAGGTGACTTCTACAGGTTCCTTCCAAACCAAAACATTCTATGATTCTGTGATTTAACTATTTCCATCTGTAAATCTGTACAAATAAAATGTGGATTCATTTTGCCTTTATGGTTCCATTTTTAGAGCCAGACCTCATGAGATGACTTGTTTTTCCTGCAGGTACTGGGCATCCCGAGCTCTTACTGATTCCAGGTGTACAGCTTTGGTCACCGCAATATAAGAAAGATATTAAGCTCTTAGAGAGTGTCCAAAGAAGAGCAGTGAAGATGGTGAAGGTCCTTGAGGGGAAGCCGTGTGAGGAGCAGCTGAGGGCACTTGGTCTGTTCAGCCTGGAGGAGACTGAGGGGAGACCTCACTGCAGTCACAACTTCCTCGTGAGGGGAAGAGGAGGGGCAGGCACTGATCTCTGCTCTGTGGTGACCAGTGACAGGACCAGAGGGAATGACCTGAATCTGTGTCAGGAGAGGTTTAGGTTGTATATTAGAAACAGGTTCTTTACCCAGAGGGTGGTTGGGCACTGGAACAGGTTCCCCAGGGAAGTGGGCACAGCACCAAGCCTGGCAGAGCTCAAGAAGCACTTAGACAGGCACACGGTGTGGCTCCTGGGGAATGTTCCTGTGCAGAACATGATTCTTATGGGTCCCTTCCAACTCAGATATTCTGTGATTCTGGGGTGTTTCTGGACACGCAGACCCCTAATGCTTGTGAGCTTGGCCCTACACCAGCACAGTGCTAAAGCCTGCAAACAGCTGGCTGGCGAACACCTTTCCATTCGTCTGTCTCCCTGTCATTTTGCACCATCTGAACCTTCTCGTTCAGAAGGTTTGGAAATGGTGTGTTTCAGTCAAGCTCGCCTCTCAATTCTAAGAACTTGAGAGCCGCCTAGTGGAGGCCTCTGCCTCAATCCCAAAATTGATCCCGAACTTCTTACCACAGTGCATTTCATTCCTTATTGATATCACTCCCGACACTGTCCTTACAGCTGAACACCACATAAGGACTTCAAATGGATTTCATATGTTTGTCTTTTTCACAGAAATGTGAATTGCTTTCTAAAATAAAATACTGTAAGTGGTTTAAAAAAAAAAAGAAAAAAAAAAGCATAAGGCAGAATTAGAATTAAGTGCTTATTTCCCGCTATGACAAAATCTTTTCTAACCTCACAGATCTCAGTATCAGACAAGTGGTCAGTACTAACAGGGAACTTAATTCTGTAGATACAAGTGTGAACACAATTAGAAAATACACAAGTAGACAATGATACATTCTATGTTATTAATATAAAACATCAGTCTGATTCACCAGCATCAAAAGCTATGAAAGTGTGCAACTGTAAACTAAACAAAACTGCAATCACGAACAAAATACCATTCTTTCAGATAGTTACCTTTTTCCTCTTGTTTGGCTATAACACATTTCATTAATGACCATGAGACGCAAAACTGCAAGGCACACGTGCCCTGGTGTATCACTGATGCATCAGGCTGAGCAGCAATTATTCAGGTGTGTATAAAATCTCCAGTTCTAAATCAGACTATGACTCTGCTGTTCCCTTTTCATCTATTATTGCTTTGCATGTAGAGGTTAATTAAAGTTGAAAAACATAATTAACCCTGTTTTAAGCCAATCTGGTATTCAGGAGCAAAATCTGATGTATATGAATATGTGTATTACTTGGATCTAAGTGACAGGAGTGGGGATTTCCTAGCTGCTTTTAGGGTTGTAATAAAACGGGGCACAGCATTAGAACAGCATCCATTGCCCAATAAAAGCCAAAGAACAAAGGTAAGGGAGCTTGGTAGTCAGGGATGTTCCCAAAGCTCAGAAAGAAGTGTCCACATGGGTTTATAGAGCACACTGGGAATCTATTCTAGCCATGGACAGCACCAGCAGTGACACCGTGGGGTTTATGTGTTACGGTTTTGATGGTACAGCACTCATATCTCATGATTCCTGTGAAGAACTCAGACAGGCCTACAAGAAGCCAGAGTGGGAGTGGAGGTAAGTCAAAGAACTGAGGGAGACCTGGAACAAGAAGCTCTGGCAGTGATGTGAAAGAGTTGGAGATCTGTGACAAATCAGAGAGGCCCATCTCAGACAAGGCATGGAAGTGCCTTGGACAGTACTCTTGAGGTCTCCAGGGCTGAGACCCTAATCTCATGATAGATGAGATTTCTCCATCATGGGTGTGATGGAGAATTACTTTCTGTGAAGAAGTAGGCTTACAGATTACACACATTCTACTTGACAGTAACATGTTTTGCAGGCATCATAGAGGGCCACATACTGCTGCGAAGAGCCTGATTTATTGTGGCACTGCTCTAGTTTTACCAACTGAAAATACCAGAAAGGAACTGACTTCAAAAAAACAAACAAGAAAACATAGAATGCAATCATATGAGTGAAATAATATCTTGGTTTTTACCCAAATTGGGTATTCACTCTGAACTGATTTCAACATCACTTTTAAAGCACAGTAAACTCCATTCAGCATCTGAAATCAAAACCACAAACACAGGTGAGGAGCTGAAAACACCTAATTTTCCATTTGGAAATCTCCAACAGCTGTCAAAATAGACACCAAATGGTAAAAAGTTGGAATAAGAGCAGAATAGAAGAGACATTGTCAGGAAAAGAATACCATCTTACCCAGAGAGAAGACAGGAGCAGTGAAAAGGCACATGCACTTACATCAACACACTTGTTCTCTTTTAGAGGTTTGAGAGGTCTGTCAAATCAAGCTAGTAGTGTTCACAAGAAAAACTGTTCCTTGAGTTAAGAACAAACTTTCTGTTCTGTTAGTGTGAAACATCCTGTGCACTGAGACCAGGCATGCCAAGAAATCCTGATTTAAATCATTATCAGATACATATGTTTACACACACACACACACACACATATATATAACACATAATATGTAGCTGGGAAAAAAAAAAGTCAAGTTTTTGTATATATCCAGGCAGAACAGAACTGGAATAACAAACAAAGCAAAAAAGAAAGACAAACAAAAAACAAACAAATGAACAAAAACAACCCCCCAAAAACCCAAACCAAAACAAAAAAAAAAAAAGGAAAAACCCCCCAAAAGCCCAGTTCTGTACCAGATGCTATAATATGCCTTCCTGGAATGGAGCATCATTGCCATTTACCGTGAGATCATGGTTTAATGAGCATGGGAATGCCCCATTAAGAGAAATCCTTGGAAGTTTCTGGTCTTTCAACTGCTGCTAATTCTAAGAAATGATTGAGCAACTTTACAAAATCCAGCTTGTTTAAGCTTATCCGGGGTGTTTAGCAGTTCAAGATATTTTGCCTCCTAGATAATTTTCCCTGTCTTAAGACGAAGGAAAGAAATTACAGGTATATAGTTTGACTTTGAAGTATGCTTTCTTGGCAGTAAATTTGAAATATTTTGCTTAAAGTATGTTATTTACTTAGGTGTCTGGATTCAGAGACAAATAAGGTTGCCCTGAAACTCGTAAATGGTATTGTTCATCTAGTCAAGTCTTTTATTATAAAAAATTCACACACAACCTGTAATACCATTTCTAAGGAAAAACTTTCAGTAAGGAGTTCTGCTATGACTGATATTCTGATCTAGTCTAATAAAATTCTCCAAAGGAACTACTGTTTTATTTTAGATGGCAATCTAGACTACAGAGTGCAATTAAAAAGAATAGTAAAAGCCATAAAGTTGCTACTTCGTGTTACCTTCAGAGAGGGCTTGCAGCCATAGCTTAAACCAAGCATGTTCCTAACTGCAGGCAAACTGTGACAGATTTTGTTTCACACAGGTGTGATTCCTTCCTCCACTGAGAGAAGACACTAACCTATTAAATTCTATAGTCTTCATCTCCTCATCATTACCTTAGATTATTGGGATAGACATACTGACCTCAGAGAACACTGAAGGATTTCAGGTTCACCTACGAGGTTAGAAAAGGGATCGTTTTTCTGTATTGTTCTTCCCCAGTGTTGTAGCTGATTATTTTCTGGAAAAGCAGCACATGAGGTCAAGATGTTCCATAGGACATAATCAAGGAAGACTACACACTTCCTAGGGTGTCTGTTCTCAGGGTGAGGATCCAAGCAGGCAAGCTTTCTGCCCTCCCAGGCAGGAGCTCTGAAGTGAAGGGAAATGACACTGGAGCAGAGAATCGAGTATTGGCCTCTCTGTGCACCACTGACTTTGCCTGTAAAGAGGAACTGGCAAATTGTGTACACTTCTGAGGATAAAACGAAACTAAAATACTAAATACAACTTCTGTGAAACTTGCCTGCAAAGCACACGTAGCCACCATGCAACAATCAAGCACATGGAGGTGAAAATCTTCCTGCTGCGACACACCTGCATGAATTCTGTATAAAACACAGGTTTGCACACAAGGCAGTCAGAAAGAAAAAGAAAGCTCTGTAAATGTGAGGAGAGAAAAAACTGTAGAAAAAAAAGAAAAATGAGGTGGAGGGAGGGAAATTGAAGAGGTGGAGAATTCTGAGAAATGGAGACTTCCAGTTTGGCTTCAGATACAAAGGGAGCTTTCTAACCTCCTAATACGTGGTTTCCTAGCAAATGCAGTGTTAGCATAGCCATGGGTATTTCCAGACAAGGAATTCAGTCATAAAAATCATGAAATCAAATAAATAAGTATAGTCTCAAATGCAATAGACTCACGTAAGTCAATTTTAATTCATTTTAAAGCCATCCTAAGTAGAATTATTATTCCAAAAGAAGAGATCTATCATGGACTTTTCTAAATTGACACAGAACTGTGTTAAGGATATTGACTGTAGCTGGAAAAGTAGTGGCAAGAGAAGAGAAAAAGGCGGTTTTTTTAAAAATAATTTTATCTATGGTTTTCAGTCCTACTTTAAGTAGGCTGAATATTAGAAGTGAAAACAATTGCTTTAGATTGTTTTTCAGTAACAGCTGTGGCTGTTGAAATTGCTACAGACATTAAGCACCAGATCTCCCTGTGAAAGGGTGACCCGTGCTCTGCTGACTATGAATCTATGCTGACTTACACCAAGCACACACTGCACAGTGCTGGTCACACGGGAAAGCAGATGGGAGGAGAAAGGAGGGGAAATAAATTACTTTTATTTGTGTTTAATAAAATTTGGCCTACAGGCTTTCTGTGACTCAGTACTGAACATCTGGGATTGATCACAGGATCACAAACTGAGAAGCAGTCATCTGGCTTCTAGAAATAAACACATTCAGTCCCTCTTCCACAGCGTTGTTTTCCTAATGATAAAATGCAACGGCCATTTTAAGTCTTTTTAATACTTTTAACTTTTTAGTACTTTTTGGTGGTACTTTTTCACATCGAGGCATCAGACAATGTTAAATTTCATTTGATCTTGGACTGGGGGCATTTGGGATTTTTCTCCACACACACACACAATTAATTCACCACTATTCTGCTTCAAAATTTTATGCTACAATGGGAGCCCTGCAAGTCCAACTTTTGTTAGTTCCCTTCCTCACAAGCCTCCTGGGAGCAGCGCAGTACCTGATGCAGGATGCAGCGCTGATGAGCTACATGGACCGGCGTTTCCTCTCTCTGGAGGTACGTGCTGCCTGCACCCTTCTGCAACTCTGCCTGACTGCAAGGAGCTTTTAACATGCATGAATGCTCTTCTGCTTGCGTGAACACGGAACAGTTCGTATGATGCGCGACAACAGGATGGCACATTTCCAGCTTTTTCAAATAAATACGTAGAATTGTAGCTAAACCTTGAACCATAGTGGTTCCTACTTACCACGTCATTTATTGCAGTATATAATTTCATAATGTTATATTTTTGTTCTGTTATCACGTGTATGTTTCGGTTTAAGACACCAATGAATTTAGCTAAAAGTGCAAATGTTTACATGGTACTGTCACAGTCCATCCTAGGGAATGGTATAAACACATTGTCAGCAGTAGAAGTGCTGTCAAGTGTTAACAAGGAGGTAGAAATTTATCAGGTATTTTTTCTGTATACAGATAAACTACTGTTCCAGGTGAGTTTAAGACACGTTTATGTAAACTAGAAGTGTATCTTTACTTTAAATAATTCCCTTATAGCTGGGAGACTGAAATAACCACTTCCTTTCAATTAATTAAATGTACCAGTTCTTGCTTCCTTTTCTGCAGTAAAAACACTACCAGTACTGCAAAATAACTCTTCAGTATTGGTGTGATATAATCATATATTATTTATCTTAAATCATTAACATGTCCTTGGCTCCTGGCCTGCACTGGCAGACTTTTAGAGAAGCTCTAACTTGCCTCATCTCATGTCCCTTTTTGTATAAAACTCTGACTGGTCTAAACTTCTCAACACAGAAGGAACTGAAGGATTATCCTGACATTCTGTTCCCATTGTGCAGACTGAGATTTAAGTTTTCTTAGCCACTACAGAAATAACTTCACATGATAGTTCTTTTTGGCACCTATTAAAGATTATGCAACTCCACCTGTGGCATTTGGTCCAAGGGGCACCAAACAAAGAACAGGACAAAGGGCGAGGTAGACACTGAAGGCAGCACTTGAAAACATTTAAAATAAAGTCCTTGTAGAAAGTCATTAAAGAGCTTCCTGGGGACTTATGGTCTTGTATAAATGGGGGAGGGAGGGAGGGAGGGAGGCACAAAGCAAACAAACCACCACCAAGTTTACATGGAACACTAATCATTCAGGAAACCCAGACATCCCCTAATCAAACACCACCGTAAAACCAAAACATCTGAAATCCGTGCGTGAAGCACCAAACCAGAACACCCGCTCCAGCAGTTAGATCTGCTCTGATTGTGTGTTTGGGCTTAAAGACTGGCTCAAATTCCTCATCTTCCCAAAGTGGCAGCTGGGCTACTATTTTCAGGACACCTATGAGCTTTATAGAAGCAGCTGCATTGCAACAGAGAAATCACATTCCTCACCACTGAAAACATTATTAATTTGAATGTAGGTGAAAAGAAATATGTTCAGGTCTGGTTTTGGTTTTTAAATATAACCAATTATTTGACACAGAAAAGAACCCCAAACAAACAAACAAACAGAAAACACCCAGACAACTGAAACTTCCTCAAATATAGCACACCAGTACTTTCATTTTCCCTTTTAAATAGACGTAAAATAGCTCCACTAGATTCTGCCTTGGTCATAAGAGGCATATTTATGTGTAATGTTCCTGTTGATAGTTCTGCAGAAAACTTTGAGACTGCTCCACCAGTGGTCTTACAGGAGGAATTCCAAAGTTTCTGAAAAGCAAGTAATGATAGATTGTGTACCACTAAGTACCTCTGGCTGTCTCCACCGGAGCACTTTTCCCTCTTTAAGCAGCAAAACAAAGTATCTGGCTGTCAGTAAACACATCAAGGCAAAACAAGTGGGGTTTTGTCCAGACCTGTGAATGCTTGTGCCAGTCCCATGTGTCCCCTTCACACAGGTAGCCAGCAAGAGCCAATAGTTTAAAACAGATGGGTGGCAGGACTGGACAGGAGAGAACAGCATGTTTTTTTCAAAGTAACCATGCATGATGTTGTAATGTGCACAGAATATCCACGTATATCCATGTGTTTTCTTCCTGTGTTCCAACTTAAGAAGAGGCTGGAAAAATGCAACCAAGACATACTGGATTATGTGGACGAATTCCGAGACTTTTCAAAGATGGCACTGTCGCGCCTGGCAGGACTGAACTCTTATAAGGCTGAGGTTAAGAGTGAAGTGCAGAATTTGCTCACAAGAATTGAACGAGCACAAAGGGACATTGACTATTTTGGATCTGTCACAGATTCTAACCCATGTGTAGAAGTGCACGAAGACCTGGTGAAGCAGCAGCTCCTTGAAGAGGCAGAAGAGCAAAAGAAACTTAAATTCATGCTTAATGCAAGTAAGAACAGTTTGCCTTTCAGAACTTCGGTGTGAATGAGCCAGTCCCCTAACCAGTGTGTGAATGCTGATGGAGGGATAACAGATTTCCATTAGCTATGTGAATACCACTGATAATTGCAAGGAGGGTTGGCTGTGTAAATAACAGACTTACAAAAACTAAGTATATGCAAAAAAGGCACGGGAGAGGGAGGGAAGAAAGTACAAGTAAACATTTATTTTGCAGATATTCTAACTGCATATCAAATTAATTCTTTGGAAGCTGCTTTTCATTGTAAAGTAATGTAAAATCCTCTGAAGATAAGAATTTCTGAGTACTGAAGCTCTAACAAGGAATTAACAGTGGCCCTTGCTGTCTGGAGTGGGCAAGGGTCAAAATCTCAACTCAAAAGTGAGTTAATGAACACTTCATTCACTTCATTCACAATTTGCATCTGGTTTACTGTCCTCTGTTATTCTTTCTCTCTCTCTCCCCTCCTTGTACTTTATCAGGAGAGCACTCTGGCTTAGCCAGATTTGAAAATTAAGTGTTAAGGTACCCAGCATGATGCATATATATATATATAAAATATATATATATACACACACAATCTATACTTTAAAAAAATAAATTTATAATTATAAGTATTTTTACCTTAAAAAGTTGAGTTACAGATGCAAATTATGTATTGTAGATGTATTTAGTCTGTTTTCTTTTCATAGAAGAAATGAAAAATAAACAATATCAGGTTTTTTTAAAGTTTTTTTTAAAAGGCAGGTGAAAGACCTTTAGCATCATCAGTTACATAATTCCACCAAGTTCGATAGAATTAGGTTGATCTAATTTTACAAATAAGTTTACAATTTCTTCCTTGAACTTTTCTAGCAAAAGAGTATTAAGGCAGATGATTACCAAAACAATCATTTATTCTGTTTCTAAACTCTAATCATACACCACAATTGAGTGCTTTGGCTATCAATATTTCTGTTTTCCATACACAGAACTTTTCAACATTAGGCATTTTTTTTAGAGAAGCCCAAAAATTGAGGAATTTTTAAACTGACTGTGTTTAGGACACTTTGAAAATTGTATCTTTCTGAGAGTTTCAGGGAGGGAAAATTTACTTTCCATTTTCCCTTACTGGAATTCATTGTAGCAGTTCTTAGTAACTTCACTTTCAACTTTCACTTTGCTGTCAGTACTAGTCAGAAGCTTTTCCCATTGAAGTTGATGGCAAAACTAATCCCTGTGTAGGTTTTACAGCACTTGGAAAAAGTAGCAAGACCCTCAACTCTAGCAAATAGTATCTCTGCTTCTATCACATCATATCTTAACCAGAATCTACGATTATTTTTCTTGAGTCACACCAAAACTCAGGCAGAAAAGTGTTTTTTAAGTCCAGCTGCGTTACTGGTTTTGGTTTAAGTTCACACAGACTTGAAAACAATGATGTAGAATCGCTGTTTTTACATGCAATAGCCCATACCTCATCCTGCTTTGGGTGGGAAATGAAAAATTATCTCCTGCACATTTTGGAGCATGATAAGAAACAGTGGGCTTTGAAGGTATCATTACAGAGAATGTGGAAAAATTTTGGTAAAATTTTTGCTTACTGTGAATGTCTTGATTTCTCAGTCTCCCTCCAAACTGTTGTAAACAACAAGGAGAGCTAAAAATTTCTCTCAAGAATAGAGACACTCCATAGATTTGGGATTGTAACACGGCTATTTCTCCTGCAGAGGAAGATGTTGCTAATGCTGGTTAGGTATTTTGATTCAGCAGCTTTAAGTTCCTAGAATCTACTTAATCAATAAATGTTACTTTTGAGAAAGCTATTGTGTCTTGTTCAGAGATGGTGCTTCCAGAGTGAGAACTTCCAAACAAACAAACAAACAAAAAAACTCCATGCTGGAGAAGTAATATCCAAATTCTTTGATTAGAGGGTATCAGTACACGCAAATGACATAAAGATTGTTTTCTAAAGGCAAATGGAATCTTGCCACTGACTTCAATCGGTTCATATCAGGCCAAATGGGGAGGCTGCTTTTGCTTTCTCTATTTCATCTGCTGCCAGAACTTCCTGCCTTAGAGCTTTGTTTGCTCTGTTTACTGAAATGGCGGCACTTCACTGAAAGCAGTTCTTTAAACTTCAAATACTGTGTCTTGTAATTTATGGGTGCCTTTGGTAAACAAGCTTGTTAATATGCTTTGCAATAGAGTTTTTGCTGGAAAGGATGGTGCTTGATAAAGATCTTAGCGTCTAAACACCCGAGCCTTCACAAGCTTGATGCTTTTTGGTTTTAAACGTCTATGCAGAGCGCATACAAAATGCAATGAAGCCAAAATTATGACTGGCTCTCTGCTGACGCCAATTTTAACCCTATAGTGAGGTAAAGAACTGTGCAATCCCACCAGCCATGCCCCTAGCACAAGAATTGATAACACAGGCACCATACCAGTTCATTTGAAGAACGTATGCACATTCCTGGTTTTGTGAGCTATGCATTTGTTCTAGTTCCTTTGTGCTGCAGGTGTTGGGAAGGGGAATGGGAAGATAGCCCAGTGTTTTGGCTTTCTGTTATGCTGATCTATTTTTATTTGTCTTCATAATATAAATGCATAAAAAGAGGCTAAGTGAGGATAAGAGAAGTCCTGAAAGAAAAATACTATACACGTGGCGTTTCAGGACAATGGATTTTGATTCGTACGCCTTCAATAGGAGATAAATTTGATTATTTCACTGTGATAACCTAAATCAGAAGTCAGTTCTCTGAAGTAAAAATTATAACCCTGTAAAAGAACTGACAAGAATAATCACAGAATCAGTAACTGTGCTCTTGGTCTCCTCTCAGGTACACAAATGGAATCCCTTTTGGATAACGCTGCTCTAATAGAACAAAGCCCAACCCGCTATGGGTAGCTGAAAATACACAGTTTTCTTAGCAGGAATATATCATATAAAACTATCTTCAGCCTTATTTATCATAGCCACACTGCTGACATCTACTGATACATTGGCCCTGGTCTTAGAGTAGAATTGAAAGGAAACTAAGTATTTCAAAGAAAGGAAACCAGAAAATTCACAGATATTCTAATTTTTCTTTTTCTTTGGGTGTTTTCTTGCAGGTTGTGACCACATGCTTGCAGGTATTAAGTCCCTAAAGATAGTTAAGAAGACTGGAGACAAGCATGGCTCTTGGATGAAAGATCCCGGCAAAAAGCATACAAAGATTTATTTATTAAATGGTTCTGTAAATAACGTTATTTTGGAATTTGCAAATATAATGACATTCATGGAAAACAATCACACACTACCTGCTCGCAGAGTCACATTGCCATTTCCCTGGGAAGGAACTGGCCACGTCATATATCAGGGTTTCCTGTTCTACCACAGATATGGCTCCTTAAGTGAGATTATCAAATTCAATATACAGAGCAGAAAAGTAGCTGACCAAATGCTGCTGCCGGGGGCTGGGAGGATTCCTGCCTATCAGCTTTCCCCACACACAAAAATAGATCTTGCCATCGACGAGCACGGGCTCTGGGCAATCCACGCGGAGCCAGAGACCGGAGGAAACGTTGTCATTACTAAAATCAACCACATAACCATGGCAGTGGAGCACACCTGGGACACGCCCTGCAGCAGCAAGGGCGCCGAGGCAGCTTTCATGGCATGCAACACCCTCTACGTTGTCCACAACTCTCCTAGTGGAGGGAGTTCTCGCATACGCTGTGTTTATGATGTTTTGGGTGCTGTAAACGCCCATGAAACCCCGGCACTGCATTTCCCAAAACGCCAGGGGAGCCATTCCACCATACATTACAATCCCAAAGAAAAGCAGCTCTTCGCCTGGGGTGATGGATCCCAGATCGTTTACAAGCTTCACACACAGCAAAAAGCTTAGAATCTTCAGCAGCTTTTTAAATAGACCTAAGAGCTACCAGTCCACTGTCAACACAACCATTAATGTGCATTAAAATTACATTGTATCCATCTTTAACAACTTACACCTGTTTTACATAAATTTGGGCTTACCCCAGTGATCTTAAACTAACGTCCGGTGAAGAATATGTAAAGTCTCCATTATTATGAATTACATGATGACTAAATGCTACACAGGGACAACCCATACACACATAGTAGTCCTGAAGTCTAAGGTTAATTAAAAGGAATAACAATCCATCTCTGACACATTCTCTTCCTCCCAAAACTATGTATTCTGCTTCAGTGCTATGGAAATCAAATCAGAAGTCCTTCCTGTCCAATACACACTATCTGACAGTCTCCACTACTCTGAAGGTCAGTTTAGAAAGCCTTCTGGTAAGCAATATAAAATCACATGCTTACAGAGAAATAATCTGTAAGTTTTAACAGGAGAGGTTTATTACCTCACAAAGTGTAAGAGTACAGACCCTCACAAACATGGTTTATATTTAACATATAACTCTCATACATCACACCAAGGCTATTCCTAATCATTGAGTTTTTAAAGTATTTCCGTGAAATTTCCACATTTTTCTTATCCAAATAGCTGTATGGTCCAGTTAAACCTGACCATACATTAGCTGCAGCTAAATATTCACTTTTGTAAGCTTCAAGTTGCCACTTTTCAATATTTTTTTAGTGTATAACTGCTTGGGTGTCAGAAGGAATGTTCCTAGATAATCTGTTCTGTATCAAACACTGTTTTTTAAGATGTTCTACATGTCCCTCTTTGTTTCCTTTCTCATTAGTCCTCTTTCAGCATTTAATTGTGAGGCATTTCCCAATCATTTCCATTGGTCATAGCAGAATCTTTCTCATCCCAACCTCCAACTCCAGGAAAATACCTGTTCACAAAGGTGGTCCTGATTAGCACAATGGTGCAAGAGAGGGCATGTCACTGCTCAGTCCTGTGTTTGAAGGTAACAGATAAACTCCAGGTAAATACAAACACATTTTTGTTTCAAAAAGTAAACTGACTTTTAGTGTGAAACGCAGGTACTGGCTGCAGTTTTGAGTTGTTGTGGTGGGTTTTTTTAATTTTAATGATAGCTGTATTTCTGTTTAATAACAAACAAGCAACAAAAAAAAAAAACACAAGGGAAAAATAAACACGACACAAAAAATTCTCCCCCAAAGCCCACAAAAAAAATGGTGCTTGAATAGCAATCCACAGCTGTTCCTACAGAAAGCCCATTTTGTTCTTTACACTGAAAGAGCTGTTGTTCTGCTTAAATATAGCCACAACAGAACAGCCAAACATCAGAGAATGATTTTGAAAAGGACTTCCAGAATTCAACTAAGAGCATATAGACTCCTGAGCTGCAATAGTGATACTCAGCTTTTAGGAAGAAAAACCCTGTAACATTCTAAGCAGCCTTAATGACTAGAGCATTACTTCTGTGTTACAGAAGCCATAGGAAAGCACAGTTGAAGACACCTCAGGCTGACAGTAAGGTGGGTTGGCACTGGTTTCCTGCATGAGCATAGGTTAAAGGCAGGCTTGACTATTTGGCTTTTTGTTGCTCATCTGTAGAATTACAAATGCCTAAATACAGAATTGTATTAGCCACCTTTGGAAGGCTTTGAGATCTTTTACTGTAAGAAGACGTGCAATTTTCTTTATTTAAGAAATAAAGGCTTTTGATGCAAACATGGATTGAGTCTGCTCTTCAGAATAGGCATTGTTGGGATGGGGTATGTGCCACACTATTACACAACTGAGAAAGCCTATGTTACTGTTCTGTGTAGAGCTTTCAATGAGCAATCCGCAAAAGTTCAAGCAGGATCTTCTCTGAACCTTGCTGCCTGGGAAATCCAAGCTTCATAATAAATTTAAAGCACCCTGTGCCTGCCAGTGGCCAAGACTTCCCACCCGCGGGAGAGGGAGACAACCACCTTGCACGAGGTCTCCCAGCACTCCATAAAAGAATTGCTCATTGCCAAGTGCTGTGTAGGCCCTTCTTCCCCATCACCTCGTCCTGTGCCTGGAGTGTGAGGAGATTCCATCTCCTCTGCATGGAGCCCCAAGGGAGAGGGGTTGGAATCCTTTGAGCCACTGCGCCAGCACCACGCAAGGAGTCTGTGGCAGGCCACTGAAGGAGTTCCTTGGGACCTGGACGTGGGTGTGGTGCTTTTCAGTCTGAGGCTCACTCTGGCTCTATTTTACAGTTTTGAGGATGAACTTTTGCTTTTCTTAATCCCCATGGATATTTCTAGTGTTCTTCTCTAACACAAAGCATGATTCCATCTCTGCACTCATGGGTGAGTTTCCACCACGTGCGCTTCACCACAACTATGACGAAGATAAAGAACAATTTATAATGCTTCAGTCTTGCTCACACTCTTCCCAGAGCACAACATAGATTAGGCTACTGGTCCTACAGCGTGAAATAAGCTGGGAAATGGGCTGTGGGTTGGGGCAGCATATGAATCTTGTGGACTGGAGTGACAACAATATCTTCGGCTTACAGCAGCAATGATGCAGTTGAGAGAGTCATGTGTGTGAATATGTTCTGTGCTGCTGATCGATTAACATTCAGGTAAGAAAAAGACAGCATGCTTTCTCCTCCAACTTTCTGGCAATGTCATAAATATATATGATCTGATTAATTTTCATGACTGATAGCACACAAGCAGATGTTTTTGAGGAAGTCAGAAGAGGCATTTGGTTAACTGCTGGATGAAAAAGGGCAAAAATAAGGACTGCTTGTTCAGAAATGGGAAGAATCGCAAACATCTGAATTGAATAATCTGCTCCAGCATAGCAGCCTCCAAAAAGCAAGGACAAAGCACTGTCACAGCAGTAGTGAGCCGTGACAAGACTGCATGAAAGAGGGCATTGACTCCCAGTTCAGGTAGATGATACGATTGTTACCATGGGAATGAAATTGGTACAAGGAGATGAACACAGAGAAGTCTTCATCAGGAACAAAAAACACAAATGAGTTTATGACCTCTACCTTCACCATCTAGATAACAGCCATTACTGCCCTTGTCCTCTCATGCTGTGCCTTCTCCATGTGCTTGTTTCATCTGAACCACTGGCTTTTTGCTTTTTCACAGCTGCATTTTCATGTTCAGGCTCAACAGACAGGTCCTCTTGGGTTGGCTCTTTTGCTTTGCTGCAGCTCTCAGGGTAGAATCCAGTGCTCTCTACTATGACAGCAGGATCATCCTCCTCCTGACAACAGCAGCACTGCTCGATGCTGCAGTAAAGGTTCCTCACCTCTTCACTGATACCACAGTTACCTTGTCCTTTCTTGCATTAAATCCTGACTGACTCTTCTGCAGAAAGCTGGCTCACGCCAGGATATTCTACAAGGACTATGTCCTGTTTGCACCTGAAACAATCAGAATTATCATAGACAGAAAGGTTTTCAGCCTTCTCTGATTTATTGACACCTGTGTGATGAATTTAAGCTTTCTGACAACAGTGGGCTTGCTTACTTTTTTGTGCATGCCACGGATCTTTGGACTGTATGTCAAAAGCAACTTGCCAGTACAGCAGAGCTTGATGCTGGGAGCATGGTGTAAATGATGTCAGTATAACTGGGTTTATCTTTACAGTGCCCATCAGAGATAAGCTTGTTTCTCAGAAAATAATCATCCTTTCTCTTTTTCTTCTTTTCTATCTGCCTGGATCTGGAGGATGTGATCCTGTTTTAGCATTCCTGCAAGCAGACACCATACAAAACCCACACTACACATTTATTACAGATGGGTTTACCACTAAGCAGGGCAAATATTACATGCCTACTGTCATCCTGCTCTGTAACACTGTGTTTTTTTCCCCATGTGATGTTTCCCACCCTTTCTGTCAGGGTCACCAGTCAGAGGACACGGCTGCAGAGACAGCATGGAAGCTTAGCAAAGAAACTGCAGAACCAAAACCATTAAGACACGGCTCTCTTAATACTGAAGAAATAGCTCCTCCTGAAGGCAAAAATCCAGACCTGTGACTTTTTAAGTTATTTGAACTTTTCATGGTTTTACATTGCATATAGGGAAATAACATTCTATTATACTTGCACCATATTAAGTCCTAAGCCCAGAAAAAAAGGAACATACAGAATCACAGAGTCAATTAAGTTGGAGAAGATCTCTGACATCAAGTCCAACCTTTGACTGAACACTACCTTGTCAACTAGACCATGGCACTAGGTGCCACATCCAGTCTTTCCTTAAACACCTTCAGGGATGGTGACTCAACCACTTCCCCTCGGCAGCCCATTCCAATGCTTGATAACCCTTTCTGTGAAAAAAATTTCCCCTGATGTCCAGTCTGAACCTCCCCTGGTGCAGCTTAAGACTACATCCTCTCATCCTGTCAGTGATTGCCTGGGAGAAGAGGCCAACCCCCACCTGGATACACCCTCCTTTCAGGGAGTTGTGGAGAGCAATAAGGTCACCCCTGAGCCTCCTTTCCTCCAGGCTAAACAACCCCAACTTCCCCAGCTGCTCCTTTTAGCACTTACCTGCCAGACCCTTCACCAGCTCCACTGCCCTTCTCTGGACACATTCCAGCACCTCAGTGTCCTTCCCAAATTGAGGGGCCCAGAACTGGACATGGGACTCGAGGTGTGGCCTCGCCAGTTCCAAGTACAGAAGGACAGTCACTTCCCTGTTCCTGCTGGCCACACTATTCCTGATACAATCCATGTGCCATTGGCCTTCTTGGACACCTGGGCACACTGCTGACTCATGTTCAGCTGCTGTCAACCAGCAGCTCTGGGTCCTTTTCCACCAGACAACTTTCCAGCCGCTCCTCCCCAAGCCTGTAGCAACACATGTCCCAAGTGCAGGAACTGGCACTTCTCCTTAGTGACCTTTTCTATTAAACATGCCATAAGTTCTGGGACATCACTACTGCAACTACACAGGGCATTTAGAAAAACCAAACATTGCTAATAGTAGGTGATATTTTAAGGGATAAGCCAAAATAACTGACTATGCACAAGAATTACCAAATCATATGGGGAGTTTCCCTAAGAAACAAGATCAATTTAGAAACACACCTCTCACTGTGGGTTACGGCAAAACATGTATAAAAAAGACAAAATTGAAGTTTTTTTCATTTTGTTCATATCTTATTAGCATAAAGAAATTTTCTCCTGTGGTTGAAACTAACAGTTAATTTCAAATAAAAAATCTTGTACTCACTGACATGAAAAAAGGTAATGGGTTTGTCTTGGAATTTATTATTGTAAAATATTTCAAAACGACTGCTGTTTCAAACCCCTTTTAAAATAATTTTGAACAACTAAAATCTTTATGTGGAAGAGGTTAATAAAAAAAAATAAATCTCTGAAGTGCTCCCTATGTGAGTGTCATATTTATTACAGATAACCATCTGCCTTTCCTTTTTATTTTGAGCTGACTTCTCAGTGGGACTGACCCCATGCAGTGAGTCAGTGCCCACTCCGTGATTACAAGACTGAGGCTTTTCTTTCTGCTCTTTGAACTGTTTCTTAAAAGTAGAGGAACAAGGGAAAAAATATCTGTAGAAAATGTTTTGTTATTTGATAGACCTCCAGGACTATTTCAAAAAGGAAATACTTCTAAAATGGCTAATTTTTGAGAGTTCCAAGTAGTCTCTGACTTGATTTCCTATTTCCCAATACTGTCCTCATCCAAAAAATGTCAGTCTGAAAGATCCAGCATTTGGGAGCAGCGGTAGAAATACCGACTTCAGGATATGTTGGGCCTGTAAAGGAAAATACACCTTTGTTTTTGACTAGTTTACTTAAACTTCTAGAAGTAGAAAATGTGTTACATGAATGTTTCTGTCCCAATAAAATGAGAAAAAGCAGTTTAGTCCAGGTTGTTTTTTCATTCCCAGAGCAAATATATTCTAAATCATCACTTTGCTTTTCTAAAATAAACCACTTGTATACAACAGAATTTGAGGATGTTATGGCCTGGGGTTTTTTTTTAAAATTAGATGGGAATCAGAAAATATCAAAATTGACAAAAAATGGCTTAATCTTGAGAGTCAGTCATGTTTTTTTCATAATGCCTGTAATAAGTTATGCTTGTTTGTACACAGGCCTCTCTTGACCTGTTTGGAGTAGTCAGATATTTTATTTCTGTTCAGAACTATATGGAGGTTTAGATAAACCTGCAAGAATGTGCTTTTACAGAGTAAATCTTTAAAAAAAACCTTTGGCTTTCTGGCACAAACACATTTATTTACCAGTATGTGCAACAACCAACTTTTGTATTTCGACATAACTTACATCGTGTATGCCACAGGGGTTCCAATGGCTGTCATTAAGGATGTTGTACAGAAATACTGAACTTAATTTGTTTGAAGCAACTGTGGTTTTCCCTGCACGAAGTAATACCTACATGGAGCACGGAGGTTATTTAATGTAAGGAGTTTCCAATGCTGCATTGACTGGAAATCATATGAGTGGTCAAGGTAAAAATACAAACAAAACCATGGCCATAGAAAGCGACACCACCGATCCTAACTTCATGAGATCTGTAGTCATTTTTAGCCTCTAAGTTTTCAAAAACTCCGAGCTCAAAGACTTGGAATTGCTACACACTTTCTCACTCACTTTCATGAAGAGGACAGCGAGATCTCTAATGAACACAGGCCAAGAGAGGCCCAGGTGTGTGCTGCCCCGGCTCCCTACTATCAAAGCATTACATCCAGTTCCTGCTACCTCAGTGCTGTTTTCTGTGTGATAAACCAACTCTTTCCCAGTCTAGCTGTCGTTAAAGACTCAACTTCTGGGCTACCCATTTCTAAAAAAAAAAAAATCATCTGAAAAACAGTCAGAAAAAAATAGGGTAAAATTCAGTAACTACAAGAGCAAAGACTACACTTAGGTAGGAATGATTTTCACAATTACAAAAAAACTCCTGAGCTTCAAATATGTAAAAAAAAAAAAAAAGGTAGAAAAGAAGCATCTGTCCCCCCTTATCACTGATGGACAGAAATAATTCAAACCGCAGTCAGGTTAGACATACAAAGCTCTCTGACTACAAGCCTACTGAGCCTTGGCACAGACCTTTTCATCTCAGAAATTTTCAGTGACAGGAGGCTCGCAATATCCACTGTCAGGAACAATACTGGCTTGAGCAACCTTGAATTTTGGCAGGCGATAGATCACAAGAGCAGTTACCTGCAGAGAGGAGGAGTGGTCTCTGGGGCACTATCTAAGCCATCCTGGCAAGTTAACTGAGAAAAATGAACATATTGTCAGGTGTCTATTTTTTCTCTAAGAATCAGTGCCCCTCCTGAAAACCAGTGAAGCTCCAAAGCTGACAAAAAAAATCACTTGAACAGACCAGCTTTTCTGTATTTGCTCATGGGACACTCAGTCTGTGTGGTCTGATGTTGCATTCATTTGATTTGAAATATGATTGGCAATCATTCAAACCCAGATAATTTTATTATCCTTACCTGGGTTCTCTTGTCCAGTGTTTGTGATACATGAGGTTAGAAACAGTATTTTAATTAGGATATTGGAGTAAAGATCATTTAAATAGAGGACTGGCACACCTGATTGTTCTGTGACCTCAAAGTTAATCACAATTTTCTTATTCTTAATTAATTACTGGAAAAGGAAAGAATCAAACATATGAACACTAATTGCTAATGCAACGAATTAGATCCTAAACTTCTTACACATTTATCTGTTATCCACATACTATTTTATAAGTAATCATCTTACAGTGTTTCTGGGAGCAGCACTGATCTTACATTTTTTTCTTTTTTTTTTTTCTGATCTCATGTTATACCTGAAACTTTCTGCAATCATTAACAAACACCCAGAAAAAAATGAAGTGCTTTTGGGAGTTTTTAAATATAGGGTTTTTTTCAGGCTATTTCATTTAAACAACACATATGACCAATTATTTTTTCTTTTAAAGGCCCAGTCTTACACTGCTTTCATTATTACCGTCCAGTGCCAACATAATTTTCTGTGTACATACTCAATTTAAAATCAGTAGTGTCCCATACAGAGTGATGGCTCTCCCTATAAGAACTGCAAAGATTTACTTTGGCTTTATGCTCACACCGTATTTTTCCAAAAGCAATTTTAATGTGTCTGCAAGACGCATCCTGCTTTAATGCCAGCTTTCCAGTGCCACATGTACAGTTGGTAAAGACAGCTTTGACAGAAAAATTCGAAACCTGTTTTAAACCCTTAGCTCTTCTTCATACAGAAGCAAAAAAACCCAATCAGGTATTTTAGTCCCAGAGGCAATCACCTCTGAAGTCTGCACAGAACTTATATCACCATGGAAAATGTTATGTCCTATCAGTATCTCAAAAAAAACCCGATAAAATTATTTCAGTAATCTTTCTATCAAAAGCAATTTTGCTGAATGCTATGAATTGTTTGGTTGCTCCCTTATTTCGGAAGCTAGTGAGTACATCCAGAAAAAATGCATTTCCTATTCAATCGTTTGACCATGAAATGCAAGCATAAACTTGCAGGATTAATAACAGCATTGAAGGTAAAATGTACTGTTTTAAGTTTACAGAACTTACACGTAGACAAACTGGAACACCCCCCCCCCCCCGATAATATTGGTATCGTAAGAAAAATAACACATTCCCATTCTTGCTGCACATTTGGTACCACTACATTTCTAGTCAGTCTTGTCAACAAATAATTTCTTACTAAATTTCAAAGAAATATCATTAATTACCCAACTATAAATTGTATGATACAGAATCATAGAATCATTAACGCTTGAAGAGACCTCCAAGAAGATCATCAGTTCCAATCTTCAACTGAACACCACCGGGTCAACTAAAACATAGCATTAAGTGCCATGTCTACTCATTTTTTGAACACCTCCAGGGATGGTGACTCCCCAGCTTCTTTGGACCGCCCGTTTCAATACTTAATGAGCCTTTGAGTGAGGTAATTTTTCCTAATATCCAAACTGAACCTCCTCCGGTACAACTTGAGACCATTGCCCCTTGTCCTATCGATAGTTGCCTGGTAGAATGTTGTAGAGGTTTCTCTGAGCATCCTCTTCTCCAGGCTAAACAATCCCAGCTCCCTCAACTTCTCCACATTTTAGTCCAGACCCTTCACCATCTCCAAGAAATTCAAAATATGTCGGCAACAGTCAGAAACTTGCACGTTTACATTTTGACATGCACAAGTGCGTACACATAAGCAGGAAAATAAAAGGTACACAAGTCTACAAATACAAAACAATCCATATGAGCCATTATAGTTTTCCATGTGAAATCAAAACCCTACAACCATGTATCTTGAGCTTATTTCATAACAGCACCATCTTCTTCTTGAAGGGCAGAAGAGGTGTAATTTTTTCAAATGAAAACATTTGAGTTCTCCCCACCCACCACCATCCAGCTACTTCTGCAACATAAACCTCCATAGATTTATCAGTCAGAGCACAGCACTGAAATCCAGGTGGCACAATTAAGTTGCAGTTTATCTTACTAGATATGATTTTATTGGCTCCCTCTAATAGAATTATAGGCCAAGGAAGGTGCTGATTATCATATCCATAAGCAAACTTTGTGGTGAATTATTTATATTAACATCTGCTGTCATTATATTTGTCTGATACTACTAACAACATTAAATCAACTTCAACACTGTAAGTATTAGTATCCATAAACATCACTTCTTATTTCACCCTTGTTTGTAACTATGCTAAAAGAATTTATTTGACTGTTTGGTGAGGAAATACAACATCACATGACTGACTAACCAGAAAAACAATAAGGAATGCTCATAAACAAGGTATGAATACTTTCTGAAAAGGAATGTGGTATGTACACAGACAGAGAATCCTGATATCTGACAGTGTGCAAGCACGACAAAGGAGAACTAAATTCATATCCTTATTCATTCCATTCCTTCAGGGAAACAAATATTTAATCTGTGTACAGTTGCACTGAATAAAGTCAGCATTTTAGGTTCTCTGTGAATGGTGAACTAGGCTTTAAGACCAAAGGAGTTTTTTAAAGGAGTTGAAAGAAGCAAACCTCTTCCTGAATATATCAGCTAAAAAGAGATCTTAACAGCAGGAATAAGTGATTTACAATATCAAAAAGTGAAACATTTCTCAGGTTGAATCTGTGAGACACAATTCAGGTCTGGATGCAGAAAGCCACTATCTTAAGCCACAGTGATGACAGAAATACAGCCATTATCATACCAGCAGGTTTTTTATACTGGGGTGCCTCTTTTGACTTGACATAAATTAATATTTAGGAAAACAATGAAGACCATGGTGACTATAAATATGAAAAAAAAAAAAAAGTCTAGTTCCCTATCAAGATAGAGCACTTCTGCTAAAACAAATATCAGAGCCACGATAAAGATGACTGACCATAGTTATTTCCTGTTCAGAGCGGATTTTTTGGGAGACAGAATCTCCTAACTATTCATCAACTAACAAGTCAAAGACAGCTCACACTGAGAAGACGCAGAGAATAAATTAGTGTTATGATACCACACAGTAACATATACACCTTAAATTTAAGCTTGAATCTGTATAACCAATTTAAACCACAACTTACCTGAAAGGGCTTGCTAACTCCCCAAGTGTCAAAAATTCACAGCGTTCATAAACAACATCTCCTATGACTAATTCTCTTTTTATTTGAACTAACAGAAACTACAGCAAGGCACAGAAGGAAAGTTTTGGTTTTCAAACAGAGGTAAGTTCATTTAGAGGCTTATATAGCTGCAATCAGTGTGAAATCACAACAGGACTCTGAGATCATTGGCAGTGAAACACAGGTTTTCTCAGATCAGCCAAAACTCCTGCAGCTGTGGCACTGTGATGAAGCTAAAAAACACCTTTCTCATGCTGATACTTAACTTGGTTCCCCACCAGCTCCAATCCCAAGGTGGTATAAAGGGGCATGAAGCCTGTACAGCTTCTACCCCCGAGTTTTAGACCAGTTCATCCCCCATTATGGGATGGGGGCAGAATGCATGATTCGTAAGGAACATGTCTCTGATTTCCTAGCTGGAAATATGTACACAGGCAGCTCACAGAGAAGACTTCGGTTTGGATTTGTTTACTTCCAACCAACAGAAACATATGCTGGGACTTTCATTCATGATAAGATCCATTCATCTATGCAGAGACCATAAAGTACACAAGCCACGTACCTTAATTTCAGTGAAGTGGGCAAGGTGGTTTGTTTTGGCCATGCAAGAGAAAGGAGAATTTTAAAGTGGCTGACATTCTTCATAGTCCCCCACTAATGCTTTCAAATTTACAAGAAATCTGCCATAAATTCAAATCTTCATCATCTTAAATTGACTCTCTTTCTTGATAGTTAGCTTTAAATTTATAGGCCATACACTGGAAAACTAACATTGCTGTAGTCAGGTTTTATGGTATGAGACTTTAGATCACTACTCTAGTTAATTTAAAAAATTAAAACACATTAGGATATATTTCTCTGGTTACTTCTGAAATCTAATGAAAGTATAGTGACCAGTATGTGGGCAGTCATCTACAAAACAGGGTTACAGCTCAAAGGCAGGGCAGAGAGAGGAGACATTTTAGCCTTAAAAAAGAGCAAACAAACAAAACCAAAAACCCTTAAGAGTGGAGAAAAGTTGAAAACCAGCAGTCTGGTGGATGAGCAAAAAAGGTCTTAGGTGCTAGATCAAGTTTCAGAAAAACACAAAGTTTATCTCTGAAGGTAGAGAGGGGGAAAAAAGGAAATGGGGAAATAGCTAAAATTCAGATTGCAGAAAGAGTCAGAAGGATTCTTTGACAGGAAATCTGCATTGTGTAAAAACAAGCTACGTGTCCCCAGGGAACCTGTAAACCTGGGAACTCCTGTTGATTTGTCAATCACAGTCAATTACTCACAATTTTCAGGCCATGCATGCTACAGTACACTCATGCAGGTGATCAGCTACTAAGTCCAAGATCAGCAGTGGAGATAGGGACCTACTGCTTTTTTCTGTTGTTGGGTTGGCTTTTGGGGCTGGGTTTATTGGTTGGTTGGTTTTTTTTCTAGCTGACCTTCGTGACTGCTTGCAGACTGACCTTAAGATAATTTTAAGATGTGTATCAGCAAAGACTCAGCTATGCAGTTGCCCACTCTTCTTTAATCTTCACAGAAGGTATCATTTATCCTCTGTGAAGTCACATCTCAGCAAACATCAGAAAGGGCCAAAAGAAGGCTGATCAGTAAACAAATCAAGAGCTGAGGCATGTGACCGAGTTCCTGCGTATCAGCTGAGTCACAGTAACTGACCTTGTCTGCTCTGGCTAATGTCGAGCTTAGATGAAAGTGGCTTAAGCTAATCTTCACTGCCTGAGAGCTGTGACAGGTCATCCACCACAGCTCATTTCTGCAGCTAAGCAAGCACAGAGTGTTTTGTTCATCACACTAACTGAATTGTAACACCAAACCAGAACAGAGGTGAAGGCATGACTTACTGTGTCTGTGTGCACGACTGTGAGAGAAAGAGCTGTGTGACAGCAACCATCACAGTCACAGACAGAAGTAACCAAGAACACTGTCTGGGAAAAAGAGTGGACAGAGACCCCTGTCTGCTGCCTCAAAGCTTGCAGGTAAGATGAACTTGGAATTTTTCTGCTGTTACATGCTCTACTACGTTTGAAGGTACAGGATTTTGTGTGGGTTTTTTTTTTTAGTTAAGAACTATCTTATCTAAAAAAAGAAAAAGTCTTAGTTGAATCAGACCCAAATGCTGGCTGGAAGAGTTTATGAAGTAATAATAGAACAATGGCTATCTTTTCAGTCAAGAAATTGCTTCATAACATCTTAAGTAATTCACAATACTTTCTAGTATGTTTTTGTCCCCCTATAACTTTTTAATGCAACAAATTTCGACAAATGTCAAATCCCCTAATTTGTGAGTTCAGTCTGACTGAAACAAGTCCCACAACTACACATTGCCTCACCAAAGGAGGTGGAATAGCAGCTTATATGAGACTGAATTCTCTACATACATTTATGCCTTGATATACAGTATAAGCTCTATTTTCCAAGCTACAATTAGAAGGCCTTTGCCTGACAGTGAGAGAAAATGCAATAGTTATAAACAGCTGTGTCTGCCTGAGAAGGTATCAGCTGTCTTCCATTAGCTTTTAATTTACTATGGTAGGCTTGCTACCCCCGAAATTTATAAAATGCCCCAACGCATGGAGGCCAAAACCACTCGTTCCAAAAACTCTTAGGATCACTCCTGTGTTATTTAAAGTCTGAACACGAGATGGCGCTAAGTCCTTGTAGCACCGCTGCCTAAATTTGGATCGTTACACCTGGCTCAGGTGTAATTCCCATCAGCTACAAGCAAGCGGGCAGATCAATGGCTTGCTTAAAAGCCTTTAAAAAATGCTGAACAAACGTAGCAATGCGTTCCTGAAAGCCTTTTTTAAGAACTGCATGTGCTCATGAAAGCTTCCGGGAATACAAGGAGCAGACTGGGGGGAAAAAACCCAAAACTGCTCAACAAATATAGTATGTTCTAACAGAACTATCTATATATTAAGGAGATTTTTTTTTTTAAGTGTATTTCATCTGTCCTAGTAAGAAATACCTGAAAAGAAGACTTTCATATCGTGTGTTCTGCTGCAGAACAGATAAGGCTCTAAACGATAAAAGAGAACAAAAGTAGTAAGTTCTGTTTTCGTATCAAGTAGCTACAGCCATCCAACAAGATTTCAAGAAAGTTTCAATTCCACTTTTATGTAGAGACCAAATTTATTTATTTAAACTCTCATCTTGAATATTTCAATTTAACTCTACCAAATAATGACAGGGGGAGGGAAAAAAAAAAAAAACAAACATGAAACCAAATCAAAAATCCCACTAAAAAAAGGGGTGAGAGAATGTTTTGCACCTTACCAGAGGAAACTGGTAACATGACTGCCCACAAATCTCTGTTAAAGATAAGGCAGAGAGAGACATTATGGATTAGCTGTACTGAGTTAATGGGGAAGGATTCTTCAATACATTATTTCCCATCTACAGCTGATTTAACCACGTTTACATGAAAGGCAATCTCTGAGCATTTAAGTGGATTGCTTTTTTTTCCACAGACAAGAGATCACACAGTACTGCAGCTTTCACAGTCCTGCATCACACTATTTATTCATTGTTTTAACACTGGTGTTTCAAAGCCTGCACAGACTATGAGGACTGTGATTTGAGGAAAGCAATGAAACTATACTCTGACTAAGCTTTGTTGTAGTCTTCTTGAAACAAAGCTTTTGATAAAGAAAGACATGAGGTCTTAGGTATCTCTTATGAGAATTTTTGAATGAATTGATAATAAAATATCAGAGTGGTTGGGACTGAATTTAGACGACATTAGTTGCAGCTAATTTACTCTGCTTTATAAACAGGGAAATTAAAGCTTTATAAAAACCTTTCAGCAAATAAACCAGCAATGTGGAACATACTGCAAACTTATGTATCAAAACATAGATGTTTTTTCCTGCCTTATAGCCACAAGTTTCCATCTAGGGAACACAGTCACTTAGAGCTCTCATCTAAGTGTCTGTTTTGGTCCTTACCCTTCAGGGACTATGAGCCATTTTGCCACTTTTCTGCATAATCCAGTAATGGCACAAATAGCTCTAGGAAAGAACCACCAAATGCACAAGCCTAAGCACCAATGAGGCACAGTTGCAGGGTCAGGAATAGGGCCTGAACTGAAACACGGAGTCTCCCAGCATTGTCAGAGTGACCATAACGTGACGCTGAGGAAGAGAAACTCAGACAGTTCTGCTCAATGAGCTTTAACAACATAAAAATAAACCCTGGTCTTTATACCTAGTTAAGATAAACTGCTAAAGAGCAACATGTGGGGTCTTACAGACAGCTTTGCACTGTCTTTTGAGATGGCAGAAATGAAGATGGTCAGTAAAGCCACGTCCAGCAGTGCTCTCTTTTGGGTTCCTAACTTCTTTTTTTTCTTAGGTCTTTTCTGAGAAGGATGATTCTGCTCTCACTGAATAAACTTCATTGTTATATAAGAGAGGCAAAGACTTAACACAATGCCAGCTTTGTGACAGTCATGAGCCTGCACCACTGCAGCGAAGAAACAAACCACTCTTATTGAAGGGGGGACTTCTGGAATGGTAATTAGCCAAGAGGGCAGGACAGCTGAGGGAGTGCTTCTGAAACCCACGACACTGAGAGAGAGAGAGGCAGAATTAATTAACTTTTTACTATGATATTAAACAGCATAGACAGGATCAAAAATCTTAAGGGAGCCCAAAACTAGGATTCTCTCTGCTTTCTGGTGATGCAATAATATAATGTCAAAAAATACAGAAACAGAAGTGTAAAATGAAAACATGTGAACACGGCAGCAGTAGCAGGACAGTGTTTTGTGTTCTGTGCCTGGCTTGTGCTGTTCAGCCTCTCTCTGCTTCTGCCTGTGCTTCCCAAGGGAGTGGCAGTAATTGCAGAGCCTCTCAGTTCCAGGCCCTTCCCCTTCACAGCACCAGGGCAAGGCCATGCTCGCCCTCTCATGTGCTGGCTGACATTGCTTTTCCCAACACAACACTGAGGTACAGCATGTACCAGCAGGGTTTTGGCTATTCCAGGCCAGGAACAAACAAAAAAGCAGGTAACAACCCTACATGGCCATAGTAAATGATGTCCCAGGTGCTGCTTCTATCATGTGGAAAGTTTCCCAAACACCTGTCCTAGACCTCCAGTGAGCCGGGGAAAGGGAGGGGAAACCAGGCTGGTATGGTGAAAAGACACCCAGCTTTGCCTAGATTTTTCTAAATTCCACAAACTCTTTCCCAAATGGTTTAAGGATACTGCAACAAGCAGTGCTATAGAATAATTTTTGGTATCAGTATTACGAAAGATGCAAATGTTATCAACCACTGTAATTTCCACCACTCCTCTACGAGACTACCGTAAGATGACTACCTCAAAGCTGGGAGGAAAGACGAGAAAAATTCAAAAGCCGGATTATTACGCAGCCTGTGGATTCTTGCCAGTTTTTAATTATTCTTCAGCATGTTCAGAGATGTTTCAAAGGCGTTCTACTTCACTTCCCATTCTCTCCCTCTCACACACCTTGGGCATGTCTTCTCTGTACGTGAGGTCCAATTCCTTATCTGGAATATCTGGTGTGTGATTCATAGTCTTGGTGTTTTTTAAGCTCAAATTTAAAACAAAACTGAAATAATAAATAATCCTTCCCAAGGTCAGACAGCGCATCAGCTGGTAACAGGGAACAAGATGTTTCAACATTCCAAATACACTGGAAGCTTACATTAGGCAAAAAGGGATTCTAAAATTCAGGTGGATTGTTATAAGTAACGAAATTACATTAAGACATCGTGTATACTAAACATGCTTAGATTATTTAGGTGAAAGCATCATCACAGATGGAAGACAGCGAACTGTGGTTGTTGAAATACAACCACTCCACACACAGTGAAAAGTGTGTGCTAATTACATTGTACATGTGACTCCCAACTCTTTATCTCACTTCCTGCTAAATGGTTAATTTTGTTTAGTCAACTCACTGGAAAACTGACATCATCAGAAGTGCTTGGCACACACATGCTGTGAAAGAGCTGTGTCAGTGTTGCACAGGTCACCAGAAACCCTTATCAGATGTTGGATCACTAAGGCACTCAGTGACCAGCAAACTCCCGGTGACCAAAACTTGCAGCGCTTTCCATATTTCTAGAAGTAATCCAGGAATCTCTAGAGGCAGAAGAAAAACCTACACTTTTTTTTGAACGTGAGTTTCTGTTTAATGTTTGCTTCCTTGGAGACTTCCTGTACTAGAGATTTTTGCAATCATAAACAGAACACAAGAGAATGTTTTTTAAACAGGAGTCAACAGGAATATGATATAAAACACTTTTACTAATATAAATGACCTATCCTGTTGTTTTACTAGTAGAATTAAAGTAGGTAAGAAGTGCTTTAAGTATAGAAATACCTGATTTTTAAATCTCTGGAGAAAGAGTGTATTGTTTTTCTCTGTTAACAATATAATGTTTTCGTTAACCTAGAAAATCCCTGGTATGCAGGAATGCAGGGATACGCATCAAAAAACGTGCCAGGGAGCTGGTTTTAGTCAATAAACTAAACATAATTTTAGTCAACAGTTCCACTTCCAGCTATAGCGAGCGGAGAATAAAACTCAGAAACTGAAGGCAAATCGCCCAAACCCTCGGGATCGCACAGAAATTCCCGGGAGCACCTGCTCGCTAGGGGGGGGGAGGCGGGAGCGCCGGGCGCTGTCACGTGGGGGCGGCCTCGAGCAGAGCCGGGTCGGGATCGGAGTTGGGATCGGGATCGGGATCAGGACCAGGACGGCCGCGGGGTTCGGGCGCTCCCAGGGCGTCCCTCGGCGCGAGGAGGCAGAAAAACCTACACTTTGCCATCTCGGCCGTCCCGGCCGTCCCGGCCGTCCCGGCTATCCCAGCTATCCCGGCTGTCCCGGCTCGGCGCTGCGGAGGCACCGTCGGGCAGGGGCAGGAGCAGGAGCAGGAGCAGGAGCAGGAGCAGGTCAGCGGGGCGCTTTCGCTCGGTGTGTAAGCGGGGGGACCGGACCTGTTGCTTCTCCCTCCTCTCCGCTGCCGTGGGAGCTCCGCGCTCCCCACCGCCGGGAGGGGTTTTCAAACAGACGCGGCTCCTGTAAGTTAAATATTTATTCTCGCAGCTCCGAAACTCGAGTTCGGCTGGCAGTTCAGTAAACACGGCGCTCTGTTGGCATGGAACAGTCGGTTCGGTGCTGTCGGTAATGACATCCAGCTGCAGCCAAGTTCTCTGAAGTGGAAGCGAGGTGTTCTCCGCCCCCGCCGCCCCCAGTCTGTATTTGACAATTGATTCAAAGAAATAAAGAGGTATGTGGGTCGTCCGGGTCGTCGCAGTGGGGAAATAAGGTCGTTCAGAGGATGTTCAGAAAAGAACAGCTGGAAGATGAAAGTGGCTGTTACGGGGTGGTTTAGTAGTGCAGAGATAAGGGAGGTAGGAGTGTGAGGAGATGTCAAGGCATCTCCATTCCATCCGACAGCACTCGTGTTATCGTGGTGCTATGATAAACATACCTCCCCCTTAACATTTGCAAGAAGGGGAAGGAATTACACCCCTTTGTGTATCATCATTTGTTCAGTTTTGCATGGGGCAGAATAAGATACTAAGAAACAATTTGGTATGTCAGTAACTGCGCTGTATGTAGGTGCAGTGCAACACGTGCTTTTGAAGATTTGCATGTACAACACGCATTTTCAGAGTCGTCAAGGTCCTTTGCGTTTTCAGATTTTTTTTATTTTAAGGTTTTGGCAGGAGGGGGGGACACGGAGGAGCGCTTTTTTGTTGTTTCTTATTGTTTTGGGATTTTTTAAACAGGAATGTGTGACCAGGTGCGTGAAGGACTTCATTCTGAAACTTGTATGGAAATGTGGAAGGAGTAGATGGGAGAGTAAAGAAAGCAGAATTTCAGCTTTCCAAGTTTATTGATTTGCTTGGCTTGTGTTCCTGATTTTTATTTGGGTCTGCTGTATGAACTTGTGTAAAATCAGTGAATCTTTACACTTCCTTCTGTCTTCCCAATGGAGAAATGCTGGGAGTAGAACTTAGTATACTGGGAGAGCGAAATTGGGGCAAACCTAAATAAATATGTGTTGTTTTTAAATGATAAGGATTTTCTGTCCACTAGCTCATAGTTGGGAGCAATTATAAGGGCCTCTTGAACCTGAGGGAAACCCAGTGTAAATTAGAGCAGAGGTAGAACTCAACCCTAGCTTCCTCTTGAGGACAAGTATAGTGTGGTACCAGAATGTGAGGAAAAAAATTTGTAATATATAAAATAATTTCAAGGGATAGTTCAAGACTAGTCTTACCACTGATTGCTGATGGATCTGCTACAGAGACATATGACACACCTGTAACTGTTTTGAACTAATCTTAGCATCACTTTAGAAAACTTAAATGCTTTATTTACCTAAGCCAGGTAGTAATCAAGTGCCTTGGCAAAACACGTAGCAGTTTATCTATCGTACATCTGGGGCTCTGCCCTATGGAAGGCCCAAATTAAAGGGAGGGGGCAGAAACTGGTTAATCTGTGTGACTGAAGTGTGGTAGGAATTGGGCTGGGAACATTGTTCCCTGATTCCACGTTCCCTTGCTGCTTTCATCTGCTGTCCCAGAAAGCAGAGGAATTAGAGGAATGGTGGCAGAGGGCACTGCTGCCGTCATCTTGATTTCACTCCAGCAACCCTATCCGGTGAGGACTCTGCTATAAGCGGGGAGGACAGGAAGGAAATAGGGAAGAAATGAGATGAGATAATAAGCACTGTCTTCCCCTCGCTCCTACTGGATCTGATCTCACTTCATCTTTCTTCACATGGGACCAGCAGTGTGGACAAGTGGTCAGGGTGGGTGTATATGTAAACAAAGGGAGAATATGTTGGTGTAGGCACAGACTAGAGAAGAGCTTTCTGGGCTCTTGAATCAATTCTCCCAGTTCCCTGTCATTCCTGTTACACTGAGTCTCTCGGTTACTCTGGGCTGACTGTTCAGGCTCTGAGGCAGCATTAAGTGACTTCGTGTGGAAGAGTGTGTTTGAATGGAGGGTGGGAAGAGAACAGATGGAAAAGAGTAAGTGGAGACCTTAAGAATCACCTCCCCTGAACACTTTGATAGGGTCAGCAAACAGGCAGGAAAGGCAGGGGGAGAATGTCTTCTGAGTGCAAAAGGTGGGAAAATGAAACAGAACAAAAGTTACTGAGCCACCTCTTTGTTTTTCCATGTGCAGCCCTGCTTCTAGCCCTCATTTACCTAACTTGTTTCCTGTTTGCCTCTTTCTGGTCTTTCTCTTCAAAACAAACAAACTCCCACAAAAGCTTATAAAGCACTCACACATTACTTTCACTCTTATTAGACTACTCAGAGGCAGACCAGAAACTTAGCTCATTTCCCCCACAGCTAAGGATTTGTTTGAGCTCAAACAGCCTTGACCCGGTAAGATTAGCAGAAGATTACATCATGTAGGTAAAACAGAGCCTCAGTGGGGCTTTGCTTATTAGCGAAAAATTCACCTTCCTCCAGTTCCCCTCCCCAGAAAAAAGATACTTACAGGAATAGGATGAAACTATCTCCTTGCTTTAGAAGTCTATAATATGATGATTTAGTGTGTATCAAAGCAGAGAATGATGGATAAGGAGATGTGTTTTGTGATAATGATCACTCAGTATGGGTGCAAACATGTCATCATTGAACGAGCTGTACAAAGAAAGGCTTTTTGGTGTTTTCCAGAAATATCCAATAGTGTAGAAATAGTAACACAACAGATGACATCGTTTAGGGCAGTGGACCAGAACCTTCAGAAGTCACTTTTCTGTCTGTCAGGTGGCATCATTCAGTCTTTGGAGATGTTTGTCATCTATTTGCCACCTCATCGTCAGAGATCCTTTCAACTTCTTAAGGTATGATCTTGAAATTCTCCTAAGCTACTGAATAAAGTTTAGCAGCAATGACTGCCCCTGGAAGCACACTTGATCACTTCCCAGACTTCAGGAAATGGCTATGAAACAACTTCGCTTCAGTAACTTGACTCCTAGAAAACTAAGTTTGAGCCATGAATTATTTTAAGTTCTCTAAATTTTCCCCAGTTTGCTTTTGTCTATTCAGTGCTATCAACATACCTGCTACTTTGTAGAGCTGAAGAAACTGAGGCTCCCACCCTTGGACAATCTCTTCTTTATCTTTGTCTGAGCACCAGCTCTGAGGTGATAACATGTCCTTGATAAACTGTGACAGCTTGAATTTCTTCCTGTCACACCTTTATAGTTTTTACATAGCTCTCTTTTAAATAGATGCATGTTAAGCAACAAAATACAGGTGCTGTCTTTTTTCTTTTTAGCTCAATGCCTCTGCCTATATGTTTTAGCATGATGTTTTTGTTTCAAGTCCCTGTGACCTTCAACATTACAGTTACTTCTTTTGTTTCCCTGCATCTTCATGTGTTTATTTGGTACAAAACCGTTTCCCAATAGCTCTTATTTGGCAATTCATTGATGTAGAGAACAAAGAAGTTAAATTAAAAGGATAATTTCTTTCTGAAATAAACATAAAAAGTAAACCCTGATGGGCACCATTGCCAGTTTAGGTCAATTTGTGTTTATACTGTGCAGCTACCAAGTTACAACGTGGTCGTTTAAAGGACTATAAGCACAACCTGGATTTTAAACTCTTAATTTGATAACCTGTAAAGCAAGATTTTTATGAATATTGTGTAGCTTACTAGTATTTCTGGAAGACCTGTGACCCAGAGTAGCTGAGGGCAAAAAGCTGTATATTTTCATACTGATCAAAAAGGAAAATTTTATCTTTGCATGCATAAGACAGGACATTATTCCTCTGTCAGATTACCACCAAACAAATGGGTAACCATTAGTGGTTTTCTCAATTTTGTGTAAGTGATGCATAAAATATATTCCTGTATTTATTATATGTCCACATAAAGATGTGTGTTTATCCGCTTAGCTGAGTTTTCCAGGTAAAACCTGAAGTAACTGAAGATAAAAGTTGAGAAGTGAGTAGAGGGAAAACCAGAGCACTTTGTAGAGGGGAGGGAAGATAGTACGTGGCAGACTGCGTTCCTTGAATGCCAAAGGATGGATCTGACTTCCACAGAGTTGCAGTGGCAGAGTGTGAACTGGTGATTGTATGGGAAGCCTTTTGCGTATCACCCAAGAACATCGTACTGAGTTAAAGATGGTTTCCCGAAGCAGATACGAATATGGAGAAAACAGATCAGCAGGCCTGATTGTCCTTCAGCAAAATCTTGAATTAGAGTAGAGGGGTGAAATAAGACTGAATGATCAAAGTCAGTTCACACTGGTGGAAGACAAAGGTCCAAAGCCTGCCTCTGCTGACTGTGTGTCTTGTTTTTATCAGAGCAACGTAACATGTATGAATATTCATAGAGAATGATTCACTTGTTGGTTAGGTCTTCATACTCTTTAAGATCAACAGATTGTGTGCCAGTTAAAGTAATTACTAAAGATAAATCTAAGCTTTGCATTCTAATCTGGATTTCCAGCACTTACAGTATGGGAACTGCTGTTTTACTTTATCTTCTTCTGGAAACTGGTTTGGTTGGTCTCCCCGTTCAGAGGTGACTTAGCTGGGGCTGCCTTCTTATTTGTCTCTACCCCTCATACAGAAAAAGTAGTTTTGTTTCCAGTTTGCCCTGTTTTCAACCCAAAGTTTATTTCAGAAGTCTTAGTTGGACAGGGGAACATAGTCAAGTGGCTCTTGAATATAGTGAATCATATTTTTATTCCACAGTACAGTGCAGATGGAAGCATCTGCTTTAATAACACACAATCAGAACATCTTATTCTAATGACATTGCAGTAAGATTTATGAATGTGTTTCTGTGATGGCGATAAACTAATGCACATAATCCAGTCAGCTCCTAAACAGAAGTATTCTGATGTTTCACTGCAGAGGAAAAAATTCTCTAGCAATGACCTTGAGGAGGAAAATCTGAAAATTTAGGTAGGAAACAAGCACAAACCGTCCTAGGGAGCAGAGTTTTTGCCTTTCTCCTGCATGGGTGCAGTATTAGACAGGGGATGTACTAAGGTCTTCTTGTGTAAGACTTTTTCATATTTTACTTAAAATGTTCGATCATTCTGTAGCTCGTATGAAATTTCTGTTCGATCATCTTTGGTGGTGTCAGTGCCTTGGTGACATTCTGGCCAGGGTTAACCCAAGAATGGAATGGTCATCTCCTCGGAATGGAAGTAGGTGATCTGAAGATGTGCCTCCCAGCCTCAACTATCCTGTGACTCAATTATTCTGTGATAAGATTCCCTTCATAAAAAAACCGTTCCCATTCGGTTTAAGTGCAGGCTTCTTACCTAAAGTTTAGTATTAATTCCATTCCTTTCTTTCTTGTGGAAAACCTGTTTTTTTTCAATTTTTTACGCCCAAGCTAAGGAATGAAGTTGTGCTTTGTTTATTTGTGACTGTAACCTTCTATGCACTTTGCAGTGAGGGTACAGATGCTGTAAACTATTCTGTAATGCATCCTTGAATAATTGTTTCAAGAATGCAAGAAGAACAAATCTTAAAATTTAGAGGTTACTTACATGGACCAGAAACACAGACTGGTTGTAAAATACGAATGAAAGTAAGATATGTGGTTCTCTTAAAAATGTATTGATTACATCTGAAAAAAAATCAAAATTAGTGAATATTTTCTTGAGAATAGTCTTCTGTAACTAAAAGTGTATGTACAAAATACTTTAGTGTTAGTACAGATAATACTAACCTGGAAATCTCAGCCATAAACATTATACAAGATTAGTTAACTCTTTCTTGAATTAAAATGTTCTTCAATTCAGAAAGCTGAATGAATCCAAAGTAGTAATTTTACTTGAAACTCTGAAGTGCAGTTTGTAGTCTGATCTAGCAAACTTCATATGTACAAAAGCAAAATCATCTTAGAATGCTTAGAACCCATCTCCAGAAGAAAGGAGAGCAGTTAAAACAAGCTTTTGTGCAAGAAAAAGATCTGTTCTGGCCTGCTTTTGCAGAGCATACAGTAGTGTTGTGAAAATACTTAATAGCCCACAGTAGTTACTCAACCATACTTTGTCCAGTGCGTGCAACATTTCATGATAGTTGTAAATTAGGCTAAGGATTAGAAAACTGTTTCAAGAACTGTGGTCCCAAATCTCTTTTGCCTTGATCGCCTTCTCCGTTTTAATTGGGAAATTTGGTAGAATCTTCAGTTCCCTTTGTAGATTGTGAAGCGCAGCTGGTTCTCGTTTCACATAAACCACTGGCTAAAGACGGACTTTGGAAGACTGCATTTTTATTTTCTTTTTAACATGGGGAGAGGAGTTTGTGTTCAGAGTAAATGACTTGTTATAAAAGGAATCCATACTCCAGAATGAATTTAGCTTGGATTCACCAGTCATTTGTAGTTTTTATTTAATCAGAGCTTCTGATTATCCAGGACTAATTGCAAATGGGACTAGCAGCTGCTCACTTCCTTTGGAAACCCAAATTTGGGTACTCAGAAGAAGAGCTTCCAAATTAGCCGAGACAGATAAAAGTGCCATGCTAGGCAGCTTGCCGAGTTTGCCAGGCAATATGCTCGTAAATATAATTTTACTGTAAATATGTTTTGTTTGCTTTTCTTAACAAACAGAGTGAACAGTACTGTTTACAGCACAGTACAGTCAGGGAGCAAAACAATCCCTTATCAATAAGGACTAATAGAGAAGAAAAAATTTCTTCATGATGGAACAGTCTTTTAGTTTTTGTGTCAATATGGCCATGTTTTTCTTTTCAAGTAGGAAAGGACTGGATATATATTATTTTGGAATCAATAAAACTGTCTTGTATTTTTTCACTCGGAGTTTTTGAAAACCACTGAAACACAGGGGGCTAAATCTCTTATGTAATAAATAGCAAATCAAATTTTCCTGCCAAATTTAGTATGAAAGTTTAAAGAGGTCACGATTAGTGGTATGGGAGCAGACGTTAGTCCATTTTCTGGAAAATTAAATAAACTAAAGAAACTGATAATAAATTATGAGGAAAAAAATTAATTTCCTGCAACAGATAGTAATTTTAATAGTTTAGTCTTTTTTCTAATTTTTTTTTTTTTTTTTAATTTTGATTTTGATGCAAGGTCGCTTGGCCCCAAATTGCAAAAAACTTGTGAGGTGCTTTTCATCCAGACAAATCAGCTGGTAGCTTTTAGGGATTAAAGGACTTTGCAAGTCATTAGCCTAAAATAGTTCCATTTTTGTGGTTGTTTTAATAAACAGGTCCAATAAAGGCGTTGTTATCAAACAGTAAAATACGTGATTAAGTTACTACCTCAGGGAACTCCATAGATTTATTCACAATCAGACCAAGTATGAGTAGTAGGACTTTCAAAGAGTTCCAGAAAGCTGCTCTGAGTCTTACCATGAAATGCTCTGAAGTAAGACAGGATGTGTAAAAGCCTGACACTCAGTATGCCCTCAGGTGTCATTGCTGGTTTTGACAGTGTGTTTTACAACTTCTGGCCTTGCTATAATGACACTTGGGCCCTTTAAAGTAATATAAGAATTCTGTTTCTATCCCAGTACAAAGGTGCATTTATTTCAGAGCCAGTAGAATCTGACCAACTTTATAACAATATATTGCTTCAGGTATTTTTATACTGCAGCACTTGCAGTAACAACTGCAATTTTTATTTCAATAATATGAAAGAGTTTTACTTTGGACTGGAAGTAACACATAGTAGCACCGATTTTTAGGCCACAGTTTTATTTTTTGGCCAATACTTTTGGGTCATTGCTCTTGTTCAAGCAGTCAAAATACTTACCTAGAAAGGAATTTAGAGAAATCCTATGTATGTTCATTATGATAGCTTAGCTTATTTATACCCGTGATGAATTATGCTGATAGCATCCTGAACTTCAGATGTAAATATGTATACAAAAACTAGAAGAATACTGAGGTTATGAATAAGTCTCTTTCTAGGTTCAGTTCTTGCATTCAGTTTGTGTTGGGAAAGGCATTTTTTTAATTTGGAAAACTTTCAAAAGCTTTCTGCATCAAGTGTCTTAGCAAAACTGTAAGCTAAACTGATTGAACAGGAATATGGTAGCTTTAGAGACTCATATGGGGAACCAGTTTTACCGAGCAATTAGTCTCTATTTGGAAATGACACATACTTTTAAAGTTTTGCAAATTCAAATGGGCATTCTGAGGTGTGGAACTGTGGCTGTGATTTTTTTTTTTTCTTATCTCTTTCCTAGTCCTTCGTATCATGTATAATTTATGAGAAATATACGTGGATATTGCTCACCCTTGATAACATGATTTGACGTGGGAACTTACTCATTTTACGTTTTTATAGAACGGGTAATAAATGCCTTGAAATGCTTGGCAGGAACAGCATGATGGGCTTCGTGGGTGGTAAGAACTTGAGAACACCTTCCGTGGTTGATACTAAAAGGTGTTGTATATATAACAGTAGAGTTTCAGGATCTCTTTTGCGTTGGATGTGCCTACTGTATGGAAGCAGCGTGCTGAGCACTTTAGAACTCTTTTAAGTGTATAAAAAGTTTTTACCAGATGCTCAAAACTGAGTATGCAATTACCTTATTTTTTTAATTACCTTATTATTACCTAACCTACTTGTTTCAGTTGTGGTGATGGAACCAAAGCGCTAACAGTGCGCACAGATGAATGTGAAATAAAAAACCTGAGCTCTTGAGTGGGTTTTCAGTGAGGTGATTCTGTTAAGATCCTTTGCTAGGTAAACATGTGTTTCAGTGAGCAAATACAGCTCCTCTATAGAATAGGTCATTGAGGAGACCTATATATCTTGTCACACATTCCCTGTGGGCTGCATTCATTGTGTGTTCCCTCTAAAGTCAGCTTCTGGTTTCAGTGCATGCTTGATCTGTCTCTAGGCATCTTGGTATTCGTTTTTCTTCTAGGATCCACTGGAAGAACAAGGATAAAGGATGTTGAATTATTCTTGCCACCTGTAATAATGTTTCTTCAGCTGTGAGATAGTACAAGTTTCTCTCATCTATTGGAATCTTAAAAGTATTAAACGTTGTTCTTGGATATCGAGTTGCTGATCTGTCTGTCTTGCAGCATTACCTCTCTGTATAATGCTTTTTTTCAAAGTTAGAAAATTGTGTTACTCCATTAAGTATGGAAAGTAAACACAAGAGTAAATACAACTAAATCATCCTCTGATTTAGAATTCGGCTGTGGCACAGTGTTTAATATAGCCACTTCCTTAGTGTTGGCTAGTTCTGCAAGTAGTTTTGAATAATGGACGAGCAAAATCAATAAAATACATCATTTTAGATCAGGTTTTTAACTTGAAGTGAAGAATTTTTGCCTTTTGGTTATGATGCCCAGATGTTAAAAAGATAAATTATTCATCAGTAGAGTTGTCTTGTTAATATTTAGGGCTTGACATGGTTCAGTGATCTCAGACCTAGGGGTCTGAGCTTGGGAAGAAGGATGTACTGCTGATAGTGGACACAAAAAATGTAGAATTTACAAGGCACAGAGACTTTCAGCAGAACTCCCAAGATCAGGAAGAAACTTATTAAAGCCAACCCAGGAATTGTGCTGAAATCAGCTCCAGCTGGGTAAAAAGTAATTTTGGCAGGGAGAGATCACGACCACCAGTTCACAGACCATGACCCAAGAAACCCAGCGACTCAAAAGAAGAGAAGGACTGAGAATGTGGACTAATTAGCATAAGAAGCGATGGAATCTTTAACCAATAGAAGATAGAATCCCAATTATTAAGAGAACTAGGTAACCTGAACATTAATGCCTCTGTTTGCTAAGGTGTATAAATAGTGAAAAGTTTTGGTAGTGGTTGTGCTGGCTTTGTGGATTTGCCACCCAACACCCCTTTCTGCACAGAACTGTGAATAAATCAAATGCCTCGACTCTGTGTGTGGCTTGGCCTCTTGCACACCGGGTGAAAGAACCTATTTTGGCACAACAGTTATACCTGTTCTTTAGGCAGAGAAGGAGAAAAAATTGAAGATGGCTTCTTAGGAAGATATTTTCATTAATCTTCAGGAAGCAATCAATATAAGATTGTTTTGTTTATAAGCATATGCATTATACTGACACAGATGTTAAAATTTATATTTTCATTGATATGTTGAGTAATGTGGGATATGGTGCTTTCATAGTGATCCACTTGTTGTTCCAAGTTTAATGCTTTTAATCCAAGCAGATTCAATTTCGTTGAATTTGCTGTTTCTAGAAGAAGTATATTTTTCTTTTCTTTGTTTCCCACAGACGCTTTCCTCAAAATAGCTACTGAAGCTTCCAGTTTATACAGAAGCACTTGATACTGTCAGTTCCTGTTAGTATGAATTCAGAATATTTGTCTTCACAGATGCAGGGTGGGTAATATTAAACCAGTCTAGTGATGTTTTCAGTTATTTATAAATTGCTGCACAGAATGTTTCAAAGAGGGAAAAATACTAACATGAAAATAAATTTTACCAAGTCAAAAAGCTGTCTTTATAATATTCATTTTTAAGCCTTTTGTCTAAAGCTAAGTTTAGACTTCACAAAAGCCTTCCCATTGTATTCGTAAAGTTGATACAAATTCAGGACTGAGCTTTATCATCTGAGTAACCCGAGAGTAGACCATTTCATAGTAAGAAATAATTAAAAGAAATATCTCTCTTCATTGTGTCCATGTGGAATTGCTTCGCTGTGCAGTCTAACCCAGAATGCAGTTTTGTGGTTTTGTTTGTTTGGTTTTTTCTGTAATGTCAGAGCAGTCACTGAAAAATTATAGAAAAATTATTTGTAAAGAAATTGGATAAATCTTCAACACCTGTGAAACATCCTAGTTCCTATCCAGTCAGTGTTTCATAAAGTCTCAGGCTCACTGATTATTGGAAAAGAGCAGGAGACTGATCACTGTGTAGATGTCTTGCACTGAACATCACTGGAGACAAACCACTAGGCCAGACAGGCTTTTAGTCTGAACGAACATGACTGTTCTTATGGTGTGGTAAGAGTTCCAAAAATACAGAGCTGTTTCTGCCTCTGAGTCATATGAAGTTGATGGATACCTGTCTTGATTACACTGCAGGAAATAATAAATAGAGGTCAAGGCACCAGAACCAAGGACAGCATGGGCTTTGTAGACTGTGCCAGTTGGCTGAGGAGTGTTTGCTCTTTGTTGGCAAAGCAGCTGATTTTCACAGTGATCCTCTGTGTACATCAAGGAACTGAAGAAATTGAGAAGATTTGGAAGCTGGACTTCCTTACATTTCTTTGAGTTATCAGATCTTTTGGCACTATGTTAGCACTGACCTCCTTCAATGAAGCATCTTGCCTTTTCAGACTAATATTCCAAATGGTACTTGCAGAATTCAGTGCAAAATCTCTGTTTCACAGAGCTTATGTACCCTTCTATATCCCTAGTGGGATTTATACACATGTACTTAGATTAGTAAACTAAGTTAGCAGTAGTGCTTGTTCTGCTGAGTTGGTTCTGAATCACAGAATGGCCTGAGTTGGAAGGGACCTCAAAAATAATCTAGTTCCAGCTCCCTGCCAGGGTCAGGGACACCTTTCACTAGACTGGGTTGCTCAGAGCCCCATCCAGCCTGGCCTTGAACACTTCCAGGGTTGGGACATGCACAATTTCTCTGCGCAACCTGTTCCGGTGCCCCACCACCCTCACATTAAGGAATTTCTTCCTAGTATCTAACATAAACCTACTCTCGGTCTGAATCCATTCCACCCTGTCACTAAATGCTCTTGTGAAATGTCTCCCTCCATCTTCCTTGTCAGCTCCCTGCAGGTACTGGGAGACTGCAATTAGGTCTCCCCAAAGCTTCTCTTTCCCAGGCTGAACAACCCCAATTCTCTCAGCCTTTCCTTGTAGGAGAGGTGCTCCTTCTCTCTAATCAACTTATTTCCGTTTACACAACTTACTGAAATGCACAAAGGCAAACCAAAATTGAACAGTAGGATTTTCCATAAGGAACTGGCTTGATCCGGTTGGTTGTCCTGGCCAGGGCGAAAAGCCTTTGTTTCAGAGAGTTTTGAAAAAAGCCCAAGAACCATTTATGAACCATAAGAAATATTATTCCTAATTCTCAAGGTTTAAAGAGTGTTCTTTTCCAGTGGTATAGCTTGTCTAGTTTTTTAGGATTTCAAAACTTTTGCTAATCATGTGTATCTGATGTATCTCAGTTTCTCTCAAGGGGTTTGTCCTCTGCTTTACTCCAGGGCAAAGAGTTAATTTGTGCATGAATTCTGTGTTTACTTTTATTATAACTTCTCACCTTTCAATTTTCTAGAGCATGAATTTACTTTCATGGGCCAAGGGTGGGGGGAAGGTGTGGTCTGTGCAGTTTCCCAGGCATTGGATCTGGAGTTAAGTAACTTCAAAGATCCAGTTGAAATGTTGACCTTCATGGAAGAAAATGTGAAGCTGTGACCTTGAGGCCAGTGAATACCTGAGATTGGAAGAAAAAGAAATAAACATAGTTTATTTTAAATGTCGAAATTTTGAGGATCTCACTGTTTCTAACTCTAAAACTCTTAGAACTAAATGTGAACTGTAATAGAAAATCTGACTTTTGTTTACCATTCATATTTGTGTTTATTTTAAGAGCACAAATGTTCACATTTTGGTTCAGAAACTTTCCTCTCATGTATTTTGCCAGCTAATGCTTTGTTCAGCTGAAGTTTAAATCCAAAGCATTTATTCATTTATTCATTCATTCTTCTTTTTTTTTTTAATTTCAACTAGTTAGCAGTTGGAATTAGTTAGATGGGTACTGAACTAAAATAATTAGGGGTTTTTTTCACCTAATACAGTACCAAATAGTGAATGAATATTTGCAAAGTTGGAAGCTGTAACATTTTCCTTTATCCTGTGTATAACACTGAAAAGTTAAATATCTGATCATTTAAAATTAAATTATGAAGGGCTTTATTAAGCTTTTATGAACAATGCTTAAAACAACACTGAAGGAATGAAGGGTTTGCAGTTACTAGAACTGTTACAGAGAGGAGCTGAAGGAAGCTCACTTAGCACATGCCATTCTGTCAGCGTCAGCTTTTATATCTAAGGATGAGACTTTGTACAAACATGAGTAATGAAATTTGGTTACAGTACCAATGGTAACTGTAACTCAATATCCATGAGTCCTGTGGAGGAGTTGCTGTGAGGTGATTTGTGTTCTTAAAGCATCATAAAGTATCAGCCAGATTTAGCATTTTTTAAAGGGTGCTTTCTCTTTTCCTTCCCCCAAATTTCAGACTTGTATTAGCCAACTTAATGGGTTTATTTTTGAAAAGAAGTGTTCAGCTTTGACCTTGCTACTTCATAGCGCAGTGAATATAACTACATTCAGTTCCCCTTCATATTTTAAATCAAACTATTTAGCATAATATGTTTAAAACCATCGTAGTTCGTACTGCTTGTCACTCTTTTATCAGTAGCACACACAGGTGGTGGTTTTACAGTGCCAGGGTAATACCCACCTGCCTGCATGAGCCAGTTTAGCTTATAATTCTCTCAGCCTTTCATCTTGGAGATATTGTACTGTGCTTCACCTAGGGATGTCCCTTCATTTAAGGACTCCCAGCAATTTATTGACCAGAGACTTTAGCAGTTCTACCTGAAATAGTTCAGTATCAGGTCTTTGTTCAACTTGGCTAATCTGTATTTCTCTATAAAGCTTTCCCCTTTGCCTTAGTGTGGACACTTCATACTTTCTTGCTGAAAATTAAAAATAGTCTTGTCTTTACTTATTACATAATGGGTAATCAATGAAAGAAGGGGTTTTTTTTTACCCTTCTGCCTATTCCAATGAAGCATATGAAGGGGAAATAGAGCAAGTAGTGCCTGCATTAAGAAATAAAATAAATTTGAGCCATAATCAGAGAACTATAGAATGGTTAGGATTGGAAGGGATGTTCAAGATCATCTAATTCCAACCCCCCCGCTGCAGGCAGGGACACGTTCCACTAGCCCAGGTTGCTCAGAGCCCCATCCAGCTTGGCCTTGAACACTTCCAGGGATGGGGCACCCACAGCATCTCTGGGCAACCTGTGCCAGTGCCTCACCACTCTCACAATTAAAGAATTTCTTCCTAATATCTAATCTAAACATACCCTTCTTCAGATTAAAGCCATTAACCCCTTGTCCTGTCATTACACGCCTTTGCAAAAAGTCCCTCTCCAGCTCTTTTGTAGCCCCTTTAGGTACTGGAAGGCTGCTGGAAGGTCTCCCTGAAGCCTTTTCTTCTCCAGGCTGAACAGCTCCAACTCCCTCAGCCTGTAAGATAAATAGGATTTCTGGCTGGGGAGCCCTGGAGCATCCTGTATAAGTAGTGTTCCTTAGGCGGCCATTCTAGCGATCATCAGGAATTCTTCTGATACACCAGCAGCTGTGTATGGTTATTTAGGACTGAGGATTATCTTAATTAGAGAGTTATGCCAGGCTGTAAAAGGCCAGGATCCAAATATGCGTTTATAACTTCTGTAGTTGATGGTGTCCTGAGTCCTGCGGAGCCGGTGGCAGACATGAATCAGCAGTTGTGCTCCTGTGGGATGTCTGGATACAACAGAGCACGTGGCTGGGGGAGAAGCAAGGTGGGAAATAGCGAGGGTGGAAATGGTGCACATTTCTTCATTCCAGGGCAGGAGTCATCTTGCAGCTGCAGAAGAGCGTGGAGAACTTCTGAAGCTTCCCCAAGGCACTTGTTATTTCATTATACCATAAAGTACAAAGCAATGTAATACTTGAATTCGAGTATTTAAACAGTTTACAAACATGTATTTATTCATTCACCAGGAAAAACATGGTAGTGGTAGTTAATTAATAGCTGTGTCTGCTGAATGTCAGAGGAATTTGTAAACTACAGACAAGATCCAAAGATCTGGATTTCTGGAGTTCTTTTCAAAAACCACACCCATCTCCATAACTAATAATATTGGCAACCTCATTTTTAGGAGCAACCTTGGAAAAATATCTGAGTTGCCCAAATGTTAACAGTCTTATGTCTGGACAGCTGCTGGTTCAAGCCAGCCATGAAAGATTTGAATTTAATTAAAGCTTTTCATAATTCTGAAGAACATCTTGTTCATAGTGAATATGTCTGGTAAATATCATGTTCTTTTTGGACACAGTAAGCTGCAGTTTTACATACAGAATGTAGGTGAAGAAATTTGCAAGGGATATTGACTCTAAGCACAATAGTTCTACCAGAGCTTCTTCATTTTATTTGAAATGCAAATCTCAGACTGGAACTTACAGGGTAAAAGTAGCTTAGCAAAATAAATTTAAGAGATTCAGACCAGTTTGCTCTGCCTGCACTTCCTGGAAGATCTCATTACTTAGGTAATTAAAACAAACAGGGTTGCAATATCTCTGTGGGCTGGGCTCTAAATTAGTATGAGCGTGTGGCTTAGAAAGGGCGATAATAATTTAGACTTATGTCTGCTTAGTAGTAAAACTTTGGCTATTAATAACGAGGAATTTTCACTCATCAGGCAAAAAAGTAAATTCTTTTCTTCTTAGAGACCTCAAAAGGTGAGTAGATTGGTTCTTGTATTTTGCCGGCATATAAATTAATCTAATAAATCCTGAAGGTTAGAGTTTGCTAATATTAAAACTTGTACTATAATATTAGGGGATAGTTTTTGTTCAGTCCTTACCAAAGTTGAAAACCCCTTTTTTTTTTCCAAATATATGTATATTTTTACATTTTTAGATAAGTCTTCATGTTCTGCATCTGTTGATGTCATTCAGGAATGAAAACTGTAAAAGGAACTGTGATTAAAATACCAGCAAATAGATGGATCCTGTTTGAGGGATTGATACAGGTGTCTTATTATTTAATAGCATTAGAAAAAGAATCCACAACTGCAGATATTTGTATAGAACTAAATCAGAAATGGTCACTGAAAACACAGGAGATCTAATGAGCTGTTTTCACAATATTGCTCAGAACAGTCCAACTGTAAGAAGGGAGTGTCTGGGAAAGTAAGACTTGCCTGAAGCACAAGCAACAGGTCTGTCTAGAAAAAGATGTCAGGCAAGTAATATGGCATTATCACTGTGGAGCAAAGAACACTGCTTTTATTAATAAATCGTTGTTTGATCAGCAGGTTTTACTCTAGCTTAGTGCAGTTAAGCAGCAAATACACTGTGGGTACAGGTGAGAAAGCAGGCTGAGTGTGGAGGCTGGGAGGAGTTAGAAGACTTACTTCTGGTAGTGCTTTTCAGCAAAACTTCCTGGATTTTGCCAAGGTCTTGATGGAAGGTTTTTCTATAAGTACATTTTCATGTTTATAATGTCAGCCTTTTCTGTACCTTTGTCTCTACAGGTGGTCAAATACTAGATATAAAAATATTAGATGTTCAGAAAAATGGTAGTCCTGCATTTCTTCTCGTAACAACAGCCATGCTCTAGCTGCTTTAAGCCCATGGAGAAGTAGCTTACAGCACAAATAAGAGCATGGATTACAATCTAGAAATAGAAACTCCATGCTATTTTTAGTATTTCTTCCCTCTTTTTCCTCCTTCTCATTTTGGGCCAGTCTGCTGCCCTGATTTCCCAGCACAGCTGGTGGCCACACGTTTCTGGGGGAGTGGCTGGTGGCCACATCCGCCAAAGGCACAGGGTATCCTTGGGGCCTCTTTGGCAGCTGCTCACGTGGGTGGATTTCCTTTCACTAAGGTGATTATTACTGATACTACGGCTGCTTTGAACTAGAGGAAATACTGCAAGCAAGGGGGCTCTCTGCAGTTGAGAATCGGGGATCTCTCAAGTCTTTAGTGGCAACAGAAGATGGAAATCTCCCCCAAACCAACAAACTGGAGAAACAGAATCAGAGGGAGTGTCTGTAAAGTTCGTGTGTGCAAGAGTTCTGAAATTTCAAGTTTATATCAGCTGACTTTCCAGATTATTCTGAGCACAGTTTTTGTTAATTCCAGTACCATTAAATGAAGCATTTGTGTGACATGTATTTTGGTTAAAATTCAGTTGCATTTAGCATTGTTCATACTTAAAAGATTATTTTGACAAAAATGGAGAGTCCAGAACCAACCATTCCTTTACATTAATCTTTGCCTTGGGTGACACTAAAGATAACACATTCTCATATTGCTCTTCAGATCAATGTGATCTGAAGTTAGATAGTGGCTTACCCATCGTGACAAGCTATAAATGGCAGAGTTCAAATTAGAACATTGTAGTTTCTGACTCATTCCTGCATCTGTCTCTCTAGATAGTGGGGTTATATACGTTGACTGGAATGGACATAGGACACTGATAACACAGAGGTTACTAATAAATTAGCTTTCTTTGTATATGCTTCACCAGCACTATGGAGAAAAATCTGTGTCTCAGGATTCTTACTTTGCAAGAGAAGAAAATAGTTTTGACTTGGTAGTACAAATTTTCTTTGAATCAGGCTTATTACTATGGCTGAACTTTGGTTGTGATGCAGTAATTGGGACTCAACCATAAGTGTACTTTTAGAGATTTTTTTTTTTCCCCCTGACAGTCCCACTGAAAGAAAAAATTACTTATGTTTTATTTTAAAGCTGACTTTATCCTGGGTGCTGATTCTACATTCTAGTGTTTAGTCAGGCTGCAATTGAGAGAATAAATGTGGGTGGTTTTGCTACCAGTCATGCAACTGGCCATGGTGACCAGTGCCTGAACTGTCACTGGATGAACACAGTACAAATCTATGGGAATTGCCAGTAAAGATTATTGTAATATTTATTTAAATTCAGAATACTTGATATCTTAGCGTAAGTAATCACATGATAAATACAGATTAATGACATTTCAGTAGCATTGGACAAATAGGCCCCACAAACATGGGACCATTGCCTATGCACTTATCCTTCAAATAACTCAGGTTGTAAATATCTCTGTCCATTGTCAGACAGGTGTCTTCTGTGAGGCTTAGAAAGCTGTCAAAATTGAACAGTTTTTAATCACAGATCTTAAAACTTGCTGTGTCAGAAGACTGGATGTCAAAAGACTAAATTGCACCCTTCATGGAATAGAAATGAAAACACTGTGACCCTTTGTAGGCTCTGTCAGGGTTTTGAGTTGTGTGTTAGAGCACTGTGAAAGTCATGCATAAGTATGTTCCTCCCTGTGTGGGCACTGGTCTCGTGCTTCAGCGATGAAGTGATGTGCAAAAGGGCCTTATTTCAGAGGGAATTTTCTCACTGGCAGTGAAATGGGCTGCATAAATTCTTTTCCCCTTTGAAATGTCATATGCTGACAGCAGGGACTGCTGCTTGACTAAGAGTCCAGCAACACCAACTCACAAGTAGAGACTCATTTTGGAAGATTTTGTTTGTAATCCTTAATGTCAGATGGTAACATGAATGTATTTAATCCTGTTTTAAGGAGGCTGCAGTAACTTCAGACAATTCATACCTGGGGAGGGGAGTTGTTACTTGAACACAAAGAATTGTATTTTCAGTGTCATGAAAGAAGTGGTGGAAAGATTGAATAGGGATAGAGAAAGGAGGAGTAAAAACTTCCAGAACTGTCTTTACCCTTGAGGCAGCAATCAAAAAGGAGAGTTTTGTTTATAGTTAGGTATGTTTTTCCCCATGTCTCCATTCTTTTATTGAACCCCAGTCAATCCACGTTTTTTCCCACAGAGCAAAAGGTTGAAATGCACTGAATTTGAGTTTCCTATGAGGAGTAGGGGCATCTCAAGCTTCCAGTATTTGAGATTTTTTTTGATTTTTTGTCCTTGTTTCAGTAAAGTCTCTTCAAAAAATGAATCAGTGATGGATTAAAACCTCAGAAATCCCAAGTCATCTACCAAGAAAAGGAACAGTTTTTTGTTAGTTCTCTTCTTACTAGGCTGTATTTTTGCTGGCATTTTGGACTTTTGTTTCTGTGCCGTAATTTATAATGTAACAGTGACGTATTTTTCTGTCAGGGTATTTAGTGTAATACACATGGTTTCATGTCTTTTCAGTAGAAAGAGTAGAGATCTGAAGAAATCACAGATGATGGCTTCTGACGCGAGTCATATGCTGGAGGCAGCTTTGGAGCAGATGGATGACATCATTGCAGGTATAATAATGCTTTATTTTACACCATATTGTTTTGAGATTAAGTATGTTTCTCTTTTTTTTTACTTTTTAGTAATTATTCTGAATTTATCGAGTTCTCTGACACACAGATTTCACTATTGACACTCTGGTTCAATAGTTAAGTGAAGAAAATTGAAAGTAGAAAGGAAGAAAGCCTGCTATTCCCCCTCATATATGTGAATATTGAAGTAAGAGAGATTTATTTTGCTTTAATGCTATATGGTAACTTAAACGCGTTTTCAGCCATGTGGTAACCTTCCATATTGTATATGTTAGTTTTTTATTTCAGTGTGTCTTTAAAAACAGTTTTCACTGAGTCTTCTGGTTAACTGGGTGGTATATCTGCATTTACACACACAAGCACATATAGGTATATAAAAATACGTGTGTATATACAAAAATATATGTAATTTTCTTGATGATGTAAATATTCAAAATAGTTTGCCTGACAATTATCTTCACAGCCTAATGAGTTAGAATGTGTATCTTTTTGTTGGCATTTATACTGGAGCCAGGAATTGTATGATACACAGCTGCCCACTAAGAAAGGCATATGATGCAAGACAGAATTTGCTGTCTTTTGGTGCTCTCATTGTAAGGCAATTAAAAGATTTTTCTCTCAACATTAAGGCATCCAAGAAGAGAAGTTAATTTCTGTGGTTAGGCCCGAGTAGCCTTGGGGTTTGTGCTCACACACCGTTCAGTGTGAGCTCCTAAAAGGAGTGCCTGGGTAGGGCCATGTTCTCACCTGTGCACAATGGGAAAGAATTCAGTAAAGCTTTAGAAATCTAAATAGTGACACCCATGCTGTGCCTTCTTCCCTAATGATGCAAATGATGACATCAGCCTCTTGTTGCTGCTGCTTCTTCCTCATCCTCTACCTACTCTTCTACTGAAGCTTTCTCTCCAGAGACTAATGTGGAGCTTCAAACCTCACCATCTGGCTAGTTGTGATTAGGCTGGAAGTTGTTATCCAGGATTTTTAGTTTAAAGAATCTCTGGGGTTTGGGGTTTTTTTCCTCATCCACATACGAGTCTTCATTCTAAATGTGTAAGCTTTAACAGGCTGCTAAGATACACAGAACTGTAAATGTGAATATGTGATAGATGTAACTACACAAGTAACTTTTCACACCGATGGAACAAGTCCTAGTCAAATAAGAAAAATTCATGTTTATATATATTTCCTTCACCCTTCTGTTTATGAGTGCAAAACCTTATACAAACAAGATTTTAACCAACAGAAGCTAAATGGGATTTTATTCTTTCACCGCTTAGAAAACGTATAAACAGGGAAGCGCTGAACTCCCCTTAAATGTCTAAGGAGAGAACAAATAAACAGGTCCCAAACCATAATTCATAAACTACGAAACTATAATGTTTTTCTAGCCACTGCAGACCTTGAGTTATAATTCTGGTTAGTTCTATAGAGGAACCAAAATAGCCTAAGAAATACACTTTTTTATTTTCCTGGGTTTCATGCTAGGAAAATAATTGAGGTCAGAAGGCAGGTTTGATCTTGTTTGTTTGTTTTTAATATTCTTTTCCCTTTCCACACACCTTTTTCAGGGTGTTTGTGCCATTACCTTTTAGGGTTTAATTTTGATAAATAAAACCAAATTGCTCCAGGCTTCCCAGCAACATCAGTTTTACCCCCCTCACTGAGTTGTCGTGATAGTGGAGACAGTGATACAGAGAAGGAAACCAAATGCTGGAAGAACTGTTCTGTTTGAATCAGCTGAGTGCAGGTCCTGTTCACAGCTGTTCTGTGGTGGTGTTGGTGACCAAGCTCTGAAACAAAAAGGCATGCCAGTGGTACGTGGAGTTTGTTTCCACAGTGGTCATGGAAGTGGCAGGTCATGAGCAGATTGGCAGCCTCTTCAAGAGAGTTGACTTTGTGGCTTTGCATTACCTACATTTTTAGTCTAATGTCCACTGATAATCAGAGTAACATTGACAACGGGCTTATATAAATATATCTAATGGGAGAAGAACCAAGATATTTCCCAGACAGTGCATCTGTCAGGTCTCATCAATGTTAATTGAATACTTCCCATATGATTCAGAATTATGTCTACCTGTACCAATGAAGAGTCATAGTGCTTTATTCCTTTGCTTAGTAAAAGCTCACTTGGTTGGGAAGGTTGTTTATCTTCTTCGTTTATTTATTATTTTCCATAACTAGAAATAGATAAGACATTTTAGGACAGGTCGAGTTAAGTCTGTTGTGGTCATTCTCCTCTAACTATTGTCCTTTGTGTTCCAGATCTATTTCTTGAATATTCTGGTATGATTTAAGGACCAAGTGTATCTGCTGGAGTGTATACTTGGATGCAGTTATTATCCCAATTTGTCTCAAATTGAGGACCATAATGATTATTCAAGTTTGATTCTCTCTAATTCAATCCAGGAAGCTTCTGTCTGCAGTTTGGGCAGGGACTGGAAAACAGGAATGTTCTCTTGTCCTGTATGCTGAGAGAACAAATAAGGTGGAAAACTGGATGAGTGTCATGAGACAAACCAGGACTGAGATTCTTCCAGCTGCAGATTTATGTATACCATAGTTTGCAAATATTGGAAAAATAATCTGTACAAATGTAGCCACTCTTAGAATTGACTGGAAACAGCAAAAAGTCAACTGTTAAGAGCTTGTGGTATTTCAGTTCACTGGAACGTGGACATCTCTGGGTAGTACCGGATTCAAAGACCAAGGCTAAACTTCATGACTGAGGTAAACTTAGGTAGCTGATGAAATAGAATGTTTCCTTTGGAATGAAGCCTGAGTGGGTACTAGGAGAGCTGTGCTCTTCTCTTGACCTCAGAAACCTTGGCTTTAGGCACAAAAGTAGAACTAATCCCTGTTTTAGAGAAGTGAGAAGTCCAGAGCTGTATATCTGTTAATTTTCAAAGCTTGAGTATGTATGTATATATACACACACTCAAAACCAGCATCCTCTGTTTAATGAGAAAACATTCCTGATTTATTTTCTGCAGTTACTATTAAAGTATTATATTATGGTCTTGCACTCTAAGGTAAGAACTGGGCATGCAAATATATATTACAGATATTTACAGATTTTCAGTCCTACTTTTATCCTTCTAACTCTAAAAGTCATATCCCTTGCTCCAGCTGTTAACATCACTCACACACGAGTCTGATTAGTCCAACTAAGTCTCACTGTAGACTGTGCTCCTCAGTGCAATACAAAATGTTTTAGTGTTTAGAGTGCATGAGGGTAGGATTGTGAAGCAAGATTAACAAATTGAATTTCACTGGGCTTGATCAAATTTGACAGATAGGTCAGTGTTCCCAAGTCTTTTATGCTTCAGTACATCTGTGCTGATAACCCACCCTCATAGCTATATAAATTAGGCACACTAAATGATTAGCCTTATTTGACTAAAATAGCAAAAAGGGCTAATGTGATTGTCAATGGACATGACTTATCCATTAGCTGGAATGACTTGCACTCCAAACAGAGGCTTCCTCTAAAGAAAGCACCCATATGTCAGGTCTGTCTACCCATTCTTTATTTGAGGTGCCTGACTTTGGCATTGCTTCCCTATGAGGTTTAACCAAGTCATTACTCTTCTTTTTATTCAGCGTGTACCCTTTTATTAAAATTTATTTCTTTTTAGGGCTGTAGATTTTTGATTATTTTTCTTTGTAATATATCCAAATGAATTAAAATGATTTTTATTTTATGTTTATTTTACGTCAAACTGCTTCTCTTTGTCAACAGGGGTTTTTTTTGTGAATAACCCCCATAACTGTAAGATTGAAAAACTCCTGTCACAATATTACAGTGTGCTGCAGCTCCAGAGTCTCTTCAAATTCACTGAGTAATCAGTGTAATTATTGAGTTTCCTTTTAACCAGAGCTCCTGCAATTATCGCTTACTGGAAAATAATGAGAAAGTTAAATGTGTTATCACATTGGTGTTTACTAATATTTCAGTATTAGCACTGCAAGATTAAAAAGTAAATATAATTGAAAAGTTCTCCAAGAAGTATGCTTGTTTGAATTCCCTTCTCTTGAGGTGGCAGAATGTTCAGTTCATGGCTTTGGCTGACCTGTTACGAACCAAACCACTTCCCAGATGTGGGGGTTCGACCTTCCTGAAAAAGGGGCCTTAGGAGATGAACAAGTTTTTAATTCAAGTTTAATATATTTTCCTCATGGATATACTTGCCAGAATTTGGAGGAGGACCTATTTGGGGAGGGGGGGGGAGGGCGTGTTTCTTCTTTTTTTTTTTTTTTCCTTTGTCTGCCCCATCATAATTTTACTATGAAAACAGTAGAGTTCGAGTTCCAGAGCTACACTATGACCCTAGATGTTTTAGATTACTAAATCACTGCTAGTTAAGTGATTTGAACCTGGATTCTAAATGCAGCAGAGGACAAAAAGTACTGGCATTCATTTGAACCTCTTAGGATGAATTTTTGGATTTGTGAAATAAGTTCCTGTATCAGTAACAGGAAATCAAAATATTTCCTAGTGACCTCATCCTTTACCATGAATAGTCATAGGTCATCACAGGATTCATTCAGTCTCACAGCACTTTAACTGAAGGAGATAGACACCTCTGTTCTGCTTCATAAGGGATTGAAATTGTCCAGACCAGACAGAAAGCACTTAATCCTGTTTTTCTGTGCTGCGTGTTGGGGGGGTGTTGGTGGGTCTTACTTGAAATACATGCTGGCTGACATGCAGCTGATGGGCAGTACAGGCCTCTTGTGACTGGGTAGGATGACTGGAGAATAGCTTTTAGTTTTTTCTTTGCCATTTGTCCACTTCCAGATGGCTTTATTTTTTCATCACGTGTGTCCTGCTCAAGGTTCACGATATTTTCAAATTAAAAATTTCGTTTCTATGGCAAAGGTGTATAACTTTTTAATGATTTCGATAGGAATTTTTGTAGAATTCCATTTTAGAGCACCGAACTGACTACAGTTAAAATAATGATGAGAGAAACAGAACAATTTAAATAATGAGCAATTTCTTTCATTATAGATCAGAATAATTGAGCAGCAACAGCTGCAGTGGTTTTCTTGTATTTTCCAAATAAATGGTAATTGTGTTAAAAGGCTGTTCTTCAGTTATGATTAGTGTATTTCCTTTTCATTTTCTGTTCTTTTTCAGCCAATAACTTAGGCGCTTTTTTCTGAACAAAAAAAATAATGTATCTAGAGCACTTGTTTATCTTGTTACTGCTATGCATTAAGTAAGGTGAGCATTTGTGAAGTTACAATATAGTGGATTTTTTGAACCATTAGTAACAGCATGTTCATGCATAGATCTTATAGCAACAGACAGATGAAAAAGGAAATTAAATAGTAAATTACTTGGAATGAGGTCTTTGATGGAGAAATGTATAACTTCCTGTCATAACAATTACAGAAAATTATGTATCAAGAATATTGTGAAGGGGGAAGAAAAGATAAAAATCCAGGATATTAAACGGGAAAATATAAAAATTTAGCACAAATATTTAGGTTTATAGTTTGTAGTTCTTTATTTTGTAACACTTCTTATAGCTTGTTTTAGATGCTGCCATGTATCCTCAGATACTTGACTTCAGAAAAGCTAGTTAGTTAATTCATTAGATGTCAACAGTAGCAGATACATAAAAATTAAAAACATTTTAAAACTTTAAAACCATAGCAGTTCACTGGCTATTTATTTAGTTCATAACTTTTCATGTCAGCTGTCTGTGGTCTTGCTTTTAGGTTTGTTAAAGACATCAAAGGCATGGCTTCTCAAGCTGTGCACACACTCGAATAACCATTACAGCCATTTGTTACTGTATTTTTTTAGGGCCTTTACACGTGCTGTGGCCTTCAGGTTAAGGCCTTGCCTAACTGTTCAGGTGCAGTTTTGATCAGTGTTTCAAAAGCACTTGAAAATCATTGCAACTCGCGTGTTGATTTGTGCATGTGCAGCGCTGGCTACTCATTCCTTAGGCAGGGTTGCCAGAGCAACCTGAACTTTGGAATTTCCTCAATTTTGAGTGCTTAACCTCACCAGAGGTCATTGCAGCTATTTGGGCTGCTGTTCCAAAATATACTCTCACTATCCTAAGCATACTTTCTCACAGATAGTGGGGCTCTGAGCGCGGGATGGAGTGAAGACTCTGAACCCTGTTTGTAGGACTGATGGATTCCTTCTGTAAACAGGACAGTACTGCAGAATCTTATGGAGCTGAGAGCACTGAGAACTTGTTTCCTAAACACTTAGTGATTTTCTCCGAAAAATAGGTGTTTAAAATTGTTTCACCTAAGACCAAGTTTTCCTTTGAATGTCCAAGTCAAACTGATTTACTGACCAATTCGGTCTTTGGCTTCCCTTGCCTTTCCAGAAAAACAACAAAATTAGAAGGTTTCTTGAAAGTGCGAGTTGAAACTAATTTGAAATGGAAGAATATTTACAATTTAAATATGCTACTTTAAATTCTTCATCTCTGACTACAGATAAACAGTTCTGTGAGTTTAAAACAACAAAAATACTGTCATGTCCTCCGCACGCACATCAGTTTATCAGCACCGCAGTACTGGATTGCACCTCTGCAAAACAAAATCCACACATCATAGCTGCTTGCATTGGGTTTTGAAGAAGGATTGAAAAGAAACAGAAACATAAATAACTGCAGATAAAATATGAAGCAAAGGAAGACAGTTAAACCATGATGGCCGTAACCTCATGGGATTGAAAATCTGAGGCACAAAGGTTCTTTTGTGGTTTGTATGATGTGATCTGTTTTTCAGTACATGAGAGAGTCAGTTGTTTAACAGTGAAGTGAACTGATTTCTAAGATGTAAATTTAAACAAGTTTAAGATCTTTAAATTCAAAATTGTGTCGTGTCCACTTCCTACTCTAAGGCAATTGATTTGAGAGTCTTTTTAAAAATCAGAACTGTGTAATCTTTATAAAACAAGTTGCCTTTATTTCTTCACAAAATGCCTGCTCTTTTTTCCCCTATGCTTAGAGAGATGAATTTTTTTTCATGAAATAGTATTCATGTTACCAGTAGTTTACTACTGCTTACTACAAACAGTTATGAATTTTATACTAAAAAGATGTATTTGTTGTCTCACAACACTGTTTTGCTTAGACTACTGGTTACACTGGTCCTAAATACCCTCCTTTTTTATTTGTAATTTAAAAAAAATATAGAGAGAAAATTGATGCAAGTATTTTTTACTCTTTGTCTTTAATAAATGTGTTGACCCTGTTTTTCCTTTGCAGTGGAGACTCAGCCTCAAACCTCCATCATAGCTGCATAATCCCTCTTACTTTTTTCACCAGCTGTAAGGCTGCTTAGCTTGTGTTTCTGGACAGGAGAGATCTTTTTGTTGTAGCTGTGTATGCAGTACCTGAATGTGCTGCACATCACAGCTCAGCGTCTGTAAGCATTTGGGAGGAAAAAGTTTGAGTAATTACATACCTAATTTGCATAAGAAATTATAGGCAGTTCTTGAAAATCATCTCAAAGATTCCACATGTGATTGTACATAGAGCTCAGTGGAAAATCATCTGAGCTGCATGAAACTTGCATCTGAATGTGGTCATTAAAATTTCTAGGCTTGGAAATTTTTTGCTAGGGCTTCCTGCTAATCCAGCTTAATAGTTACTGTTCCCTGTAGTTAAAGATCTAAAAGTAACTTCTCCTCAAATCTCTAATGTGAGCTATGATTCAAAACATACTATTTGTGATGTATTTTGCATTACAATATTAGAGGAAAGGATTGTGTGAGCTACCTCTTCACTCATTTGACAGAAGGCTTAGGAACGAGGAGGATGAAATATGTCCCATCTAGACCTTATTAGCAGTTTACATAAATTCACATTTTCAAGGCTATCTTCATGAGAAAAAGAAAATTGTGCTTCCAAGAAAATTACACTTTGTAGTCTTGGAGGAGAGAGGAAGAACTTGGACACCCTATTTGCTCATTGAGTAAAAATTCAGGTAAAAAAGTGTTCTTTAGCAGTGTAATGATTAACTGAAAGGCCAGAGAAAATATATGTTTATAACTTTGTTCTAACCACTGTTGGTCACATATCAAAATTGTTACTCTTGAGTGTTTCAGCTTTATAGAAAGTCATTCTGACCCAGCAGTAGTGTTTGGGTTTTGCTGTGGGGCTTTTGTTGTTTTTGCTGGTTTCTGATCTAAAGGAGCCAGTGGTTTTAGGAAAAGCTCTTTTTAACCACTGATGGTTGAGTTGTGCATTACCAGGAATTTTTTTTTAAACTCAGCCAGTTTTAGAGCAACAGACTGAGGTGACAAGGATGAATGCAGGGGATCAGAAGCTAAGGTGCAAGGGAAAGTGAGAGATCAGAACAGTATCTACTGCTAAGAGAGATGAAAGTTGTGTGACAGACAAATGTGTAGAATATAAGCTGAGGAGAGTGGATTTTCAAACTGTCAAGCCTTTCTGCTTCTTTCTTTGCTTCTGCTTAGTAACCTATTTTTGCAGGCTACCAGGAGTGTTGTTTTCTGAATAGGTTATGTATTTGCCCAAAAGGAATGTTTCTTTGAAGTCATTCAGCTAATTGCAAGGAACTTTGAAATAAAAACGTGCTTTAATGGTCAGGGTGTAAGAAATGTGTAACTTAAAAGTTGTTTTCCTTTTTGTACTACTTACTTTACTCTTTCTTCCTCCATATAATGTGCAGCTGCATTTAACCTCCTGCATCCACTGTCTGTTTGGGGAAGCCAGAAGTGAAAGACTTAGAATGTCGTAGTTTCAACACTTTCTTTCCCCCTTTCTTTCCTACTCCTCTAAAGTGGACATTTATGGTGATTAATTGTATTCCAGTAGTACACTAGGAAACCATGGTGTTGAGTATTATAGAAACATCATGACAAAAGATTCCCCTGTGTCCTGTTTATCCCTGGAAAAAAGTGAGGCACGGGAAGACTGTGAGTCTTTTTCCAAGGGTTCAAAACTGCACTCGTTTTTCCTGAACATTCTTCCCCTCTTCTGTTATCTGTAATAAAGCCACACACAAATTAATTGCTGTTCATGGTGAAGTAACATATACTGTTCTGTTTGCTCTGTGACATCTCTCTTTTTTTTTTTAATTAATCTGCAAAGACATCCAAATTCTTCCTGTCTGGTGCTAAAACTAATGCAAAGAAATAGAATTATTTACTCCTACGCACTTCTGTTTTTCAGGGTGTGTTCTTGTCCTTCTGGTGAGCGAAACAGATCCTATTTAATACGAAACTACATGGAAAGCAAATAAGAGAATCAAGCCTGTAATTCATTTGAATTTTAGCAGTAAACCAGGAAGCTTTCTGAATTTAAATGCTGAGTTGAAATCTGTATTTCTGCATTTCGTTACCTACTATAAAGTGCATTAATTGTTGCATTCAGAGGAGTTCATTTTCCATTTCATCTAGGAGAATAAAATTAACAACCTGTAGCAAACCAGTTTTAAAGTAACTTCAAATTTTGCAAAATGTGAGGCTGCTTAGAATTCTGCCACTCTGAACAGTCAGTTGAAGAGCCTGGGATAACTCAGGCATGCATATGGAGTATGCCCAGTCTCAGGGAATCACATAATTCCTGACTGGCCCTGCCTGTGCTCCAGCGCTTAAGGATTTTACCTTTAGAGAACTGAGTTTCTTAAGGGTGACAATTCTTTCACTTGCCAAGATTAAAGAGTGTGAGTATATGTTGTTTTCTCTAGTGTTCTGATAGAGGCAAACCAAATAAAGGCATGCTGAAATGTCACTGAATCTTGCTATGGAGTTTAAAGTTATTTTCTGTAGAAGGTAGATGTTGCCAGGCATGTTACAACCATGATAATGTAAGGATGGAGGCAAGATATGATACATAGTGAGACATTTAGACTGGGGAACAAAGATGTCACACTGACATGTATGGTATGGCTGTGTATTTGTCTGTATAAACTACCTACCAATTCTAATTAAGTGAGCTCCTGCACAATTTTTTTAACTTGTATTTAGCTTAAATGCGATGGCTTTTATTTCATACCTGAAGTATTGGTTTGTGTGGATTGTGTGGAGTTTCATTTGTTTGTTTCTCTCTTGTCTATAAATAAACAGTGCTCCATAGCAGAATGCTCCTTCCAGTTTTTCCCATTCCATGTCTATTTTAAATCCTCTGTTCGTTGAAGGGGTAACTACCAAAGCTGATTATGAAATAACTTTGAATCCTGTCTGCTTTTCTAGCATTAAAGGTACTTGCTAAGCAAAAGATAGAAAAAAAGTCGTATGGGGTTTTCCAAAAGAAGGAGTGAGAAAACTGTTCTACAAGTCCTAAAACTACAAAAACCAAGGAGGCCACATCTTTATAAGTGGCATCAATGCTACTTCAGCAGTCAGTGCCATATTTCAGTTTGGGTGCATATCTCTCAGAAAGTAAGTAGTGAGCCACCCTGGCTGAATGAAGGTTATATGATCCAAACGGCTCCTACACAATTTGGAAACCTGCTATTTTTAGTTGCTAGAGTTTAATATTAATCTGCATTAGGAAATACATAAACAAGCTGTCATGGGTGGCTGAGAGTATAGAAATACATGAGAAAATACCTTTTAGTGAGCAAGTCCAGCAAAACAGTCAGTTGATCCTGCCCTCAAAAGGAAGTAATTCAGGAAGACAAGGTTGATTTACGAGGTGAGGTTATCTCATATAGCAGTCTTTGTAGCACCGGATATTGAAGAAACTTTATCTTGGACGTGGTCTTAGCCAGAAATTAAGAAGAGATCTTGCACTTGACGTATTAAAATAAACTCGTAAGCAGCGGAAGTCAACAGGATCAAAGGGAATATTTTGAGTCTGAAAAGAGGTTAAGATAATATGAAATCCTTCAGCAGTGAAAATTAAGTGTTGCTTTAAAACAAAGTTTAAAACCCTACTACCGAGCCTTGCAAAACTTCAGAAATTTCTAGGCATGGTTGGTTTGACATTGTTTAAAGCAGTCAAAAAAAAAACCCATGCGCATTGTACAGCAGAATTCAAGCCACGCGATTTTTTGCGAAGATCTGACAGAACACTTTGTGTCATTAAAACAGTGGTTGAAGATAACCTGGTTAGTATTACTTAAATTTCCCCCAAACTTTGCGTAAAGTTAAGCATTCACGAAGTGAGAGACAAAACGTTGCCTTCGTTCAAAAACAGAGTGAGATGGGGAGTAACATCAGTATTAAACGATCAGCTGGCATTTTGGGTAAAAGCTAACGTGGGTGCAGAAGGCATCTCAGGGTAGTGTCAGTGCATTCATGAGTTGTGTTTCAGACCACGTGTAAAATGAAACACTGGGTCCAAACCTAGTTTATAGTGTCTGAATCATGGTAGATAAATAACTGTAGCAGGCAAACTGACGTTGATTAATGCAAAGTGGTGTGCATTCAAGAAGAAAACTTGAATTCCTTACACATTTATGCATCCCATTACATGTGTCAGCTCAGGGAAAAAGAAAAATTAGCAAATAATTTTCAAAGGCCCAGTGAAGATTTTTGTTCCTTTCGTAACTAAGATGTTGATTATGTTAAACACAGAGGTAAAATTAAGAATAGTAAGGAGATTACTATTATACCCTTGTGTTCATCAATTATGTAGTCTTCTAATGAACACTGTATGGATCCAGTGAAGTATGAATGATCATAAACCTAAAAATATCTCCATTAAGGTAAATAAAGGGGGGAAATGGGATGGCTTATGCCAGAGAGAACATGAATGAAGACATCTGTGCAACCTATTACGTACACAAGGCAATGAATTGTAAATAAAAACTTTAAAAAGTAAAGCAGATAGTTTTCCACCTAACTGGTTCTTAAACAAGCAAAGGGATATTAATAGATACCAAGATCTGAAATTCAGGACTGAGAAAAGAGAGTTTATTTTAGTGTGCATCTCATTGAAGCACAAGGTATTAAGACAAAAAGATTTAGAGGTATTAGAATTCGTATTATTTACAATCCTTCCATAAGTGAGATATGTTGTTTTACTGTGCTTAATGCTGTTGAGAAAATACTATTGGTACTGGAGGGCTGGCAGGAGGGAGGTGTTGTAATTTAGAGATCTTTTTGTAATTCAGAGAGCTAGCAAAGTTTTATGTGCCATTTTTATTGCTAACTTCTGGTGGGTTGTTCTTTGTGGGATTTTTAAACCTGCCAGCAGTCATATATTTTTCTAGATCTGGTAACATGATCTAGTTTTATCTAAGTTTCTTCTCAGAGGACTGCATCAGTTGTTCTTACATTGCTTAACACTGTGCTGTGTAGGGACTTCCATGTAGCTGAGAAGTTAGTGACATCTCATGGCAACCGTGGAAAATTACAGGTGACTTGAGAGAAGGTTTTGGCCTTAACAGACATTGCAAATGTTTTCTAGGTCAAAATTCTTTTTTAATATGCTTGTACATTCCTTTCACATTTAATTCTCCAGTGCTCTTGATTTATCTAGAGACTAATGCAAGTATTTCTAAGCCTGAAAATGACTGGTAATTGTCAGTGAGCATCTGAAGTCCAAAAGTTGCAGTGTGTAGTATGTATGTATTTGTCACCTACAAAACAATTACATAACGTTATTGTCTGTCCCGGTTTTACTTGTTTTAGGTACAAAGTCAGCTACAGAGTATGCTAATGGTGGTTATGATATTGTGTCGCCTGCTCCATCAGTGTACTTGGGCACATTTCAAATTCTGCATCTCCTGGAAGATCTAAAGATGGCACTGGAAATGCTGGAGGACCCTCAGGAGAAAGAGGCGTTGCGAAATCAAATTCCAGGGGCCACAGCAGTGCGTCTGCGGGAGTGGTTTGAAGAGAATCTGGTGAGTAGTTATTTGAGCTTTTCCATTTTGTTTGCAGTGGAAACAACGGAGTGGTTCAAGTGTTTTCATATTACTGCTTTATGTGCTGATTACCAGAGCAATGCAGATGAGAAGTTGATAAAATACCTTTTTTTGTTGTTGCTGAGAGAAAGGATGGTAAACATTAACTGCAACAAAAGTTGCCTTTTCTGTGGGTTATTTTTGGTTTGGTTTACTTTGTTTCATCCCTTGCTGGAGATAAAAAATGTGTAAGTAGTTATAAAAGTTTTAATTCTTAAAGTATCAGTTTGGAATGCAGTGCCACTGTCTGTTGAAGGAGCAAATTCAGACTGGATGATTCTGTTGTCCTTTCCCTTGACTATTGGTATTACGAATCTCCAAAGTATCTTGTACACCAGGCAGTGGTGGTAAATCCAGGAAAGCTCTTGATTCTTAAGGTGAGTCATTCATATTGGGATAGATGGGGAATAAACATTTTCCTATACTGGGAAAGACTGAGGAGGCTTACCAGGTGAGGAGCAGATCTTCAGACAGACCTCAGAAGAAGGCGGACACTGGATGTAAAGGAATAGAAACAGCAGGTCCTGCCACAACACCAAGCCTGACACTGCAAGTGAATGGTAGTGTCCTCATGTGCAAAAGCTACTTGTCACTTTCTCAACATCAGAAAACTTTTCTAGGTGAATGAATTTTCTTCTGGTTTTGTCAGCGGATGTGACCTTTTATGTAATTTGTCCTGTGGCTTATGTTTTAGTGTTTACCTTCTGCTTAGCTGCCCTGTGTCGATTGTAACCTGATGTTGTTGGAAATGTAGCTGCTTTTGTTTGAACTTGTCAGCTGCTGGTTTGTTGGCATTCTTCACAGAGTGCAGGTCTGTGGCTGGAAAATCCTGTTTGGGTCCGTATGAGAGAAAGGAATGAGACTTTGGTACCAGGTCTGAAAACAAAAGGTGTAGGCAACGTTTAATTTGGATTTATAGTATTATCTTTTGGATTTAGATGTCCTTAGGCCAGCTCTTCCTGAATTTCTGCCTTAGCAGAAATGTTAATGCTTATTCAAGTCTTTACAATAACTAAAGGATGTTTTTAATGCATAAAAGACATAAGTTTTCGGAGTTGTTCCCAATAAAGTTGGCCCTAGACCACCAAGTTGAAGAGTTTGAACCTGGTAGTCTGGCTTTTGGTCTTCTGGTGCAGAAATATTAATTAAGCTCACTTTGCAGCCCTGCTGTGTAGGTAACCTTTGATGTTTTGACTTCTCATATTAACTATATATGTGTGTATCTTCTAATTCATGGGTAACTAGCCAAAATAGAAGCCACAGACTTCTGCCTTTTAGGCTTGCACTTTGCTGGTGTCCTAAAAGCCTTGTCTACTGCATCAAGAGTAGTATTTGTTTGATAAAGCAACTGGAGAGTCTGGATTCAGAGCCAACAGAACAGGGAGATTGATGGCATAAAATATCTCTAGTGCAGAATGTTGAGATCACTGTTTTTAAACTATTTTGCCATGTTCTGTGTCAAGGGAGGGTAGATGCTGTGACTGTTATTTGAAAATGGATCGTAATCTGTGTATTTGTAGACCTTTCTCATATTTTTTTTAAGTGCAAATAATTTGTAAGCATGCACATGACTTCCATGACCTTTGAATTTGGGAGAGCTTTCTCCACTGACAAGCTGCAGTTTCACTTGGAAATCGGGAAGAAATCTGGTAAAATTTAGGTCAGTTCAGTGAAATGGAATATGTATTTCGTAGCTATGTCCCATATTGAAATTCCCTTCATTCCAGCCCAGAGCTGTGAAACATGACACTTAATATGTGGATAAGGACAGTTGAGGTAGTAAGCTATAGAGAATGAGAATTCTGCGTCTCCATGAATCCATTCCCGTTGGAAGCCTCAAATGAAGTTTGGTAATCATTACTCTGTGAAATGCAGAAGTGCCATTAAATAAACCTCACTCAATTCCCATGCTTTAAACGCATCAGGATGGAAGCAGTTTGCTGATTTATTAACAACATCATTAACTAGAAATCAGGGAACAATATATTTAGAACCAACATCAGCAATACCTTAGATAAACCATAATGTTAGATGCTTAAGAAATGTTCAGGTACACCTACAAATTTCTAAGTGCAGCCCTAAAACTAATTCCAGAAAGTTAAAATCCCACAGCCATGCTCACACACATTCACAGTTACACACACACTTTTCCTCTCTCTCAGCAGGTGTTGATTACGAGCATGAACAGCCTCTTCTGTGGGTCTGGGTTCCCCTGTGTTACACACATCTCCTCACACACATGTCGGTGCTTTAGCTTTTGTGTGTACCTGGGGAGTGCTGATGCCTTTGAGCTTTTTTTTTTTTTTTTAGAGCTATTGCAGGTTGAATTTGGAGAGGGCTGTTTCTTTTTGGATGATTAATTCCACATCTGTTTATTTTGGGGGTCCGTGAACCTTCCTTTGAAGCTGGAGGGCTGCTCTAGCATGTAACTGAATAGCTTTAGAGACTACATCAATTGCTTTGTTCCTAACATTTTACATGAATAGGTGTTAAACATATTCCCAGCTTATACTGGTTAGGCATGCAGTTGAAGCTAAAGATAAAAAAAGCAATTTGATGTTTATTTTAAAAGCAGATAAGAATGCTTCATTCGAGAAGAGAGCATTATTTTATGATTCTTCTTCACTTAAATGTGTGATTAAGTAAAAAAGTAAATTAAGTAAAAATCCTTGCAGCTGCCATTGTTAATCAAGACAATAAACAATGTGCCTTATGGAAATAATTGGAGTATGTGTTCTGCTACTGCCCCATATTGCTTTTATGGGAAACCACAAAAAGAGAAGTCAGAAACATGACTTGGGACTCCTTCCTGCTGGATAGTATCCAACAGCAGCATTTAACAGCAATTGAGTTTGAGCAGAATATGGAATTGCTGATCAAGCAGGAAGTTCCTGTGATGATTATAGATACTAGAGCTGATTTCACCTTCGTTCAGTTCCATAGCAGCAAACTATGGAATTTATCAGGCATGAAATATCACCAAGTTATGTTTGGTGGTTTGATCAATTGAATTTTTTTTTTTTTACCAGTGGTAACTGTTATGCTCTTTGGCCTGTCTGCTCTAGGTGTGAATAAGAAATTTGTGGGAAAATTCAGGTATGTCTAGAATGGGAAAACTTTTGATGTCATGTTCCATACCTGACACTACCTTGTTTACTTGCCCTTTTGAGAGCATCTCCTTTATTCTTCTTCTTGAACCACTGGTGATTTGTTTTTCTCTAAGGAGGAGGCCCACCATTTGTGGAACTAAAGGTGTGCTTTTTAGAAAGGCTCCTGTCATTGTTTCCGTGGTCTGGGATCTATGAACGTATCAGGTTCCTGAGTTTGCAGTATGACTGGGCATGTACTGTCACTGCTTTGAGAGATGAAATAGGTATGACAAAGTTAGCACTGAATTTAGAAAGGTTATTACCACGTATCATAGAATGAGGATTTTATAGTTGCTGCAGTTGCGCAAATCTTTCTACAAACCTAAACAAAAAATTATTAATTATAGACTTTGAACTACTTGAGAATTGTAATAAAATATTCTGCCTCGAAGAGCATGTCTGAATTGTTTTATGTGGCTTTATGGTTGTAAATTCTTTGGCCTTAAAAACAGAACAAAAAGACCTGGGGATTATCCTGGAGAGTTCATACAAAACAAACTTGTGGATGGTATCAATGCTTCTTGTTAAATATTTTAGTATTGCCAGTGACCACGTGACATATCACAAAGCAGGTAGTAATTTCAGCATTAAAAATTAATTGCTGCAGTAACAACTGACTGTGTTTGGCCCTGTCAGCTATGAGAGAATATATTTGCTTATAGTCGCATAACTCTAAAAGAACTTCTACACTGTTTAATTCTGGTTTTTTATTTCATACATCTTTTCTGAGTAAAGAGGAACGCTACTGTTCTTTTAATGGTCCTTGAGCATGAGTGAAGGCCTCATTTTCAGGATTACAAAACACAATCTTCCTCCTAGTGGAGCATCTGTGTTTAAAGCACCACTTCATGATGTAGTTTTATTTACTGACCCTTAAAAGTGTTGATTTTTGAAAACTCATTAGTATTTTCATCATTATGGGGTTGTTGGTGGGGTTTTTTTTCTTGGAAGTCTAAGTCTGAAAATCTTTCTAAATATTCTAAATTTAGAAATTTAGAGGAAACAGAAAGGGGAGAAGAGCATAGGAAGTGGTAAAGAAATGTGTGTTAGAGGCATTTTTTTAAATATAATGTGATTTGCCGTATGATGTGTGTTGTGCCTTGTTTCTTTTCATGATCTGTTTTATTGGTAAAACCAGAGACTTTGTAGCAGAAACAGCATAAATTCCTTGGAATCCTGACTGCTATTTAGTTCAAAAGAGGTTGTTTACACTGTGTGTTAAAATCAAGGGATTTTTTTTCTCCAGTGTCTTCACAGGGACTTGGATTAAAACAGTAAAACCCAGTTCAGAATTGTGAGTTTGTGAATTTTTGAACTTACTTCAAAGTTTTATTTTAAGCGTGTGTTAAAGTGCTCTGCTGAAACATAATCACTGGTCTCTCTATTTCACTTTTGTCTGAGATTCATTTCACAGAGTTATCTGTCCAGAGCAGAGGCAGAAGATGACTTCAGGGCACTTCCATGTACTTGAAAACGTGCTTTTATAAAAGTATCAATAGCATTTTTCAGCAACAGCTGAGGGGGAATCTTAGCAGTGCCAATTAAAGCCAGTATATTTATCTGCTGGTGGATTTGACTGTGGAACTCAACTGTTGAGAGTCGTGATGGAACTATATATAGCTGAATCTTCCCGTTGCCAAGTGGTATTAACACATGTTAAATTGAAAATGGAGCAGTAGAGCCTGCTTGGGATAGTGTAGAAAAGCCGTCATTCTGTATGCATTCACATGTTTATTTTTGCCAGCTCGAAACATTAGATGGGTTATGTTTTCTGAGGAGGAGTCAGAGTTCAAAGCTGTATGACCCAGTCCTCCAGCTCCTTTTCAATGAGTTGATGATGAAAGGAAGCCCTGAACGGGAAGATTTGGTCCTCTCAGAGCTCCCCGAGTGTGTTAGAGCAATTCATGGTACGCGAGAAACAGCAGAGAAACATCCTTCATATGTGCAGCTATTTCTGAATACTAGAGAGTGCCTTGGAGCTCGTGGAACAGGGGTGTACAGAGCTAGCATGGAATTTTTCTAAACCAGGCCTAATTTTTTCAGTGTTCTGTAGGTGTTTTGTCTGGGAGCCAACCAGACAAACCAGACACCTCTCACTGTGACTGCTGACTGCAGTAGCTCTCAGCAGAGGTAGGAGTCTTCCCTGTATGAAGAACTGATAGAAGCTTAAAATAGCTTTACAGTGAGTAGGGCTGATTTAGATCTCTTTCTCAAAATGAGATTAGGTTTTGGTTGTTTCTTTCACCTTCGTAATGATCAGCAATGTTTAACAGAGCCACCTTAAACTACAATGACCAGAAGTGCTCAAACGGAATTATGTTATGGCCTTAGGCTTAAGAGTACTCATGGAAGAAAGGTCGTATTCCTGTCCATCTTTCCTTTTTTGTCTGATGTTATGTATGGTGTCTCTTTTTCTGTCACTAGAATTTCCAGCTGCTTTGGCTTTTCACAGATTTAAATATTATGCACTGTATTAATTTAACGAGCATTAATGCATAAATGTAAATAGTATGAAGTATCTGCCTTTTGAAGTGGAGATAGAGGAAACATAGGAAGATGTTTTCCATAAAGTAATTAACAGAGGGACTGGTAAGAGAAATTATTTAATTAAACAATGGTGCTGACAGATAAGATGTAATGGTCAGGTAAAGAAGTTGGGGACAGATTTTTCTTTTAAAAAGTTCTGTATTGATTCAGGTATTACCTGAATATTAGAGCAACATCATAACTTCGTAGTATTTCTGCATATAAACTCTATTCAGATTTCACAGAATTTGGGTCGGTTGACTTACCTCATTTTCTAAATTTTATCAGTTATGGCAAGCACAGCAATAACGCATCGACAACAAAGTTATTTCATTCTCTCTTGAGTTAGTATACTCCTAACAGCAGTAAACAGAGCCGTATTTAGTTAAAGTACAACTAAATACATTTTCAGGTTTTGTGATCTTTCAAAAACGGAAGCAAATTATGCTTATTTTAGGCTCATTGTACGTGCATGTCGGCATGCTACTCTTCTTCATAAGTAGATCAGCAATGTGCTTTATTTTCCTACATAATGAAATACTTAGGAAGAAATTGAGTATCTGTACATTCCTTATCGGTAATAAGGACTTGTAAAGGTGTATCTGCAGCTTTTTCTGTTTTGAGCCTTTTTACAATTTTTTTTCTGCTCTGAAATTTAGAGGAGAAGATCTGATGTGTGTCATAGTGAGCAGAGGAAAAATGTTACCTGGCAATGATGTTGATGTATGTGCAAATATTTGGTAAATACCCTGTTCCAAATGTTTCACATACTAACTTACTGCATGCTTAGTAGTTTCAGCAGTGCTTTGAAACCTTTCAGACTGGAAACCAAACCTGGATTATTGTAATGTGCTGTGTGGTAGGATGTAAATATATATCTTTAATTATTTTCTCTACGTATCAGTGCGCTCGTGCATGTAACAACTGGGGGAGGTGTTCACAGTGGTTTTGATGTTCTGCTAAGTAGAAAATATTTTTTTTAGTTTTCGTGCAAAATTGCAGTACTCAAGTTTCTTACAGTCTACATTTCTCTTCTAAATCAGCTTCATCCAAAAAGTCATATTTCTTGTAGAACTTGGACTTAGAAAAGCATTTCTGCATATGGCAGGGAATGTTTGAAACTGCCAAGAATGTGCAAATGTCTGTGAATGAATTAATAACCAGTAACTTCATCTAAGCATCAGTAATACATTCTTCGTGCAAGCCAAGGGAAGAGAGCTACTTATTACTTGAGCAGTAACCTGAAAGGACATAGTGGTGCTGGAGAAATGTGATATCATACAGCCTGCAGATGGGAATGGCTCCAGAGATGTCAGCACCTGTTTGAAGTATTACCTCCCCCCGAATATGGAATAAGGATAAGAGTTAACCATGCTGACATGGAACTAATGGCCATCTAAATCTGCTTAATTCTGAAATACAGATTTTAATCAAAGAATTAAGCCATTACGATTGAGTGTATTTTATACTGGGAAAAGATTATTTGTTCATGTGCCTACATAATGTCATTTGTTGTCTGTTTCCCAGGACACGGTTTATTTTTTAAAAATTATCACAAGTAAAGCAAATTTGCTCATCCACAGAATGCAGTATTTTTTTTTCCTTTTGTTCCAAGAATTTCTTCTTTCTCTGTCACTTAAGCATTATTTGTTAGCTTTTGTTAGATTAAGAATTTGTTAGATTAAGACTCTTAATTTGTTAGATTAAGACTCTAAGACACATTTTCTTTTTGGAAATAATTCATCTAGATTCCTGAAGCCATTGCTCACCATGACAGTGGAATTTCTTCCTCCATTGTCTTCTGCATAAATGGCCTGAATTTCTCTATGCACAAGGATTCTCATATTTTCTCTCTCTTTCTTCAGTCTGAAGCTCTAACATTTTTCTGCAGCGTGAGAATGACATCTGTGAATTGGCATGCTGAAAAAAATTTTCCCTTTTAAAATCTGGTCCTAATCCCTTTGTTTCCAAACCAGCCCGAACACTAGGACTGGAAAAAAAAAACATGTAGGAAAAGTTGATACTAATTCTTGGGAATGGGCAAATTTTTGTTGCATGTCCATCCTCAGCTGGACTCCCCTGATGAGGCTGGGAAGATTCATTTCATTTCTTGGCTGAAGAGGCCAAGTGTGTGTTCTTTTAGTGTTTTCAGAGGCTGATGGGTTTTGAAACCAAAATGATCTGTAAGTTACTGCTGAAAAGACAGGCAGGTGCTGTGGTCCAGGGACTTGGACCTCTTGGAGGCTGAAGAACTGCTCTGACTCCTATTTTCTCTAATTTTGTTAGAGAAAATTTTTGTTTTTGAACAAAATAATTTTGTTCTCTCCTTTGTTCTCTAATTTTCCGGGTAATTCAGTGGCAGCAGAACTCTATTGATCATTTGCATTTGTGCTGCTCTGAAAGATTACAAAAACATGTGTTTTATCCCAAACTTAATAATAATAAATATCGGTTTATAATGTTCATTGAGCCACAGTTGTGTAGAAGGAAGAGGAACAAACAACTCCGTGCTTTCTCAGCTCAGTGTTGGTGGAAGAGGGAATACACCAGACAGTCAGATTGCCTTTTCCTCCACAGTTCTAAGAGGATTTGTGGGTGTTTTCTTCCCTCTTCATAGGTCTGGAATGGAGGACATGAGAGGCGTAACTGAATGTTTAAAGCATTCTGTTACTTTCAGTTTCAAAGCTCTTGCAGTGTGTTTATTTACTATTTGAAAGATTTAAAATCTCGTTAGAAGTATTTGACATGCTGACTAACAGAGTACTGGGTCATTTAGCTGGGTGTTTTTTATGGGTTGTGTATCAGCAGACCTTCCCGTGACCAGCACTTTTGGTGTTCTGCAAACGGAGTTTCTACTTTTATCAACGCTGGCAGGAGCCAGCAGTTTTCTATGGAAGTAGAGAATTGGCAAAGAAATCCTAATGGGTTTTCATACAGCTTGTAGAGTATATAAACTTTGTTAACTTTAAACATTTTAGTGCCCCTAACTGCATTTGTGTTGGAGGCAACACTGAGAAAAATAAACAATTTGTTGGGGAAGGGAGCAATTGCTGGAGCACTCTGGGGGGTAACTCTTCAAGGTGGTTCTTCAGTAGTAGTGTGGCATTTTTGCTTGTTTGATTTTTAACTCCCCACTGAACCAGAAGTCGGTGCTCAGTTAAGAACTGCACACAGACAGGGATTTCCTGAAAATAAGAAAAACATACGGTGGTAACCTGATGAAGCAATCCTCAGGTTTCAACTTATTTTCCTTATTTTCACCCAGCTCAGAGAAACTCACCTGCTTTTCCAGTGAAATGGGAAAGCATTCTAAGCAAATCTGGGGCAATTGATTTGCATTCAGTTTGGTATCTGAAACCTTCAGGCCAAAGCTCAAGCAGGATGTAAGGTTCAGCATGCAGGTGACAGGCTCAGAGGGAGCATGTGACTGTCTGGAATGTATGCTGTCAACATTCGTGGCTGATAAGATGCAGAAAATTCAGACACTTACCTTTTAATCAGGAAGAATGACTAGCAGAAATCAAGAGTCTATTGTATGAAATCCAGCAGAAATGACAAGGCAGAAATAAGGTATGTTTGTAATTTTTAATGCTTCTAAACGAAGAAATGGATCCTAACCTATGGTACAATGAGGTACTACTAAGTGGAGTAATATAGTTTTTATGTAGTTTATAATATGAAAAACAAAACCATTAGCTGATAATGTGTGGTGGAGTGTTTTAAGAAAGGTGTTTCCTTCTTCCCTGAAATGAGTCTTAGACCCATGTTTTGAAACCGGTGAAATGGGGAACTTAAGGCACCGTAGTGGTGGTGCTGTGGGATAAAATTTGATGTATTTGCTGTTGTCCATAATTAGATAACAAGTTTTCAGGAGAAAAAAAATGCCTTAAGCTGTTGGGCGTTCATTATTTAATTTCAAGAGAACCCCTGTTCAATCTTCAGTTTGTCAGCCATGACAGAGGCTGTACTGCACAGAAAAGTGTGCTATATTAAGTATTAATTTCTATTTTTTCTTTTAAAAGAACCCTTGACGAGGTACTGAGACCTTTGCCAGACAGTGTAAACTATTCAAGAAATAGTTGCCCTCATCAACTGTAAGATAGGATAAAAACAACCACATTCTAGGCACACAGCAAGCCAAGTCCCCTTCTGATCTGTCTTGCAGCGTGGTTTGCTTTTTGGAACTGACAGTTCTTTCATCTTGTCACATTTACTGGTGATTTTAGATATCCTAACACTTTGAGAAGACTCTTAGCACTAACTTTCTAAAAACTGTAATGTTTTCCCTGTCATGTGACTTCGAGTAAGGACAGGTAATAAATACATGAAGGAAACCAAAAGTCTAGGTTTATATTCTTCCCTCTTTGTGTTACGGAAGGTTCTGAAAAGAGCTCCCATCAGGTCAAAAGGATCAAGAATGGCTGAAACAGTAAAAACCCACGTACCTTGCAGAAACTTCATCACATGTCTGTGACTTCCCTGGCTTGGAATGTGGGTAGATGCCTAAGTGAGGCAGGTCCCACTAAGAACAGCTTTTCAGGGTATTCTACAGCTTCAGACCTTGAGTCCTTTGTGTATGTCACTGGTGTCATGGGCTACTTTGACACTGGCTCTTCCAAACTGCTGTTTCACTGCTCCTTAAATGCAAGAGTCAGTTTGGCCGTAGAACCTGAAGAAAATGAGGAGATAACTAAATGTTCTGAGATCAGCACAAAAATTCCATGAAGACAGCTGTGTTTAGGTCTTAAATAGGCATTGCCCAACCATATACCATTTTGTGTGTATAACCATCAGTTTCCCAGTTGAAGTCCGAAGCCACTTTTAAGTAGGGGGAGATACAGCATTGAAAATTGGAGTTTATTGGGAAAAAGTTACGAATAACTACTCTGTGGAGGCACTAGAGGACACCGCAGTAACAGGCAACACTTTTAAACTTCCCTTCTTGCCAGAGCATTGCGTTGCATATGCATTTATCTTGGTGTTGCAAGATTGAAAAGCTGCCATGCTGTGAGATTTCAGCTTCAGCAGGAACAGACAAATATCCTGGAAGGGTATCATCATCTTCTGTTAAGATGGAAAATCGCCTCTTTGGCAATAGCAGTGTTTATGAGATCATTAACTTATTCACAGGATCGTCCTTGAATTCCTCCTTTTTATAATGTCTTTTGAGAAGACAGGCAAGTAATTCAAAGAGCAGAACCTATTTTTAGGTTTAGTCTGAGCCTGAAATAAATTGAGAAGGCTGAGTAGTGTTACGATAAACAGGGAGTAAAACAGAGACAGGAAATAGGGGGTCTTTGGTAATGAGTTCCAGCCACTCTTGAAACAGAAAGCCAGAAAAAGCATTACTTGAAAATAGTTTCTCAGTGACAGCTAAATAATTTTTAGCTTGTTATTCAACACTAAAGGGGAACAGTTTTTGCAGATTTATACTGCTCTTGAAAGATCCTTTTTTAAAGATCATTTAGCAAGTTATATTTTTGATGTTTTTAGAGTCACATTGTTCTTGTTGCTAACTGATCTGCTGTTTAAAAAAACCAGATGTTTGGGGGAGAGTCTGAAGTTTATACAGTTGTGTGTTATATATACATCTGTGAGAAGCCTTTGGGATAAGACCGTGGGACAGGGGCAGCAGATTTAACTTAAAATATGAACAGGCACTGAAGGTTTCAGAAGTTGAGGGTTGAAAGGGGAAGAAATCACAGCTATATCCTGCAGAACAAAGCAGTGTGCTTGCTTCCAAAAGTTTCTTTTTAACCCTGGGAATGTAACTGCTGAGATGGGCCCAAAGCATGGATGGTGAGATTGATATTTACAAGCACTTCACGTGGCTAAAGAGGGTAAGTGATTTGCTGGGCTTTTGTTCTCGCTTTCTAAATGCACATTAGCAAAATCTGAGTCAGAATTCTCAGCTTTGTGAAAGGAAACTTAGTGTCTGAGACATAAAATAGTGTAAGTTTCTTCATGAGAAACGAACTCAAGATGTTTCTTGATGTAGGAGGAGAAGGTTTAGGGAGGGGGGAGAGAATCAGCTGTCTTTGTCTTTAAAAATGAAACTCTAGGATCAAACTTTGAGCAAATGGCAATAGATCCTAGCAAGTGCTCGTGCTTTCCTCAGATTGCAGTACGACAAGGCAAATCCTGCATGGGAATGTATGGCAGAAAAAGGAGAGTATGTTTACCATGTTGTGCTTTAAAGTGAAAAATTATCTGCAGTATCTCTTCACTTAATTGATTCTTCATCAGGGTAACTGTATGAGACCTTTCTGGATGCCTTTGTTCCGGATAAAAATGGTGGTACTTTTTTTCTGTGCATGTTGCTCTGGTAAAAAGATGGGTTTTTTTTAAAAAAAGACGGTGCTATTAATTTTGTGATGAACTGTCTGAACGTAAATTAACTGCATGAGATTGTTTTTGTCTTCCTATAAAAACAAAGTAGGTTTGTGTAGTAGTTTTGTCATCTTGGAAAAATCACTTTGTTTTTGTCAGATTTTAAATTTTTTTATGTCCTAATTATTTATTTTTCAGTGTTAGAAATTATGAATGGGATGTGAACAGATCCCTCACAGTAGGCTGTTTTTTAAATTACTATATGAATTTAATTGTGTGTCATGAAAGCAGCGCATGTTCTGATTATACTCTTAAAATCTATTTTAACCTGTGTACTTCTTTTGCAAATTCTCGTATGTGTATATGTATTATACATGTATACATATGCACATCCACTCTGTTTTTTACTGTCTGTATAAACATAAAATATAGGTCAATACCTAGGTGAAATATGATTAGGAAGTTTAATTTGGGTAGTTTCTTGAATTAAATATAAAATATTAATGATGTGTCAGTCTTTAATAAAAGCTTGAGAATCCTGAAGTTAATTTACAGAATATTTACATCGGATTCTGGAAACTTTTACGTTTCTGGAGTGTGTCTGGGTGTGGATTAAATGGGAAGCAAGCAGGATAGTGAAGGAGAAGAGGCAACAGGAAGTAGCTGTCGGTAGCATTGTACTATTAGGTTAACCTGTGCTCTGTGCAGTTAAAGCTAATTACCTATAAAAAAAAGGCATATTTTGAGCTCACGTGTTAATTTGTTAATTAAATGAGGTCACGAATACCGTGTGCCTGCCTGAAATTTCCTGGTGCAAATTTTAATTCTTTAAAGAGAGGTTTGCTAACAAAAGGTTGCTAGTCAGGTGTGCTGCTATCAGGTTCTGCGTATTCAGAAAGGATACTGTGTTCAAAGGTAGCACCGAATTTTACAGAAATTAATAACACCCTTGCTGCTGTTGCATGCAATTCCTTTAATGTCGGGTACATAAAGGAGAATATCAATACTGCTGCTTTTCCTTGCAAGCTCTTTAAAGGGGTGAGCACATGTGGGGGAAGGGAAGAGTACTGAAAATGAACTTGCATTGTTGCCAGGAGAACTTAAGCAGTTTGCTCCCAAATTCCTCTGACAAGTGATTTAGAAATAATTTTTTTTATTGTTATTATTTTTAAAATTGAAACAACATAATTTCTTACTTAATTCTCACGTTCAAGAATCCCAGCGTCACATGTCTGGCACTGACTGTTACAACATATAAAGATTTCAGTTCCTGCAATCATAAACTGTTGCTCTTTGGCTGATAATAAAAGTAAGAGTTGCTTTCCGAGTAACAAATGTTATTTAACAGAGAATAACTGCAGCAGACTTCCATAAAGCCTTGGTGAAGTATGCCAGAGCTGGCTCAGATTTCATCATTAGCAGAAATCACTTCAGAGACCAGAATTGGTTTTGCTGTTGCAGTGGTTGGCTAAGATAGACTTGTGTGGTATCTGCAGCCTGGACTGGGTTAGAGCAGTAAACAGATACAAAAATCATGGGATCCAGGCAGGCAAAATGACAGATACAACTGCTATTTTCAGATGTTTAGAATGGAGTCTCGTTTTAAGCAGAGGTCTGTGTAGTAGCATCAGCTGCTGTTGTTTCTGTGCAACAGCAGCAGGGAAAAAGCAATATTTAGATCAAATTGAAATAAGGTGTCACCACACTTCATTTATTTCCATTGGACTTCATTGTGTTAACAGGACCTGGGGAAATGCTGTGCCAAGAATGGCCAAAGGTATGGAAGAGTGGGCAGTAAAATGTAAGAGCAGAGAGACAGAGCAAAGAAACAATTTAGCCTTGTCTCAGTTCTATGCGAGGCACAGTTCACGTGCTTTCCTTTGTTTACTGTTTTTTCTCAACTTTGCTTTTTTTCTGCCTTTTGCTGATTTGTTTGTAACAGTGCAGGTATTTGAGGATACATTGGTTAGCAAGACTGAATGCCCGGATAAGGAGGTCACAGGAATTATTATTAAGGGAGACGTGTCTCTCAGCAATCTGTTTATGGAAGGATATGGAAAAGTCCTTGTGTATGCACAGTGTGCTTTTAACATTAGAGCTTGGGCAGCAGCACAGTTCTCACAAAGTAGCTGGTGGGCAGTTTGTGGGAAGCATTTTGCAGATAACTAACGTTGGGTTCTTTCACAAGGCATAAGCGTGAACCTGTCGATGTTCAAAGTTTCTGTTGCAAACTAAGGAACCTCAGATACCTCCACTACCTGAAGCTGAAAGCCCTTTTTTAGCAAATGTTCTTTGGTTCTCGCAAGGGATTTGGGCTAGAGGGTTCACATAGAATTTTATGTCATCCTGTTGCTTTATTCTTACCTTCCCCTCTGACCTTAACTGGAATGCACCATTCCAAATAAAACCAGCACAGCCCCCATTTTGTATGTAGACATGTAGGCATAACCACAAATTATTAATATAAATGCTAATATTTACTACAAAAAGTGTTATGGGCTCTCTAAGGATATTTTAAATTAACTGAGCTATTTGATCTGGGGTGGATGGACTACCGTAAATGGAAGGTCTCCAGCATCTGGGAAACTTTGTGCAGTGGTCAGATGTCTTATTTGGAAAGAGAGATGCTTTCATGGGAAGTGGAGGCAACTGTTGTAGCTTGCTTTAGACTTACCTTTTGAAGCACTTGCAGCACAGAGCTGATGGTTGACCTGAAATAGGTGTACATTGTTCTTAGGCTTCCTTTCTTCTGAAGCAGATTCATAACTGGTACTAACCAGAGGTGGAGTGATCAAACCCATGATATAGCCATTAAGTTCAAGGTACTGAAGGTGAATCTTATGACTTCTGTAAGGATATCTTCCTTTAAGTGATGTAACTATCTGGAGGAAAAAAAATGGCTATTTGTTTTCAGAAAAATTATCCAGCTAAAATATAAGTATTTGTTCAAAATTCTTTATTTTAATGACTACCAAAATTTACCTACGTCTGTCTTTGCTTAATTTCAGACTATGCACTGCTAGCTTTTTCCAAGTGACTGCCACTTCCATTTAACCAATAAGAAACAATGGCAAATAAAAAACTCTGCTGTTGATTTACTAATTACTTTCAGATGAAAGGCAAGAATTATAGATCCCGAAATCATGTTCCAGCCTTCTCCTCCTCCTCTCAGGTACACTGAAGGAATGTACATACATTCAGATGGGTGTGTATCTGAGGTAGCACTAACATGCCAAGATTAAATTTGTATTGCATCCATAGTCAGAAGCAAATAAAAATGTTTACTGTGTAGGCTGTTCAATCATCACTTCATAATACTACTGTGACTCATAATTCTACTGACCGAAAAGAGTATGACAGAGATGGAAAGGCCATAGTCCTGTAAATACTATCAATGCCAAAAAGGCTGGAAGAAGTCTGTAGTCTACATTTTCTTGTGTTGAAATGTAATACTGGTGTTTGTGTGCTGCTGGTAGTTTGTGGTAAAGCTGACTGGTTGAACTCCGCTGGCTCTACTCCTTGTTTTCAGCTTCTAGACTATAACAAAAGGCATTACATGAAGCATGTCCCTAATCTTCCCCATTGATGCAAGTGTTATGGTTGCCACAGTCATCCTATTCAATTATCAGTGGAACTGAGGGTAATTCATGTGACTGAATAAGAAGAGAGGAGGGTTATGACACGATCTGTCTTCTCGAAGAGGCGGGTGACTTGTTGAAAAAGCTTACAAATCACCACTTTAACTGACTGCCAGGTTTCTTTTCCCAGCTCCTCCCTGCTCCACAGCCCAGTGTGAGATCCATGGTGTTCGTGACAAATTTCTGTGTAACAGCTTGCTGATCAACTTCGGAAGTTGGTGGGTTTTGTGTTAAAATTAGCTGTGTTGGAGACTCTTTGTGCTGAAACATCACACACACTAGGAAAACATAAACTGGCCTGCATTGAACTTTATTACCTTGCATATGTGCTTGCTTTCAGGGTCTTACTTTTGTAGTCCATCAAGATACAGCTAGAAGTTCCCTTACAGAACCTTCCCAACAGAACCTCTGTAGAGAAGCACGATACAACCATTCTGACACCATACACTCTGTTCCGACAATAAGCTATATTCTGAATTGTTTCCTGTTACAATAACATGCAAGAAAAAATAACATTCTGTGCATAACAAACTCTGCAAAGACTACTGAAAATTAAGATAGCTGAGCTGATCAAACATTCTTGCCATATTCTTTTATACTTTTGCTGATTATCACCATTTTAAATTAAACCTATTGAATCATTCTCCGAAGTCTGATTTTTCATGTCACATATTCTGAAGGAAAATTTAAGCCCTTTTCTTGGAAAAGGATTCTGTAATGACTGGATCATGTCAGTGATACTTAGACACTCAGAAGTTTCCAGCAGCTACCAATATTGTGTTCAGATTAAAGAAAGGAGCATATTCCAAAGAGAGATTTGGAAACTAAAAATGAACAAGAAGCTAAAGCAGGTGATGGAATAAAAAAAGCTTTTTTTTTTTTTTTTGCTTTACTTTTTCTGTAACTGGGTGATTCAGTTGATTTGGAATTGTTTCAGGAAACTTTTTATGTTAATATCTTTTGCAGTATGATGCTCATTAAAGTATACCCAAAATCTGTAAGGAGACCTTAATGCAGGTGCTTCAAGAAATTGCTTTGCAGCTCCTGGCTTCCCATGGTGTGGACAGGTGTGCTTTTCACTGGGCAAAAACTGGCTGGATGGCTGGACCCAGAGAGTGGTTGGTGAATGGAGTGACATCCAGATGGTGGCCAGTCACGGGTGCTGTTCCCCAGGGATCAGTGTTGGCTCCAGCCCTATTTAACATCTTCATGGGCAACCTGGGCATTGAATGCACCCTCAGCAAGTTTGAAGATAACACCACCTTGAACAGGAGTGTTGGTCTGCTTATAGGGTAAGAGGGCTCTGTAGAGGGATCTGGGCAGGCTGGATCAATGGGCTGAGACCAGTTGTATGAGGGTCAGCAAGGCCGAGTGCCAGGTCCTGCACTTTGGTCACAACAACCCCAGGCAGCGCTGCAGGCTCGGGGCAGAGTGGCTGGAAAACTGCCTGGCAGCAAAGGACACGGTGGTCAACAGTGGCTGAACATGAGTCAGTGTTTGCCCCAGTGGCCAGGAAGCCCAGGGGAATCCTGGCTTGGATCAGGAACAGTGTGGCCAGCAGGACCAGGGCAGTGGTTGTCTCCCTGTACTCTGCACTGGTGAGGCCACACCTCGAGTGCTGTGTCCAGTTCTGGGCCCCTCACGACAAGGAAGGAATTGAGGTGCTGGGACGAGTCCCGAGAAGGGCAACAAAGCTGTTGAAGTGTCTGGAGGGTAAGTCCTGTGAGAAACAGCTGAGGGAGCTGGAGAAAAGGAGGCTTAGGGGAGACATTATTGCTCTCTTCAAGTGCCTGAAAGGAGGTTGTAGCGAGGTGAGGGTCAGTTTCTTCTCCCAGGTAACAAGTGACAGGACAAGAGGAAATGGTCTCAAGTTGTGTCATGGGAGGTTTAGATTAGACATTAGGAAAAATTTTCTCACAGAAAGGATGGTAAAACATGGGGAGACACTGCCCAGGAAAATGGTGGAGACACCATCCCTGGAAGTGTTCAAAGAATGTGTGGATATGGCACTTGAGGACGCGGTTTAATGGTGCAAATGGAGGAGATGCTGATTACTGGTTGGGCTTGATGATCCTAAAACTCTTTTCCAACCTTAAGGATTCTATGATTCCTGTAGTAGTTATGATATGCAGTTGATTTTTCATCTGGAGTGGTGCTACCATCAACGTATTTTCAGCTACCCTGCCTTAGCATATCCTTCCTTCTGCTTTGCTATCATGTGTTACCATAAACTTCTTTACATGTTTTATGCAATTTCTCTCATTCTTTCATTATAAGAAACATAGTTAATATTAACGTTAACTTATAATTTGCAAAGCCCAGGTAACAATTTTTGGTCTTTAATGCTACATCTTTTGAAATAACAGCTTTTGCAGAAAATCCTGTTGATTCAGCCTTTTAACCTTGTTTAACCACATGACCAGTATTTATTGTTTCTCTTACACCAACTGGAGTCATCCGTAGCCTTATGTCTTTAGAGTTACAAGTCCTGTATGCAGTTGCTGCTGCTCCCTGTGACATGTAACTACACTTGCTCAGTTGCCTCTCAGTGCTGACTTTCACAACTGCAGAATGCACTCCAACCATCCACAGATGGCCTTGGTTCGTGTTACATTGTTTTATCTTGTCTTTATACATGCCACAAAGAATTACCAAGTCTGAAACAACTGCTGGCTGTCAATCAGGCACTTTTGTTTAGCAGGTCATTTTTCTGTCTACTGTACTTTCCTGTACTGATGTGAGCCCTGTCTCACTGACCTATCCTCAGTGCAGGAGACTTCATGGCAGGCTGTGCATTTGGTAAATGTCAATGTAGTGAAATATCTGTTGATTCTATCTATTGGTTCTATGTTGAACTGATTCTTAATTATGGATTATAAAAAATGTTGAACTCCATTTTGCATTCACAGCAGATTGTTTATGTAACAGTGCATTGGCAGTAGTGTAACCCACTGTGCCTGTAAGGCTGAGGGGGAATGCTTGCACAAGTGGTTACAGGTGTGTTTCTTCAGTCTAGCCTAGGAAAACAGCGCATGATGGCAGGAGAAAGGGTGCAAAATCTACTTGACTAGATCTGTCATTAGCAGACTCTTTTGCTGCCTATCAGCGTGCTGTTCTTCCCTGAATACTTGATGTTCTAGGTACAGGAAAGCCTCCCCAGCCACTGGGTGTGAGCCGGAGATATACTGGAGAAGGCTGGTGGTCTCTCCATTGAGAAAACTCATTTAATGTCAGGTAATGAAGTCTTAACCCTAATGGAAACATAGCTGCTAAGGCTAAAGACTTTGGATTAAGGGCAGTGTAAGACTTTGCTGTCTGTGTGGAGTAAGAGCCCAGGCAGAATGTCTGGCAGGATGATTGAGGATGCAGACCTGAGGTCAAAGGCTTGTCTAGGCAGGCATACAGAAATGCGTATTGTTTACTTATAAATAATCTTTTACTTTCATTACAGTACCACAAAAATTAATAAGGAACGAACTTTAAGACCATACAGAGTGACTGACTAACTCAATACAGAGGGCCTAAATTAAACATGTTTTGTGAAAACTGGGAGGGGAGTTTAAGGGGTGGGTGTTTTTCCCAATACCAGGACAAGGCTTGAAAAAATTACAGTGAGATGTGAGGGCAGAAATTCTAAAAAATTAAAACTAGTTAGGAGAAAAAGAGTGAGTGAGGTCACCATTCCTTTAACGCATGGGCCGTCTCCCTACAGGTGCCACGGTAAAACTTTACCTGAGCCTTCTGTTTGTATATGTTGTGCACTCGCATCTGCATGTTTAGAGCCATTTCTGTGAGGTCTTGAATCTTAGCTGTACTTGCTATAAACTGGTCGAAAGCTTGTGACAAAGGTGTCTTCTGAATAGATTTAACATATTCTTCTTTTGACAGTGAATAGTAAGTGAGGTGTGGAGTGAGGTTCTGCACTTTCTGTTTTTTGCAGCCATGATTAAAATGTAAGAGCCTCATGCATAGGAAAAGATTATAAATAATGGGATGCAATTCAGTGTATACTAACTCAAAGTTACACGTTTAAGCAGAAACAGTGAGTAAACACAGAAGGAAGAACAGGCTGGCGGCTAAATAAGAGCATTAAAAAAGGATCTGGAAGTTATGGGCCCTAGGCTGAAAATATGTGAGTTTTACTATATGGTTAATATGAAAAGAAATATGGCCCAAGGGTCTGTGAAAAGCTTTTTCCACTGAAGCCAATTTCAGCTGGAGTGCTGGGTCTCCTCTTAGGCACTTAATTTCAAAAGAAGTCAAGGAACAGTTGGTGAAAAGGAACCAAAAGAAAGCAACAAAACAGTTCTTGAAAAATTAACCAGTGAGGAAGAGGCACAAAAACTTGTGTTTGTTTAACCGAAGGGTGGGAGATCTACAGACAGTCTTCAAATAACTGAAAAAAAAAAAAATTCTGAAGTGAAGAACCTTTCTTTTATCCATGGTGGTGTGATAAGCACCAATAGGTTGAAGTTGAAGAGATGATGATTCAGGTTAGACATTAAGGAAAGTGTTCTAATGATGGGTGGCTAAGAAGAAGATAGAAAGTCCCTGTAATGCATTTCTGGAGGTCCTTAGGAGTAGGCAAAACAAGAATATTGGTCCTAGGATAGAGCAGTGAACCAGATGATCTCTTCAGACATCTTTCAGCACTGGTGTCTTTGTAATTCTCTCGATTTCTTTCAACATAATCAGAGACAAGGGTGCTTGGTTCCTCTTAGCTTTTAAAGATTCCATACTTATATCTAGTTTAGCACTTTATGGCTTGAAAAGGCTCTTCTGATTGAATAAAAATTTCATTTCTTGGTTTGCATTAATTAGCACCGTGTTTATTTTCATCATTTGGGCCTGTAGACCTCAGTGTAGGTCAAGAAGCTATGTATATAGCTAAGGTTTTTTAAAAAGCCCGTTCACAAATGCTCAGTTGAAAAAGAAAGGACAGTTGGGGAGGAGGATTATGATTATATTGGTGCCATTATGCAAGCAACTATAAATGAGGAGTCAGCTGCAGATGAGTGCAGTTGAAGGGAACTCATTGAAGTTGGATTCTTCTGTTAACTGACAAGCCAGGCACAGTGGTACATTCCCTGGCAGAAATGCATTGCCTGCAATGGAGCTGGGAAATGAACCTCTGGGGGCTCAGGTTACTTTTGATGCTCTGAGCAAACATTCCCACAGTTAGACAATGTTTTGGTATGGAGGATAAAGCTATGAGACTCTTCTAAACTTTTTAAAATAAATCTGCTGATTTTTTTTAATGTGTTTTTTTCTATCTGAAGTATTAAAATTCATTGAAAATGGGACCTAACAGTTAGAAGCAAGCCATGTTTTAGAAGATTTTACTCCCTAGAACCATTTAGCAATCCGTAAGTGATTACGTGGCTAGAGTAATTCCCAAAAAGAATTTGTTAATTTAAATAATTTTTAATTGCTAACAAAAAAAAAAAATCTACTTTTCTTTCAGTAATTTCTAGGAATAGTATAATACCTATGGCAGTTTTTACCACTGAAACACCAAGATTTCTTGACTTTGGCTAAAGACAGTCAGGACCAGATATTTCAAATTAAAGGATTTTTGTTTTGATAAGATGGTATTTTTCATTGAAATCATAATTTGTTCTATACCTATACCATTCTTGATTGCTGCAAATGATAGAGTATTTAAAATCCAGCTAAAAAAAGGTGCATTCAAATGTCCAAAGGTACATTTAATGCATGTGAAATGAACAGTTTTGGTCTGTAGACACTTTTTTTTTCATATTTTTGGTATAATAAAACCCACTTAATATATATAATTTTTATTAAATATTGTTTGAATCTTTAACTGTAAAAATTCTCACAGCACTTTTTTTCCCCAGTCACAGGTGAATCATCATTCATCTAATAATGAAACTTACCAAGAAAGGTTGGCACGATTAGAAGGTGATAAAGAGTCACTCATACTGCAGGTATGTCCTGAAGAGAGAATATTGTCTACAGAGTTGGTATTCAGTGAGTAAAAGATGAAGTGAAAGAGTATTTTCTGTTATATAAATGTTAGCAGATCACCAAATGTAACTGATATTTGATCAGGAATTAATTTATAGTATGTATAATCCTTCTGATTGATTTCATGGTGGGGTAGGGGGAGCAACAGCAGTAAGAGGAGGGAGACTGACAAAGAGATGACAGATAGTGCTGTGGAGTCCCAAGGCACTGCTGTGATAGCAGATCTCATTCTAGGTTTGCTCAGCTGTACCACTTTTCTAGGTTGTGTGTGTCACCATTTTTAATGAACCTGAAGACTGTCGTGGAGAGAGAATGGCTATTTTTCCTGCTTGTCTGCTGTACCAAAATACATCATCAGAAAACTTAAGGGGGAGATAAAGGGGGGCAAAAAAGACATTTTTAAAATTCATGCTTAAGCTCCTCCAGATTTCCTGTTTCTCACCTCACCAACCCTTTGTCAAAGAGATCCTTTGTCCCGTGTAAGTTTTCCTCCTGGAGAAAACACACGTTGCACAGCTTAAAAAAACTTAATTATTTTTCTGCATATTTTTGCTATTACTGAACTGCATATTCCATGCTTTTCAAAACTGAAGCTGGAGATTCTTTAAATGGTCTTTGCCTATCCTTTCTCTTCTCGCTTACAAAAACATAAGCATATATATTTATATCAAACAAAACTTAAGTATGTTGGGTAGCTGTTTCAGTCACCAGTTTCTGTAAGCGTGTCTTATCCTGTATGTTCTGTTCACACTTGTGTTCATTTACCGAGCAGAAGTCTCACTGCTGTTGTTAAATAAACAATAAATGTTTTGTGAGACACAAGCTTTGGCTCGGTTGGATTTTTTTTGTTACCATTAAACTAGAATTGCTATGGCCGAATTTAGGGAAAAAAAACCCAACCCTGAATGAAAAACAAACTTCTGGTTGGAATTAAGTTTGTGTTACAAATTCCCCTTTTTCTGAGGGAGACCAGATCACAACTGATACCTATGAGAACACCTTTTATTAGTCAAATGGTTGTTAACTCTAACATCCTGATTCCATTAGTAACAGCAAACAGTTTTTCCCTTGGTGCATTCTCGTCTTGCACAGTCCACTCGCACTCGTGAGCAGCTCATAAGTGGAGCGGCAATTAGGAGGCCAAACCCAGCTGTTTACTCCAAAGCAGAGGGTTGCACTGGTGCACCTGTGGCTTTGCTTGTGAGACCCTCCTTTGTTTCTCACATGTCTGTTTAGCCCTGTGATCCTTCTATGGATCTGTCTTTCTTTGATGTGGTTTGTGCTACCCAGCGCTTGATGGTCGTGCATGCTTCTGAGCTTGAACAGATTTGGCAGAGTCTTGGTGTTCAAAGTGTATCAGCTCGTGTGGATTTAACAGGACCACAAGTCTCCAGTGCTTACAAGTTCCTGAAGATTTTTCCAGGCTACTGCTCAGGATGTGCTTTCCCTGTCTTTGTCCTGCAGATTTTTAGGAACTATTTCTTCACCCGCACAGATAGGTACCCAAGGATGGAGCAAACCAAATGCACAAAGAAGGTATTCTTATTACACGGTTTGGAGACCTGCTTAGAGTTGTTCTTAAAAGAAACATGGTAAAATCAGGTGTAGAAATTGTCCCTCTCTTGCCTTTTACTCCCATAACCCTTCCATAAAATCAAAAGGCTTAGTCAATATTTGTGAATTTTTCTTTTCCTGCTGCACAGCACTGCAGTAGAACTGCAAAAACCCCAGGCAAATAAGATAGATGGAAACCTCAGTCTAGTAGGTGAACATCATCAACAAAGGTACCACGATGGAGCTGGGTTTAGAACCTGCTTTGCACCAGTTGTGCACACTCTATCTAGGCAGCCGAATATGAGGAGCAGGGGCAAGTCCCATGGTGAGGTTACACTGGCCTGAGGGACTCTGCTGGTACAAACTCCTGGGTGTGACCATTGGCATGAAGGATGAGAAAAGGAATGGGAGACAGAGCACCTCTATTCTGTGGCTCATGTTGAATTGTGCTAATGACTGTGGCCTGTAGCTGGGAATGTGAGGCTGGGAGCACTCCAGTCTTGCATCAGACTTGCTGCATGAGCAGCAGTACAAGGCTCTTCGTATCGGGCACAGGCAGTGCCCACTATTCCCGTCCACCAAGGTGGAGTCAAACAGTGCACCTGGAAACCTACTTCTGAAGTGAAGGCTGGAAATGCTACAGCATCTGGGATACCTTCTTATAGCTCACTGCCTATGTAAAGCAGTTTATGTTCTCCTCTAGGCATTTTGGGGGAGGTTGAAGGGATGTTTTTTTTTGTTTTGGTTTGGGTTTTTCCCACAAAGAAGTTCTTAACCTTTATACCACTTGGTTTTTAGCTAATTGTTCAATATGCCTCCCTTTTATAGATACTTACAGAAAATACATTGCCTACAGGCTGAGTGTTGCAGGTGTTGCCCTCCTAAGGCAAGATGGACCTGCCAGCATAGCATAAACTGGGATTGTGTTCTGTGTGCAGCTTACTGTTTCCCTGAAGAGTCTGGCAGATGTGCTCCTGAGCAGAGGGGAAAATATGAGCTCAAAGTGGCTAATGTGCCTCTCAGCCTAACTCCTGGAACGGCCAACACATGCTTTTAAAGCTGCTAAGGTTTTACTGAATTCCTTTGCAGGTCACATCTGACATACAGAGTTTTGCTTCCCGGTTGCAGTGCTGGTTGGAACCTAACCTGACACTCTGACCAGAGCTGGGTTTCTTTCTCTGGAACCTGCATCAGGCTGAAGGAGAAGATTCAGTTTGTTTCTTCTTGCTTTCTGACCTCACAGGGGGGTTTTGTGTGACATCCCTCTTTTAATGAGAGCACAACAGAAAAGCAGACAAGCAGCAGACTTCCTTGCAGGGAGTTCTCCTCCTGCCCCAGCTTGGATGTGTCCCCCTGCCATCTGCCTCCACCCACTCCTTCCTATCTTCTCTCATCCTGAGTTCATCTGTACTCTACGCTGCAGCCAACTACTTGAAAGGGAGAAAAACCAGTCTTTTTTGGTTTATTTCTTTTTTCTTTCTGTGTTTCTTTCCCAGGCACGCTTGTCGTTATGTTTGCAGGTAAAACAAGTACAGATCATTCAGTCTCTCCCCCTGCAGCTTCCCTGAAATGAACTCAGCTGTCCACTGGGTTTTAGAAATACTGCGTAGCGGGTACTTCTTAAAAGTTTCACTTAGATACACTGTACCTTTTTTTTTTCTTTTAATTAAGGGTGTTGCAGGATTGGATGTGAGAGCATAGATATGTTTTTGTTAATGCATTTCCCTCAAAATGGAGTGTAAACACCTAAGACTCCTTTTGTTTGTTTGAGATAACATTTTTCTAGTATAATCAAGGCTTTTATATAAATAAATAGTGAAAATGAAGATACAGAGAGTATGTGCTGCTTAACACAGGAATTAGCACTGGGGATTTTTTTCCATGTCTTTCCAATGTTGGAAAGTTTTTTCTGGGTGTAGTTTTTTTCTGCTTTGCAAGCTTTGAATTCGGCTGCTGTGCATTTCTTATTACACACTGGTCTGTACCACCCTTCCCACAGTTCTTTACCAGTATTGCTTATTGTTTCTTTTCCTGGGATTCATTGTATCTCACTTCTTTTACTTTCATGTTCTGGCTCGCCAAAGCCTGGGAATTTTCCCTGGAATAGAACTTTGTCACTGCTAAAACATGCCTTCTACTCATTACATTCTTTATAACTTCAGAAGGCTTTATTGATAGGTAAGCTAGTTTTCTGTTCTTTTAAGAAGTAAAGTAATTGGTTGGTTTCGGAATGAACAGTTTTCCCATTTATCTGTTTTAGGGAGTGAAATCCCAAAAGAACTTGAAATGGCAATGTGTGCTCCAAAACCACGTGAAATATTTTCAGCATCCTGTGTTCTTGTTTGCTGCTTTCCAATTTTTCAGACTTTTCCATAAAGTGCCTACCCGTAGGTAGCATTCCATCTCTTCTAGAAATACTCTTTTTTTAATATCAAAACAAAATAATTGGGAGGGAGGGGAAATGAGAGGGCGTGGTTGAGGCAAAGCAGAGGTAAGGCTGAAAAACCTTGTTAGAGCAGGTTGCTGCAGTGCACAAGAATATTAAACTTGTTGTTAAAACGTGCCTGTGGATGTTATATGTATAAGGTAATTGAAACTTATTTACAGTCAGTTCAGTAGCATTGTACTTCTCTGCTCAAATTACAGGTGAGCGTTCTGACGGACCAGGTGGAAGCTCAAGGAGAGAAAATCCGGGACTTAGAAATCTGTCTTGAGGGGCACCAGTTGAAGCTGAATGCTACAGAAGAAATGCTTCAGCAGGTAAAAATCTGGATTGCAAAGCTTCTTCTTGCGTAATCTTCTCCAGCGGAGGGGTGAACACACATGGTCAGCTTGTCTGCATGTGTGAGTGCCTTTGGCAACAAGATAAAACAAGCATAAAAAAAAAAAAAAAGCCTCTTTTTTGTTCTCTTGCTGCTTTGCACTTTTTTTTTCCCCCCCAATGAATGTTTCTTTTGTTTTCCTGTTGCAGAAAAGTTTTACTGGCTGGTTGCATAATACTGTACGTGGCAGCATGTAAAATGAAACTATTGTGTCTTATTTGTACTGTGCTTATTTGGACATGGCTGAGTAACTGGTTAGACAGGTTAAATGTATCTAATATATGTAGGAGTTATGGAATTAATAAGTTTTATTTAAATGTCTTCTGTTTTCGTATGGCTTTGAAGTTGAACAAGTAGCAAGTTGAAATGAATTGCTCTAACAAGTTCTGTTCTAAAACCATTTTTGCGTAACTTAAGAGCTTTCTCCTTATTTTTATATAAGAAAAATAGTATATAATGACACATTTTTCTTTATTTCAACTGATACTTTCAGGCTCTTTGATGTTCTCTGTAGAGGGAGCAGAACAAATGATAAGTTAAATGTGTTTAATTTCATATGTTACTGCCGAGCTTACAGGTCTGTTGATGTGAAAGAACTTAACAGATCTTCTGTTAATACAGTATATAGATACAAAAATAGATCTGAAACTGGAAATGGCCTTCAAAATCTATGCCAGAAATTTGCAGGATAGATACTGTTCTTGATGAACTTAGTTCTCCCCACACCAAATTTTCATTAAAAATGTACTATTTTATGTGAAATATACAAGTCTTTCTATGAACTGATCATAGCTTGAAATTATTATGAGGATCGTTGTACATATGTATGTAAACAGCAGCAGTTTCTGTAAAATAAACTTGTATCCTAAACCTTTGAAATTACAACTCTCAAAGATTCTTGGGAAAAAAACTCCTTCCATCTCGCACGACTCTCGCAGCCCAAAATGCTTCCAACTGGAAAAGGTTTTACTCTGAGGGGACATTTTTGAAAATGCAAATAGTGAGTGTGTTTAGTTTTCCAGTGAGATCTGAAGTGAAATTCAAAGAACAGTAACTATTGAAGTTATGAATATCTGTTTTCTGACTTCAGGAAGGCTTTCACAATAGAATGTAGAAGCTTCCTGTTTCAATCTAAAAACTAGATAGTTGTTCTGTGGCTTCTGCTAAAGCTGTTTATTGTTTCTCTGACTTCAATTCTTTTTTTGCCCTGATAGTCTTCTGAGGAAACCGTGAATTTAAAGCCTTATTTAACATAAAACTGAAGCACCTGAAAATAGAATATAATGGTGCACGTACTCTGCTATTTCAGTGAAAACATGCTTGTCTGGCATTATGCATGTGCACAAACTGCTTACAAAGCTGATCCTAATGGGATAAGCTACAAAGGACTGTACTAAAGCTAAAGAAGTCAGAGAACCTCCAGATATGTTTAACATAAACCTTAAATCTAAATTTTGAGATAACTCTGAGCGGCTGTAGTTGCTCTTTCTCACACTGATTACGTCTCCCAGTAGAGAGAGTGGGTTATGGGAAACCCAAGTCAGGTCTCTCAACATCTCAATAGTCAGAGAAACTGTACGTTTATTAGGGCTCAGCGGAGGGTCCTACTTATTATCATTTATTTTGAAGGTTCTTTTCTCAGCTCATCTTGTTGAAAAGATTACCCTCTGCAGAGAGTGAGTTGAGATTTAGAGAGAAGAGAATGATCTAATCGTGTGGTGATTATGACACTCGTGTAAGATACGTGGCCAATAGACCTTCCTGCAGACCATTTGTCAAAAGCAGAGTGATTATGTGGCCTCAGGGGCTTCAACAGATGGATTTGGGGGAGAGTTGGGTTCAGATCTCCTCAGCCAGCAGTTGCTAGTGGCCTGCTTTTCAGAGTGACTTCTATTACCTTTCCGAGGTGTGTGTAAATTCAGTTTTATTTCATGGTTCTGCTTACTTATTTACAATATATTGAATTCCACCCGTTTTCGTCTTTGTGAACTTAAGTCAGCTGCTCCTTCTAAATGGAAAATGGAGCAATAAAGACAATTGCCTCAGCTTTAAAAATCTATGTGTATTAGAACTAAGCTAACGGCAGGATGGATAAGCATATTATTTACTTAATATACCTGAGTTCAGGATAAGTCCTATCTTTTTAATTTTGGGAACTGTAAGAAAAGTGACTCTTAATTAGTTCTGTGCCGAAAATGCTACAATAAAAACGAAAATCATAAACTTTAGGATAATTTAATGATGATACATGGCAGTTCCACAACAGAAAGGGTGTGCAATGCCACCCTGACAAATATTTTTTGCTGAATCTATGCTAGCAGAGACTTGTTCTTTTTGTCAGGGTGGAGTTACTGGCTAAAATCCTTCTGGCTTATGATTTATGCACAGTTGTTTTGAACCCTGCTACGAAGTGATCATGGAACCTCTTCTGAGACAGCAGCTAAAACAAAATTTATACAAATAACATAAACTGGCTGTTCAGTGTTTTGGGTGGGCATCTTGAATGCGGAATAGTAGCAACAGATACTGCTGCTGCTTTGAAGAAAATCATGATTTTTTATTGCTCTAAGAGGATGGTGCAACATCCCTTAGTCAGATCTGAACTTTCAAGAAATGGGCTGAGCCAATCTAAATAAAGGCTGCTGGGACAAAAAGGAGAAGGTCTCATTCTCCTTTCATCCTTCTCCCTCTTCCTGACCATGTGCTTCTGCAACTGATTTGGTACTGTCATGCTCGTCAAACTTTTTCCTCAGTGACTGGGAGAAAACTAACTTGGGGTTTAAAAGGAAGGGGATGTTTTTTTTCTGCTGAGTGAGTTGAAACAGTTCACAGAAAAGGTCAAGGTGTGGCATAAGGGCAAAGGAGAGATGTGTGTTTGACCTACCTGTGTATGGAACCCCAGCCAAAGAAAATATGGCTCAGCAGCGTTTCAGAAGGAAGAGAATCCTGTGTGGGAGAGACAGAGGTGCCCTGGTGTGCACACAGATAATGCAGGCATGTGATGCTTATGGTGTCAAACTCAACATTTTACTTTTGTAAGGATACTTTTTCCACCACGGACTATAATCAAGAAAAGCAGTTTTCACCTTGAAGGTGTTTGCATTTTCTTTGTTCAAAAACAAAGCAGGTCTTTTGAAAACTCAAGGCAGTCAATGTCAAAACTTCAGGTCACTCTTTTGAGTATGATTCTTGTTTGGGCCAAGAAACAAGGTCATCCTTCATTGTAAATGGTAAGAGAAAATTAATTTTCTGGAGCATGACTGGGAGCAACACACAAGTTTGATCTCACTGAATTGCCTTCCAGTGGTGTCTCTGTGTTGCCGTCGAATGAATAAATGATATGGAAAAGCTGGCCTGTGTGAATAGTTACCTGCATTTCCCCTTAGCACATTGTAATGAATATGTCAAAAAATAAAATAAAAAAACCTTCCTAGAATTATCCTATGGAAACAGTTTACGCTGTGACATAGTCCATTTCCAGTATATCAACTGCCTTAAAATGTAAAGTTACAGCCAATTTTAGGAAGAAATGATGTATATGTGTCTTGTTCTAAGTTACTTTGTACTTTCTTCCACTCAGTTTTAAGAAAGAAATATATATTTCTCTAGGAGAAAAGAGGATGTTGAACATTGCTGTGTTAGCCTTAGGGGAATCTCCTATCACCTTGCTGTAGAATTGTAAAGCAGAAGTAAACTTTGCTCTGTAAAGTTGCCTAAACTGTCCTATAGGAGAAAGTACCAGCCATGCCTCACATGAACACATCAGTGCTATGGAATCTATGCTGTCAGGCTGGACAGCTGAGTTAAGTCAGTTTGAAAAGTGAATTTTCTGCACATACAGATTTCACCTCCACAGTTCTTTTACGTACATGCTTTGGTAATTATAGTAAGGTTAGTTAGTTTTGCTCTTCCTCTTTGCTGTTCCAGTGCTGCATTTGATTTATTTAACAGATACTTATTCCCACTGAAGCTCTCTGGCATAAAGTGTAGCAGTTTGTTTTGCCAGTGAACATGCTGGTCTGCGTGGCAGTGTCTTCCCTGTAGCTGATCCGTACCAAATCCTAGATGTGGTTTGACCGTGTCCTTCTGCCTTCCAAATAATTTCTGACACATAATTGCAAGATGCAATCCAAGAGACCCTTGTAGCGTGGTTGTGTTGTGTAAACTCAGTTATGTCTTCAGTGAAGTGAATTATCTTGCAGTGTACAACGCACTTGGTTTTAGGATTCTTTCTATCTTAAAAAGTAAACAAAGAAACGGAAATGTTTGAGTGCTAGCAGGACTGAATTTCTTTTCTCGTGTCAGTTTGTGTCCCACTTCTGCCTGAATGCAAAGGCCAGAGGAAGGTGTGGCAGACAGTGCCCTGTGTGGGGCACAGTGGAGGACCTTTTAAAAAACAGTGGATTAAAAGAATGTAGGGAGGAGCTGTGTGAGAGTAGGAACTTGAATCCAATGCCATTTCATGTGTACCTGCTCTGGTTTTGCAGTTGTCTTATACTCAGGGGAGCCAGAATCCTGTCTTGGTTGCAGGGTATAAATCTGGTGTGTATCTGTTTGCTTCTCAGGAACATTGCTGGCTGGCAAAGATCATTCCTTCAACTTTCAGTTGCCTGAGTTATCTGATCTTAGATGAATTTCAGCACTTGTTTATAGCATGCAGTAACTTCTTGCCAGCAGCTGGCTTAGCATTTCAGATTTTGAAGCGTGCTCTGTGCTGCTCTGGTGTGAGCCATAAGGTTTTCAGAGTGTTTCTCTCAAGTTGTCCAGCTTATCTGTACAGGTGAGCATTCCAGTGCTTTGTTATTTTGCAGCTAACGTAGGCGGGAGTCTGCTGGTCAGGCGGATTTGAACTGGCAGCGCAGTGGGAAGTTCTGTCCTTTCCCTTGCTTAACTATATAATGGGCAAATGATGAATTGGAGGGCTGTAATTCACTGACTGCTACTGACTTGCACCACTTCATGGTGATTACACGTGTGCATTGCTCTCAGCTGTGTTTTCAGCTAAGCAAATATCTTATTTCTGCCACAGCTGACACACAGCCCTTGAGAAGTGCAGTCCCCATTAGTGGTGGTTCTGGCTGGATGTTGCTTACCAGGTAGGTCTGTTGGTCTGTCTGTCTCTCTCAACTCTTTTACTGAGGGTGAAAAGTAAGGAATTTTTTGAATGTTGTATGGTGCACAAGTGCAAAATGGGATCTTTGGGGGGGTTTCCCCTCCCACACACACATTCGACTAAAATCTTACTTATGGTTTCTCAATCAGTGTATGGCAAGATTGTTTCTTCTGTTTTGTGAAGAGCTAAATATGCTGGAATTTTTTGTGCTTGCAGCTGACAGCCTAGAAAAGTGTAGGGTCCTCTTTTCAAGCTGTGTTCTGTCGTGTTAAATTTTATAAGCTGCTTTGTAAGAATTATGTATTTGCAAGACCAGAAAACGTGAATGTGAGATATACAGCATGTGCTTCAGTTTCATTGGGAATATTGGAAAAGTTGGTTAAATATTGTAGAAGTGTACAGTGTGAATTTTAAAAATGCATTTGTATTCGGAAATAGGTTGCTGTTTCTTGATCTGTCTGGTACATGCATATTGTAGCTTCTGCATGTCTCATCTATGTAATTATTCTACTAAAAAATAACTTTTTCCCCTTAATTTTTAAAGTTTGAGTTTCAAATCAGGAACTTTAAGAAATTAAATTATACTTACAGTACATTTAAAAATTAAAACTAAAAAGAAGTATCTTGTTTCTAAAGAAGATTCCCTATGATATGTTCCGTTTCTGTTCTGTATTTCAGCTCTTTAAGATCCTCCTAGAGCTGCTGCAGCCCAAATTACCACTTTGCCTGTCTTATATTATCTTTTTTTGCTTTAAAATCAATAACATAAATTTGTGTTTTCTTTTCTTACAATTGCATATTTATTCTGGCCCAATTCAAGTTGCATCATACCACTGAAACCCACTATAATTTCTCTGTAACAAAATGGGTCACATTCTTAATGAGCTGTTCACTGTGAGCATCTGCTTGAAGATGAAAATAATTGCTTCCAGATGTTACCATTTCAAGAGGGGACATTTACTTTAAGCAGCACTTGCTTTCAAAGCAAAAGTTGGATTCTCTAGATGCAAGAGAAATTTTGTCAGCTGTTTTAAATCAGTGTAGCTCCACTGAAAACAAACTAGGGATAGTTAGCTGCTTTGTCTATTTTAAGTCACGAGTTTTGTGCCAGTTTACTCTAGCTGGGAGTCTGATTCTCCAGCTTCAGAGCAAACTGTAAAATTTTGTTAGATCTGATTTATAAAAAAGAAAATCAACTGCCTTCATGCTTACTTATACCAGGTGGTGCCTTCGTGTTCACACAGAGCTACTGAAGTTGGAATGAGAGCAGTGAGTGTGCATTGCTCTCCATTGCATAACCGAGTGTAATTTAGGAGTCTATAGAAAAAAATAAGGAGTAATGCCAGATGGTGCATTCAAAGGATAGATCTTTTGTTAAAAGTCTCTAGAGGGATGCTGTGTCTCCTTGCCTTATTAAGAAATCTTTCTCTCATATCATGGAACATCATGTCAGTGTCCAAAACAAATTCTAACTGTTGTTTTAGTTCCACGTTGAATAGAGTCTGTCCACAGGGCCAGAGTTGCCTCATCCTGCTACCCTTTCTGATGTTCAGTGTCCTCATTTCATATCAAAATTCTCACTTAAAGCTATGTCTTAACCTGCAGTAGTCTGCTGTGTCAGTGGCTGTACAGAGCCTGTTCCAGTCTGGACTGAAATACGCCTCTGACATTCATGCAAGTTAATGTTTCTCTGGAAGACAGAGGAGTTATTTGTCATAATAATCATAATTTGCAATCACCTTTGGAGAAAGCAGCTACTCTTGGGATTTCATTTGGTGACTTCCTCTTACAGTTTGTCAATAATAGAAATCAGTGCAATATCTTTTCCTGATTAGTCCTTGATTAATTTCATTCAGAGAAGAAGGGGGGGGGGAAGCCCAAACCATGAGGCTACATTTTTGTTTATTTTCCTATCCATACACAAATATCCTTGCTGATGTCAGCAGGAATGGGCATGGCACTGGGAATAGTGGGTGGCTTGGATAACTGGTGTTGCAATGCCGATGCAAGTTAAGTACTATTTTTAATTTGGGCAATATTCCCCACCAGACTAAAGCAATTCACATGTAGGGCAGAATGGGGTTCAAAACAAACTTTAGCTGTATAATTTTTAAAATAACCTTTGTGGCTTCCTTGGCTCCAAGCCATGGTCTACAACACACTGTACAGTTTGTGGGAGAGAAAGAGTTGAGGAAAGGGTGATGGACAAGGCGATTTCTGATCACTCACTAATATCAGCACAGACCCAGATTAACGATGGCACCTTCAGTTAAGTCACTTCCTTGTAATTCAAAGCAGAATCAGCTGTGATTCCTCAGTGTATTACATATGATCAAAACACTAATGTGATTTATGAATTACTGTAAGCATTTGTAACCATTTAGAAACCGGCATCCTTTTGAAAAAATTAATTGGGCACTTGGAAAGTTTAGGTATCAATTTTTCAGTAAGACTTAAACTTTTTGAAACTGGAGGCAAACATGAGCATTTTATATATATATATATAAATTTTATATATATAAATTAATATAATAATAATTTTTGACGTTTTTTGGCATTGGCTTTCTTGAAAACTTAAGGATGCAATGAAGGTGTGAATATTGAATGATTTCCAAACACAGTGAGATGACTCCATCATGTCTTCTCTGCAATCTGAAGAACAAGCCTGGGGCACAAAAGCAAAAGTCAAGACCAGTTGTTTCTCCTTTTCACTGTTACTCAGCTTAGAACTTTTAGTTCCAATCAGGACACACCACTGTCATTCACTGCTGGTTCCCTCCGCAGCTTTAGCCTTCAAAAGTTACCAAGTACTACCTGGTGTAAGCTTTCAAGTACTATTAGTGTGACTGCAGAAACACTTTGTTAATTTGGTATTTTTGTTAGGGTTCTCATTCTGGATTACGTCCTTTATTGAATAACAAATGACAAGAAGGTCTACCATGTAAAACTAAAACACAGCTTTGTCTGATGGTATTTTAGGAAGACGCCAACTATTTTGTAATGTGTCATTATGTAGGTTTGTGTTTGTTCAGCCTTAGTATTGTTCTTGATTTCGTGTCTTGCCCGGGGATTAACTTTGCCACACATTTTCTTGAAATAAGGAGTCGGGCACAGTGGTTTAGTGATTAACACAAAGAAGAACACTTAGATGAAAATAACTTGGGAAACACACAGTTCAACTGTGGGGTAGGGACTTTAGTGTGGGCCTGCCAATAAATTACATAGCAGTCTGTCAGTGTTCAGATAAATAACTGGAGAAAATACTCTGCTTCGCATTCAGGAATTGCTGAGTCGCACATCGCTGGAGACACAGAAATTAGATCTAATGGCTGAAGTTTCAGACCTGAAGATTAAGTTGGTTGGTATGGAAAAGGAACAGAGTGAATATGAAGAGAAACAGAACAAAGCTGAGGTGAGTTTTGTTTTTTTCATGAACTGGTTTTTAATTTTTTTCTATCATGTCTGTGATCTGGTGTCGTACACCTGAGCTTTTGAGCTGTTCAGCATGCACTAGGATTTTCCGTGCTTACAGCACAGCCCGTATCATTGATCCTATGAATTCAGTGAGGAGTGCGACCATGCATTTTTGGGATGTGGTTTCTTTTCCCCTCTCTCATTATACTTCAGAGTTTGCTGTTTGGCTTTAATCAAGGCAGAGTCCCTTCCAGAAGCATATATTACGCTTGGTGTTCACTTAACCCTTTCCTTTCCACAGGAACTGGCCTGGCATTCCTTATTTATGTGGCAGAAAAGGTTGTCAGCTCAATAGTACCAGGGGTGCTACAAGCACTGAGATGATCAAACTTTGGTATTTTAATGCATTTGTGGCACTTGGGAGGGAAAGACGTGGGGCAGGGCATTTGCCTCAAATGAGTGTTTTGCCTTGTGGTTACATGATAAATAATGAAGAAAAAAAGAAATGTCATGGACTGCAGGCAATTCTCTTCAGATGTGGAGAGTTCTGGACATCAAAGGAGCTGTGCTTTTTGCTGTGTTGGTTAAGAAAGACAGTGTGAAACATACTGAATGAACATCATCTGAACAACAGCCATTTTGTGGTAGTGGGTTGCAGGTGGGAGCCAGGAAGGAAAGCAGTCGTGGAAGAGAGTCATTCATACAAATTGCCATGTGTTGCCTGACTCAGTGGTCCTGTAATGGGACCAACTAGCAGGAGAGGATTACCTGGAAAAGAAGGGTTACGCTATCTGAGATTTATACATTGCTGACTGAAAAAACCCAAGCCTTTGTTCCATATTGACTTCGGAGAATTTGAAATCCAGGCAGACTGTTGGCTCTCCATAACGTTGCTAGTGGAATATTTGATAACTGTGCGTCGGTAACTTACCAGCACCGACATAATACACTTGGGGTGTGTTTGTTTTCCCACTTACTTATTCTCTGAAGTTTTCTTTAGAGATCAAAAGGTAACTTAGAGAGCAATTTCTGGCGGAACTTGTGAGCCGGAGAGGCACCAGCTGCTGCTTTTCCCATCTGTGGCCCTTCTCATGCTCTTTCACGCATAATTGTCAGTGCCTTGTGTGGAGAAGGTCTGAGCACTTTCATAGTACCTGAAGGTCTGAACAGGTCTGAGCAGCTCCTAATTGCTGCAGATGGGAGCCTGCTCCCAGCAGCGGCCCTCTGGAGAGGCATTCAGCTCTTCTCGTGACGTGTGGAATACCGGGATGAGGATACCTAAATTATTGCAGGACATGCACAATCAGCCTGACTCCTGGAAAGCCGCGAGGCTTTTGGGTGCATTTTTTATTGACAAGACTCTTGAGTAGCCTGTGGGTCTGGTCCTGTGATGAGGGTGACCTATGAAATTCTGCTGCTGCTGCAGCAAGGTGTGCGTGTGCCCCCTTGGACGGAAAAGTTGAGCTTTATTGGCCGGGAAGCCTTTGTTGTATTGCTAAGTGATAGGACACGTTCCTGCTGAGATGGAAAAGGATTCTAATCTGATGGAAAAGTTGAGAATCGTTGTGTTAAGTATGCGCTGAATTATTAACTACCCCAGGATGTGATTAGATTTCTGGCCTGTTGAAAGTCAAAAATGTGTGTGTGCAAAGCGAGGAAAACGGGTGCCATAGGTAAAGCTGTGGGAAATAAACAGCATTTTTGGTTTGCTTGTTGAGATCCTTGTGTCATTATTTCAGATTGTCCTGAATAATTAATCCAATTTATCAAGACAAACAGGTGTTTTTTTTCCAATCAGATAGGATGCTTGTTTGAATTCTAATGCTTTACCCCTATTCCAGCTTTGTTTCCTGTAAATTATACTAACTTTTCAACACGATTTCAAACATCAGAATGAAATTTCTTAATGCATTTTCTTTATTAGACCACAGCTGCTTAAATTTGGTAATAGTTTGTTCTCCTAAACTTCTCGCCTCCTCTTTCCAGTGAGTAAACGACTTTGACGTGCACAAACAGTCTACCTGTGGGTTTGCTTTGGTTCGTGCACGCACAGATGTGTTCTGGTCACCTCATTGCTTCAGAATGATTCAGTTTTCCAAACTGACAAGCGATCAAATGAAATCAATCTTGCTGTAACTGTATCTCTGCACATCATGGCCACTGCAACATACAGTGTGCAGTGCCTCAAATGAAATTGCAGTTAGGGTTTTTTTTTTTTACATGAGTGGAGCAAAGCTGTGGTTGGCAGAGCAAAACCCTTTCTCATGGACTGCAGCTGGCCAGTTGCTGCTTCCAAAACGGAGTTTAGGATTGACAAAGGTGACCAGAATAGTGATTTGATGGATTTGCTACTATCATTTTTTTCACGTGGATGCATGTGTTACAAAGGCATCCAGTAGTTAAACCATTTTAAACGGCTTGTTAATTATACTTCATGGCTGACCCTGCTATTTCTAAATATAATAATGAGTTTTCAGAAGTTTAAAATTAAATGTGGCACTGCAGTATAAGTCAGCTAAACCACGTTTGCTCTGTATTCTAATTTTGTGTTGGCTTATTTCACAGCACCTGTTTCCAGTCACATAGGCTTTATCTATAGAATTATTTTTCTGGTTGGGTTGGGAGGAAACAAAGCAAATTAAGACACCCTTCTAAATATGAGCAAGTTTTAATGTGTCAGATTCATTTCACTTTGTCTTGTGCAGCTGTCATTTGGGTTTGGTTTTAGTTAGCAGGCAAGAGTTTATCAAGCATCGCTATCCTCCTCTCAAAGGTATTGATTTCACACTGAATGCCACTTGTCTCTGGCTCTCCAGAAGCACATACTAAATTTAAAGTGCCGTTTATTTATATATATTACACAGGGGCCAGGAGAATAGCTGCTTGTAAATCGACTGTCTCGCTCTTGGCTGTGTCATTTTAATTCCTTTGCTGTTCTACTTTTGCCGCAATAATGCTTTGAAGGTTTCTGAAGTCTCACCTGAGGGGTTCGTGCAACTTTTCTCTTACTTGAGAAGCCTCAGAAATTTTGCAAATGTGGTGGGTTTTTTTAATGTACCAAGGTATGAGTGGGGGGCATTATCAAGTGATTAATGGCAGCCCAGATCCCTGCTCTACCTAAATGTGGACAAAAGAGACTTTGTGTCACTGTCCAGAGACTGCAGTAGCAATTGTCCATTTCAACGTGCCTCACAACCCTTCTTATATCCTACTGATTTCTTTTTTAGCATGGGATAAGTGCTGTGGTTTTGGCTAGAAACTGTTGGCGAGTATTTTGTGGCTCTTGTAACTTCTGAATTGAATCTCTAGTGCAAACTTACTTGCAATTCCAAAGAAACTTGGGTCAGTGAGCCACTGACTCTCAGTGGGGAGTTCGGTGTGTTGTCTCATCTGAATCAAGATGTCAAATGTTAATGTTAATAAATGTTCATGCTGTGAAAGAATCTCAAAAATGAGAAGCCTGTCCTACCTTGAAAATAGAAACAACTGTAAAGGTACATATTGCAGCTGGAGTTCATCTGTACTGTCAAGTTTGCCCTGAGGAAAGTCTGTGTGGACACAGAGTGTTTCCCATTCCCATTTTTAATGTGAGGCAAAAGAGCAAAGAATTGCAGCTCGACAGCAGAAGTGCTTCTGAACTCCCGCATGTTGCAACAGCTGGAGCAGCTCTCAGTTTGTGCTCAAAAGTCTGTGCATCCTGTTTGAGCGGGAACAGAACCTCCTGTGGCTTAACAGTGTTTGTGTCAAAGACGAGCACAGACGAAGCCTTGGTGCTTAAAAGAAAGCAAAGGAGTTGGATGTGTGTCCTGACAATTCCAATCTCCAGCTGGTACTGCTCAGTGAGGTACCTGATTGTGGAGATGATGGTAAAAAAAAAAAAAAGAAGAAACAAAATCCAAGCATGGAAGATGTTGTGGATAGCATCTGAATTGTACAGACAGCCAGTAGTCTAGAGGATGAGTTAGCTGGGGGGATATTCTCCTTGCCAGTGTCTTACTGTGTTGCTGCTGTAAAGTGACTCTGGTGTCCATTGAATGAATGATATCTTTTCACCTCGGGGAGCTGTCCTTAACATGAGCAGCCCTGGCAAAACATGCCAGCCTATAATAGACTGGATATTGCAGAGTTGGTCTTCTAGGGACCGGTATCCTTCCTAAATTTTTTGGTTGTTTATGGAACTACTCCTCATTTATGTGACTTCAGTGTTTGTTGGATGACAGAGAATTAGCATCAGACATTGTGTCCCCCACTGACAATAATACATGTAAAGTGAAATATATGTAACTGCTTTTCTGAATTTCATCTTCAGCACAGTGCCCCTAGAAAAGTGCTTAAATGTGTGAAGCTCTCATAGGTAACTTTGTACGTAAGTTTTGTTCGTCTTTGTGAATGTTTAAAGTTGGCCGCAGATGCTGATGCAGTGTGAGATTGGTTGTGTTAATACTTACCTGGTCAGAATAGTGTCCTGTCCATGTAGTAGCTGTTCCCTAGGTTCAAGGCTGTTGATTCACCAGAGAGCTGAGGTTACAGAATGACTGTTGTGCACCGTAATGAAAAAAAAAAAATAAAAAATAATCTGCCATTTCATCTGTTGTTCTGTCCACTAAAATATTTTTCACCCCTTTGGGAGATGGATTAAGCTCATCAAATTTATTCCACTTGAGAAGACTGAGAAATCACAAAACATATGTTATTTAAATGTACATGAAAGCCAAGAGAAAGGCACTCCCAACTTGTAATACCTGAGAAAATACCCAGCTCTATTTGCTACAGAGTTTGGGGATTTAGGTGCAATGTTATATAGATTTTAATACTTGACTTTATGTTGCTTTCTGAGCTGACTATTTTTTTTGTGTGTGTGTGACACTGATACACACATATCCAAGAAGCTGACCAGCAAACTGGCACACTTTAAAGTAATTACTTTTTCTTCTGTGGTATCATTTGATTTCTCCTAAGTTTCTTAACTCCTTCTCCATGTCAAGATCCAGCCCAGAGCGCAGGAGAGGGAATGGAGTTATTTTTCTGCCCCATGGAAACAGAATTACTTTACTAGTAAATTCTGTGTATAAATTGTGAAAAAGTATGTTGTGGGCCCGACTGAGCACTTTGCAGTTTCTCCTAGTGGGTGATTTGGCAGTGAAAATGAATGTTATCAAGTCCCATTTCAGCAGAAGTGTACCTCTGAGCCAGCATATTAAAGCGTGTTCCAAATTTTCCTTCATTTGACTTCATGTGACTGTAGAAGCTTCCAAAATTGAGGAACCAAATTCTGATCTTAACTTTAGAATCAGAATCATGCAATTGTCTGGAATGTAGACTCTGTTCCATTTAAACTGTGGCTTTGTGCAGTATTCCAGTTTTTTACTGGTTTGCATATGCTTTATCAGAAGGGAAACACATAATCTGTCTTTTTTTAGTTTGCCTTTGCTGTGCTTCTTGTATTTCTTTGTGCTGCCACTACAAAGATATCTTCTTTGCATCATTTTCTTTCTCACCTGTCTTTTTTTTTTTGTCTTCTTTTTTTTTTTCCTTTCCTCCCATGTTTTCAGTCAGTTGTGAACCTGATCAGTGACCTACAGGAGCAGATGTGTAGACTGCAGCTGGAAATTAATAGTAGAATCCAAGAAAGAAAGCCTCAAGATAGGAAACCTGACTTGACACCTAATGGTCCTCAGTCTGGCCCAAGATCAGTAGAGACTCTGAGCCAGAAGAATTGTTCTCGGTGTGATGTACGAGAAGTAGCCCTTGGCAGAAGCCTGTGCATTGCCTCTTCTCTTCCCTTGCACAAACTAAATCCCACTAACCAGAGCTATGTTGTGAATGTTTGGCATTAATCTCTGCGACTTCCATTAGCAAAGAGTGAGCGTGTCATAAAAGTTACCAGAAAAAAAATCCCACCCCTGATTATTGGGACAAATTTGGTCACCGTTGATGGCTGTCTACTAAAACACAGATACCCGTGAGACCCAATCACCTCTTTCAGGCTTTTTTTAGTTTCCACTTTGCTTGTAAGTCTGTAGTGCTTGTGTGGTTTGGGGTTTTTTTGGATTTTTGGGTTGAGATTTGTCTGATGTGTAGCATGCCAGCATGGTTTGGTAGTTTGCTACTTTTCCTCACAATGATGGCAGCCCAGCTGTGCTTGATGGTGCACCCCAACCAGTCCTCTGGACACAGATTACTGAATCCTGGGTATCTGAAAAGCTTAACACAGGTATAAAATAGCTTCAACTAAGATTATCTAAGACATGTATCCTTTCTAATGATAATGTCAAAGTGAATTAAAAGAGCCATAGTAAAAATAATCTGCTTGTACTTTTAAAATAGCAAATCCAACACCTTGTTTTGTTTTGGTTTGGGTTGGGTTTTTTTTTAAATCCCTGACATTAGCAGTTACAAAAAAAGCATTGTTGAATTTACATGACAGATCCTGGTTGTATTTGATCAAAATATGCCACATGTCAAAAGAAAAGCTCCTCTGCATATACTGCTTAAATTCACTGAAAGTGGAATGATACTGGTATGCCTGGAAAAGACCATGTTACTATTTTTTTTTGTTTTGTTTTGGTTTAGTTGCCTTGAAAATTTAGTTGCTTAAAATTTGAATCACCAGAACTCATTTTATAAGTAATCTGCATATATTGTGAAGGAGTTTTTCACTAATTTCTCTTACAGGTTTGTATTACAAAAATAACTATTTTCGGTGTGACGCCTGTTTTGAAAATAGTGCTGTTGTTTTTGAGCTTGCCTCTGTGCAGAACTGCTGAATGGATTGTTAGACTACAGGGCAAGCTGCAGATTGGCGAAATAATCTGAGAGTCAAATCTGGGAGTCATTCAAAATAAATTTTAATGTAATCCAAGATATTAGTGTGTATGTTTAATGTATATACTACACAGGAATTCCAAAATTGGGTTGCCCCCAAATTTTTCTTTTCCTTAGTTCATTTAAAGACTTTTTGTCTTGTCAGAGCTCCACCAAGGATTTAATAATACTGCCTTTCAGAATGAACAATAAGATGTAAAGGAAAGGGAGAAGGGACATTTAAGGGACAACTTCTGACTGGTCACAGTTTTTAGTGCGGTGGTTCAGTGTCCATTTACTGTGTGTTTCATGCATGATCTTTAATTCAGGGCTATGAAGAATTAATATCTGCCAGAGAAATCTTTAAATTTAGCTGCTGTTCTTCATTTTGCAGGGTTTGCTACAGGAACTTAGGCACCTCAAAATTAAAGTGGAAGAACTGGAAAATGAAAGAAATCAATACGAGTGGAAATTAAAAGCAACTAAAGTAAGCAGAATAAGCATTTTCTAACAACAAACTTGTTTCAACTGGAAAGGGATATGCTCTACTTCTGTCAGTATTTACTGTCCTTACGTTTACCTTGTGTCAGGGTCTGCTGTGAAGTCAAGTTTTCTCTAACCATCTTTGGAATAAGTATTTTGGTGTGAAGGTTTTGTGGCGGGGGGGAAGAAGGGGGTTGTGCTTTTGGCTCCCTCCAGTGCAATTTCCAGTCTCCTACCTTTCTGTAATTCTTATTTTAACAAATCACGAAAGGCATTTTGACTTAAAAAGATCTGTTCTGAGTAAAGACCTCTTTGAAGGTTTTCTTTCTTTTATTTGCTTAATGGTGACAAGCCTCTGTGGAATATACTTTCCATCCGGAAGAGAAGAGACATGCAAAGTTTCTTGGGTGTTTGCTTACTATGGAATTTGTTTTCGTAGACATTAAGCCCAAAATACACCATTAGATCATCTGCTTTGACTTTGTGTATATCAAAGTGCGTGGCTGCCTTACCCTTCTGTTGACCTTAAATCCTGGAAAGCTTTTGGTTTGTAATCTGGACAAGCTCAACATTTGAAATGTTTCATCATTTTCCCCAGTAATTAATTTTTCTAGTTGAACATTCTCACTGTTATTTCTAGTTTGAATTTTTAGCCCTTTTCCACTAGATTAAGAAGCACCTTGCTATTTTATCTTGTGGAGGTGCACTTTGGTGCTGTAATCTCATCTCTTTTGATTCCTATAATCCCGTAATCCCTGTTCATACGAATTGAGTTGTGGTTGGATCTTGGAGAAACATTTCAAATTATTAAACTGGGTTTTCTTTTTAATACTTGATAGCTTGATCCAGACATGACAAACAGCTATTATTTGTATTAGCATTTCTTTCTTTTGAGAATTCTTGGATGAATAACAAAAAGTTGCTATCGTGTCTTTTTTCCTCTATTAAAATAATAGCTCTTCTATCCATGAAAATTTTTTCTCTGCCGAGGTGGATATGAACAGTCTTTGGGAAAATATTTTCTCAAGCAGTGGGTGGCCAGCTGCCAAGACAGATAGAGATTATGGAAAGCGTAGGAGCAGAATGAAAATAAGAAAGAAGAATCGAAAAAACCCATGGAGTGAGAGAAGATGCAGGACTGGAAAGGAAGAAAAGTACAAGGAAAAAGAAAGGAAACAGGAAAAATAATCACAGAGATGAGACATTAAAGGGAAAGAGGGCATTTAAAAGAGCTGCAAGATCAAATAGACCGGGGAGGCATATCCAAATCTGGTATTAGGTCTGCAAGCTTTTGTCTTCCTGTTGTTTCAGCTTCTTAGTTGAGAAATTGGAATATTTCCATTGCTGGATATAAAAAGCATATTAGTCACTGGGAAGTGTAGGAGCCCTTCAGAGATGCAACAGGGCAGATTCTTCTACTCCATGTGGAACTTTAGGCAGAGTGGTGACGTTGTCCTGCAATCCAGACACTTGCTTCCTGGTGAAAATAAGTTTGTCTGTTAATTAGTCCGTGTTTTTCCCTACTTAAATAATGTTGTTTGGTGTTTTGCATTTTTTTCCTGCTTTATTGTAGTATTTTGAGAAACTGGTTACATTAGTGATTTTTTTTTTTTTTTTTGGTCATGGTTCTTTCCTTTTTTCCTTCCTTTTTTTCTACCTTCTTTATTCTTTAACTGCAAGGGGTGTGGTATGCTTTTGCTGGGTAAATTCAAAATGTTGATAAATGGAGGCTTTAAGGCCTCTGCAGAAAATCTTAACAAACATCTGACGTAGTAAAGTATGCTGTTGGCAGTTTTTCTCATAAATAGGAAAAAGACATGAGACTTGCTGTATTTCAAGCTGGACAATCACAGAATTCTTCTCCCTCTGTACTCTTGAGGTCTCCAATGTGTGATTTTTCCACCCCAGTCTGATGGCAGCACAAATTGCAGTAAATGTAAATGAACACTGGTATTTTGTTGCATGTATGTGGTTTTTTTCCAGGCCATGCTTTCCTTTCCTAGGCCGTTTGCTGTTGTGAGGAAGAACAGGTTTGTTATCCTGCTGAGAAGAAGGCTCGGCATTAATAGATTCTCAGTTTTACTGANTGGCATTTAACAGGCAAAATGAGGGTTACTCTTAAATATTTCCTTTTAAAGGCAAAAAGGCTGAAGGTGGTGTTATTTAAAAAAAAAAAACCAAAAACAAAAAAAACCCAGCATCTGTTTAAAAATGCTTTTTTATCTTTTAGGGGTCTTCATGCGAAGCTCAGGAGTTGGCCTATAATGGTTATTATTATTTACGACCAGGATTGTAGCACTGAGAACTTTCCAGAGTTTCCTTACCTGCGTGAATCCTTGAAAATCGTACCTTTTGCTAAGTCTGTCTTCTCCAAGTGCTAATTGCAAAGGAGTTTCTGTAATAGGAATAGGATAATGCTCCATAAATATCTATAGTTGTTACAGTGCTTATGAAATGTCCTGAGTGGGTAATAGATATCAATCAAAGCATCTTCTAGCTCATGGGAAAGAGTCACAGAGGATTGGTGATGGCGTTATTCTGAATTCGCTGTGCTCTCTTTCAGGCCGAGATAGCCCAGCTTCAAGAGCAATTAGCTCTCAAGGATGCAGAGATAGAACGCCTGCAAAGTCAACTCTCTAGGACCTCATCATACAGTGAAGTGGCAGAAAGAGGTAAGAGGAAAGGAAACAATATTAAAAGTCCAAAACCGTACTTTAACTTCACTTTGCTGGCAGCTTGGCTGAGGATTTATGCAAAGGAATACGAGGAGAATGGACTTAGAGAATTTATTTTGGGAGGGAAAATGGTGTAAATTCATTTTGTATTCTGGTACAGCTGAGGCCTTTAATGTGTGAAATTCTATTCCAATCTAGAAGCAGCACAAATTGAAATAAGTATCCTCAAGGCACTGAAACTTTTTCTGTTGGTATTTTGTTTATAAAGAGTCATTGTAGTTCAATAGGAATTTATTTCTTGTGTATGTCTTGAAAACTTCTTTGAGCAATCTTACAGTTTCTATTTTTTAAGGGAAAGAAAAAGGTCACAGTAGTAGCTAAGCACAATGTTTAAATGTCCAGAGATCCCAAAAAAGAGTCATTGATTCCTTTCTTCAGGAGTATGTCTCTTTTAGGGTCCCTGTCCCATGAAAGGCTGGACAAGATGGACTTTAAATGTCCCTTCCAGGGTTCTGTGATACTGCAGGTTTCTGTTTTAAGACTGCACTGTTCATACAGGACAATGGCAAATAAACCAGTTTGTTTAGCCTTTGGTCTCAACGAGTCATGTCATAGTTCTCTGAAATATTGACTCCCTGGGGCCTCTGTCCCTTGCTGGGCCATGAGAATGTGGTTTTAGTGACCTTGTTCTTCTGCAGCACTGACACTTTTCCAGGCAGGAATATTTGTGTGTAGTTTACCACAGTGCATCAGCTTAGCTGCACTAACTTCTTGTGTGGGTGTTAACTAACACTTCTGAAGGCTGCCCTGGTTGAGACCTGAATTTTCAGGTGCTGTGCTACATCTTTCTCAGGGCTTACCCAGAGTCTTCTGTGGTTTATTCCAAGGAAGGGACTTAACATGTACTTCTGCTGATTTTACTCAACTGCAGAGCTTGTGCATGTGGAGAACTGCATGTCTAACTAGAAAGTTCATTTGTCTAACAGCAGTGCTTTGTAGAGGAGCTCTTCTGCTAATAGAATGTTGTTTCCTATGAGGTTCCCAAAAAATTTATGGTATTTCAAAGGAAAAGTAGTGGTATGACAGTAAATCAAGACCTCAGTACCATTCAGCTTCTAGTAGTGTGTGTGTTCTGTTCATGCTGAGGATGGGTGAAACTGTCCTTGATTTCAGTGACAGAAGAACCAAACCCTGTGGATTCTTTGGACTGTGTTCAAGGAAGGCACTTAGACTGTATTTGAACGGAAACAGTAATAATTCTTCTGCAAAAATAAATTACTGATTTATCAGGTTTTTAGGTGGTCTTCTCAAAGTTGCAAAATAATGTCAATGTACTTGTAGCATGCTAGAATGCATATCCTGAGTAAACTGCAAAATTTATCTAATGTGTGCTTTTTCTACATACTTTATTTGACTCTCACCATTTCCCATCGTAGAGGAAGTTTATAGGAGAAGGCTAAAAGAAAAACGTAAGCCTTGAAATTCCCTTCTGGCTTTACCTCACTGTTCTTTTCACACCAATTATAACTCGGACGCGTCCTGCAGCAGTAATTCCATGTTTGTTTAGATTGGGCTGTCTAATTGTAATATACCTGAGACACTGCTTTCATTGCTTGCAGCAAGCAGACAGCTACTTGCCCTGTTCAGTAAGATTTCACTTCAGAAATAAAAGTCAGAGGTTCACAAATCAGATCGTTGGACTTCAAAGGGAAGATGTCAAGGTTTAGGGAGCCAAAGCTTAACCTTTACCTCTTTCTGTTTGCACATATGTAAACCCCACGTAATATCTGGGTAGATGGCTTTAAATGGAGGTCTTCTTCCTTGGAGGGGAAGGATTTTGGTGGGGATTTGTCTTAAATCAGTGCAGTAAATGAAAAAAAAAAAAAAAAGGTCTGAATAAATGTTTCCATGCTTGATGTTGTCAAACAAATATTATAAGTGAAGTTTGTTTTGGTGTGCTTAAAACTACCTTGACACCAGTCCTCTTTGAAGTCTAATATTTATAACGAGAAATTAGCAGGACTGTGATTTTTTTTTTTTTAAAGTCTTTCAATTGCTTGCCCACTGCCTGCTGGCTTTAGGTTTTGATTTGGCTGTGCCTGTGCATGCCCTGTGTTATTAAGTGTTCTCTTCTGCAAGAGAAATGTCTGCAAGGTTCATTTACGTGTCCTAAAACTCAATCATTGCGAGGTGTGCGTTTTCCAGAATCACTGCAATAAAAACTAATTACAGCTTTTGCAAATACTTTAGCCATGACATTTAGTATGTTCAGCATTTAGTTGTAAAACTTTTTTTTAACAGATGCTCCTTAGCAATACTGATTTTCTTTCCCCTCTCTGACGTCATGCCTGACACATCTGTTTTCATAGTCTTTTGTGAACAAGTGGGTCTGGTTTAATGTCAAAGCATGAATCCCTGGAGTGGTAGTTAGAACAGATAAACCATTTCAGGTCCTGTCTCCATCCCTTACACTTGATTCTGTAGAGGTTGGTGCTGGAGGACTTGCTAGGAATACTGTCTAGAAAAGAAATGAAAGATTTGGTTCAGCAAAGTAAGGATGCAAAGTTAGGATTTGGTTCAGCATTTACCACCTCATACCTTTTCAGAGAGTGTGTTTTGATTGATTTGACTATAACATCCCTGAATAGCCTTTATCATGTAACAATAAATTGTGTGTGAGGCAACTCTGTATTAGTTCATGATGTAGATTTTAACCTAGTTATTCATACTGAAATGTTTAAGAAGAAATATTCTACAAATTTTCCTTGTATCAAACCAATTTTTTGTTATTTTTCATTTCCAAGTTCCATGAATGTCCTTGAACAACTACTCATAAGCTGCCAAATATTTTTCTCAGATGCAATATAACTCATTTTCAATCCCACTTAAAATTATTTCCTCAAGTATATAACAGCAAACACAGTCTAATCTTTTGCAAAATGAGCTTCAGTGGTTCGTTTTTTTTCCCAGTGCTTTACTTTCATAGTTTAAAATAGTATTATGTAGCTTTTTATAAGCAAAACCAGGATGTTTCTGTTGTGCAATGCTTTAAATAGTTCAGCTTTTGAAAAATTCTAAGTTAAAAGTAGTTTATTAGTGCATTGGTCCTACCACTGATGTGGTTTTGGTTAGTTATAAGAACACAGGGAGAGTATCACAAAATACACATTTAACACTAAATATAGCAAGTGGGTTTTTTCTTATAACATTTTTAAAAACATTTTTAGATCAAGAAGTTCAGCGACTGAAGATAGGAATGGAATCATTATTGGCTGCAAATGAAGAAAAGGTGAGGAAAAAAAAAAAATCCTCATTCTACACAGTAAGAATGAAATTGTGGGTTTGAATCTCTGAAATGTTCTGAAAACACACTTTCTGTAAGACTGGTGTTGTCAGGATGTTTGTATTGTCCTGTGAGGTTGTGACAGACGACTGATGTTCCGAAGTGTGGCTGACTTTGCTAACCTGGCTGCAGAACTTGGGAGGCTCATTAGATTCCAGAGGGGAGGACAAAGGCAAGGCTGTAACGAGCAGAATCTCCTGTTTTCTGCTACTGAAAAGATCCCTAAGGTTTGCTCATCTCTGGCAGCTCTTTATCTTCCTAACCTAACCCAAAGTGCATCTAAACCCAGTTTAGATTGTGATATTAAAAGAAAGTCAAAGTGGCCTCTGATGCAGACTCAGATTTGGGGAGAAAGGGAACAGGATGTAAATAAATAAGAGTAAGGAAAAAAAAAAAGGAGCACTAAAGGAGAAGGAGTGGAATTAAATCTGTTTAAATGGGGGATTCATTCTTCAGCAGACTGTAGTTTTTATGATAATAAATCAAGCCATAAAATTTTCCTTTATGATGACTCTCTCCTCTACAATCAAATAGACAATAATATATATCCCTAAAATCTTCCGTTAGTAAGTGGGTAATCCGGACAGGGCAACATTAATTCTGGAGAACACTAATGTGGCTCATAACAGTATTTAGTTCTCAAAAACACCTAAAAAACCAAAATTTACATCTGGAAAATAAAAGATGTGTCATTATGTCTTGACAAAATTATCCCAAGTCTGCATAAGGTGTTTCTGTATTTGAAGGGAACATAAAATAATGTTGCTTATGTCCTAATATCTGGATGTACTCACAGAGGACAGCAAGTTATTTCCTTGAAAACTGTAGCATTTAAACCAGTGGACTGAGGGTTGACCCACAGCTCCTTTAGTGTTTCATGCAGAACTGTTACCTTCAATAATATTGCAAAATGAAATACTCCTCCTCAGGGAAAGGACCGCAGAATAGTTTTTTGGGATAACTCTAAATATTCCCTGTGTCACTTAGGACAGAGAGTGCTGAACTAAGTTGGTCTTAAGTGGTGCACATATTTCAGTTTTTTAAAAACTGGGTACGTTAGTCTCAGGTCTCTGCTATGAACAGGAACCTGCTGCTTCCATCCGTGGCTGGGATAACAGGGTGTCTGGTTTAGGCCTCCTTCTCCTCGTGTTATACTTTGCTGAGGGTGAAGGGAGGATCAGCATCATCTGCTGTTTTGTAAAGTGGTGAAGATCTGGTTTCTGTGCAGTTACTCCTCCACCTTGGTGGGTATCTGCTGTGGCTGTAGTGTAGCATATGTGTGCCAGAGCAGGTTTTAATTGAAATACCTCTGGCACTGACACAGCAAGGCAGCAACTCAGTGTCAGATAATTCCTTAAATGCTTGTCAGCTTCCCTGGAAAATTTTTCTTTCTCCAGGGCCCACTTCTTTGTTTCTGTGGCTTTCCTGACACCTACTTGTGAAAACTAGTTCTTCATTCTTGCTTGGGTTTGTATTCAGTGCTCTGTAGTCACAGCACCAGGCAGGATTATCAGAGGAATGGTTTAGAACTGGGGTTAAAGAAACAGGACAGACTGAGAGAGTGCAAAAGGCAAGTGCCCTCCCTGAATACATGGATCAAGATGCTTTCTGCACATCATAGGAAAGCAATAGGTACTGGAGAAAGAGTGGAGTCAGAAAATGCATCAGACATTCACAAGGCCTCATTTCTTTGGTCCTGTGTGGGTTTGACTGCCTGACTTGAAACAGGTGCGTTCAAAACTGGAGCAAGTGCCGCTGTCAGAATGGAGAACAGATCCTACACACAAGATTAAAGAGCATGACTACAGGTTGTTAAACTATACTAAACATAAACATGATTCACTTTATCAGATGACAGGTATGATAAAACACTGCCCACTTCAGGCAAGTTGAGGTTCAACTCCAGAATAATGCCATCGCTCTTAGAAGTGAAAGCAGATTTCCAAATTATGCTTCTCTAAATAACTAATTTACTAGTAATGTAAAGCTCGTCTTGTTGCCTTATATCCATAATTTCACACTGTCCAGAAAATACTGTGTACCGTGACAAATAAAAGCCAAGAAACATTCCTTACAAGGCATGGGAGAGACTTGATCCTGCTTTCATGAAAATCACAGAAATGTAGTACAGCGTTTCTGCAGGTTAAAAATGTAGGATTTTGACTATGACCTTATTTAATGTTTTTCGCAGGACCGTCGAATAGAGGAGCTGACGCTGTTGCTAAGCCAGTACAGGAGGGTCAAAGACATCATGATTGCAGCTCATGGTAAAATGTCTTGTGTATTATTTCCTGATATCAGGTCTTCTGAAAACTGCATGCACTACAACTGCTATTTGCTGTCCTTTTAAATATATGTATATAGTAATATATATCTTATTATGCATGTCTTCGTATCACGTTGGAGTGCTATGAGAGTAAGTATGCACTTTTTCATATCCAGAGAGTGTGTCTTGAGCAGACTTGTGTTATTGCCTGTAGTTTGTGGAGTTTGCTTTTTTGTTCCCTGTGCTGTGGGCAGTACAAAAAAGGCATTATACCCCTCTCAAAAATCTATTACTCAGAATTAAAATGACATTATTTGATTTAAACTAATTCATCTGTAGGAGATGAATAAGGTATGCAGATAGGTATTAAGTTTATGTGGTGTTTCCTGTGATCATTATGAGTAGCCAGTTCTTACAGTGTGAAATGATATCAGGAGACCTTTATGAACATTAATTGATTAAATACATCCTGTACTCAGATTTCCTACACCACAGTTCAATTCAGGAATGGCAGCAATGCTCAGCTGCCAACCAGCTAGTGGTAATGTTTTATGTCATGTTTTTTATATGGCATTCATAAAAGGAAAGCTGATCTCAGGTGCAATTTGATACTGTTAGGAGGACTTTTATTCTTTTTTGCTAAGAAGAGTTGTGATAAATCTAGTAAGTTCTGTTGCCCTTCCCTTCCACTAAAAAAAAATCCTGACAGCTGACTAGGCAAGCTTTTTTTTTTTTTGGAAGGAACAACTGAAAACCCACGGTTGCTTTGGTACACACAATATTTATATATTTTACTTTAAAATCTACAGAAAGACCTTCGTCCCATTTCTCAGTTGTGCTGCAGGAAGCAGAATGGGGTTTAGGACAATCTCATTTTAAGCTGCCACCAAACTTTCCAGTACTGAATTTAGTCTGGGAAACTTGACCTTCTGAAAGGACAGTTTTGTTCAATGCACGCATTAACAAACGCAACATTTTCAGGCCTTCTGTGGCAGAACGGAAACGTGTATTTAACACGCAAGAGTCAGGTAAATCTCTCTCTGAATGTTCATTTACTAAAAAAAAAAAAAGGTCTCTCACTTGAAAGTGTTCTGAAAGTAAATCCAAAGGTGTGATTGCAGCTTTTGCCCACTGTCCTTGGCCGCATCCTGGTTGCACAGCTCCGAGTGCACTATCCCCCTGGGGGACGTGTTTTTTGGAGGCCGCTTGTGTACATGAACAATCCACGGTGCTCTGGATTATTGAGCTGGTACCACAGAGAATATGTGGTGTTAATTTACACCAGCACAGACATTCACTGCAGTGTAAATCAAAAACAGTGGCGCTCAGCAAAATAAACCAAATACAAGCCTGTGTAGGACCTGCAGTGTACAGTGAGATTGTCCACATGGGGATCCACGGCAAGTAAGAAAATGGCAGCAACTTCAGCTTGCCCCAGAACATCAAACTGTGAATTACAAGTGGTTCAGAAGCTACCTGATGAGCAGCTCAGCTGCTCACAGCAGAGCAAAGCATACAACTGAAAGTGATAAATTTGTTGCTAGAATATTAATCATTTTCCTGGTAAATCAGAGCCCAGAGGAGGGGTGGGGAGCAGAGAGGGGGGTATAATACCGAAAACGACTGCAGGGGAATTTAGAGACTGAGGAATGTAGGCTGTCTGATATGGGCTCAAATATTATTTTTTTGCCTCTTTCTCTCACTCTCTACCTCTACTCTTTAATGCCCACAGGCTCTTCTGTCTCTGGTGGCAGTGAAGAGGAACCTGAGATAACTTTAAGGAAGTGGAATCTTCTGAATAATTCTCAAGGAGAATTACTGAAAACAGAGGTACTTAGTAAAGATGTTATTTAGAAGCGAGTTCTGCCGTATATATGATTTTTTGGTGTTGGCTTCTCCATAGTAATGAAGATGAGGGTTTGGCCCTGGCTGCATTTTTGTACCTCTTGGTATGGGCATGGTAGATTCAGCATCAGACACCAGAATTACAGGCTTGAAACTGTTGTCTTTCACACAGGTCTCTTCAGGAGAATTGTCACAAGCTGTGCTCCCTCCAGTGCCACACAGAGCTATGGAAATCAGGCAAGACCCTTCTTTCTCGTGTTTCATGTGGGTTGTCCTAAATCTGCTCTATGTAGACTGTTTACCTGTTGGTATCTTGTCTTGACTGTTCTTGACTCTGCTGTTTTTTCGGGTACTTGTGAAAGCAGTGTTTGCTGGGGAGGTTTGCAGCGCTTAGTTCTGTAAGGCTTGAATTACAGGAATAAATCAGCACTTTTATATATCAGAAGATATATGTACTGAAGTACTTAAAGCTATGAAATTTATTTCTATTTAAAGTGGAAGCATTCCAGTAACTTCGACTAATTTGACCTCTCCACAAGAAGAATCTTTGGAAATCATAAATAGGTAAGAATGAGTAACTTTGAAATGTGAAACATTATTCCTTTTTAAAAGCCCTTAATGTGTCCACCTTGCTCACAGAGAGTTATTGCCCTGTACTTTTGCTTGTTAAGAGCTTCTAAAGTCATGTGTCGGTACAGGGTTTGAAGCTGCACATTGGGCCTTGTTTCGCCTTTCATTGCTGATCACAGGATGTCTTGTTGCTGTTCCTGACGTCCTCTACTGCAGTTTCTAATACTGTGATTTTTAGACTAAAAATAGAACAAAAAATAAATTAATCTCTCAATTCTGAATTATTTTTTATATGCTGACATTATGTGATCTGTACAGCTGTCATAGGAGACACCTGTGGCACATACAGACATGCTATGTTGTATTAACTGCTACTTTTTTTTCCCCTGTCACTTTTTTAAGGGTACCACAGAAAAAAAAGGCAAGTAGTTTAGAAGACTTGCAGAGTGAATCACTAGAAAAGGTTGGTTTATCTGTGATCATAGTTTCTGGTGTTTAATATCACAACTAAAAGATAAAGGTCAAGTATAAGTATTTGTTTTATTTCACATAAAGTAACTTTAACCACCGCTGACATTGTATGTGGGGAAAAAGCCCTGATGATAAAACTGCAGTATTATTTTGTTTATAGGTGTGTTTAAAATAACTTTTACTTCCAAATCACTAAAAATGTTAAGGCAGCAAATCCTGAAAGGATGGACATTTCCACACAGGATTCCTTTTTAAGTGTTTGCATGTAACTATGAGTGTTGCTCCCTTAGACTTCTGATATAAATGGCATTTCTGAAGATGGGAGTGATGCAGCCTTAGTTAAAAGAGCAGGAGCACTGTTACTGCTTCAAAGACTTTAACTCCATTCCATAATAAAGACTTCCCAATTTGCAAAGTCTCGTTACGTTGTGGTCCAGAGTCTTGTGTTGTCATTAGGTACTGACATTGTTCTGCAGCTGTAATTATGCTTCATGAGACTGTTGTTGATGCTTTCTGTACTCAAATTAGGCTTACTACTAGGTTACTTACACCCAGTGATGTAATTTAAAACAGACACTGGTAATATGATTGCTCCAGCTCTTAAATTTTTAAAAAATTTTTCTTAAGTCGCTGATGATGAGAGTGAACAGTTAGAATATGTGAAGTTTGTGTTGCACTCATTTGACTGTGGTCATACACATATGCGACAAATCAGAACTAACATTTCATTCCATGAAGAATTTATGAAGATCTGTTTTCTTTTCATAACTTCAATTCAAAATCTTAATTTGTCGCTGTGATCAGGCTGTACCTACGCATTTATGCTGTAAATTTGCTCCATCCGCGAAACCAGAGCCTGTAGAGAAAGCCAAACCTGCCAAGGACATGAGAGAGCTGTGGCAAGCCAGCCCCATGTTCAGCAGGGCATTTAAATTGCGTGGCCTAATTTAGGCATGAGGCCCCTTGATGAAAGAGACCTCCCTGTGCATATGAGGGAGTGGCTAAATGTGAATGTTACAACCAAAACTAAGGCCAAGAAAACTTGTTTTGCTCACTCAGCACGACAGGCTGCTTTTTGCATCACTTCCAAGATAACCTGTGCTAGCAGCACTGTTTACTGGAGCTATTCTGCCTTGCACAAAGCTCAGATTCCATTTCCTTCCAGCAATAATAATAATAATAATAATAAAATAGCAAACCACACCAGTGTCCCTGACCTAGCCACGCTGGTGTTTTTATCACTTCACTTCTACCACAGCTCTTTATGATTTCAGCCAGGTACCTGCCTGGTGTATTGTGTATTTTATTTTGTGTCAGTCATTTTCAGGCTGTTCTAACTGTAAAACAGCTGTTATGTTCCCAGCTTCAAATAAGTCTAAAGGGACCACCCAGAAGCCTGAAAATAGCAAAATTCCTTTGATCACAGCAGAACCTAAACAGGGCCCGAATTTTGTAGAGTGGAGAATGAGCAAACACAGTTGGTATTAAATTATTGGATAGAAATTAAATGAAAATATAACAGTCCTTGCAATATATTGTCCATACATTAAGCAGCATCACTATAGGAATAAGACTACAATTGATGTTCCATGTATGTATGTTAATACTAACATTTGTCTGTTGCTTTTTTCCATAAAACTTTGAAATTGCCCTCCCTGAAACTCCGTAGTATGTAGATGGAAAACCAGCACAGCCTGTTGTAGAACAAGAGGTATATTAACTGCAACCTTTCCTAACAATTCTCTGTTATGATGTGCTGTGGATGTTGTGGCTGGGTTTTCATTTTATGTTCGTTCTCTTTTTTAAAATGTTTGTGTAGTTTCAGTGCTGGCAAACTCTGAGAACAGAGGTAAAGATTTTTGAGGGAAATATTTTTCTTTTTTTTTTTCTTTTTATCTACAAGTTTTTACATGAGGTTAGAAACTGAAGTCAGTCGGTTTCAGAAAATATGGTGCTGGTGTAAGAAGCAATTTTTCTACTCATACAAATTGTGGTACAAGTTGGGATGTATTCCTGCAGCTGCCAAAAAAAGGAGCAGGAGTTGAGGAACTGAGCAATCTGGCCTGCAGTTGTAGTATCCAAAGATCCCTCTAGGCCTTGAAATAAGAATAGATTAAAGCAGTGGTTATCTCATTAAATATTTAATGTCTCATCCTGTCCTGGACAATGTTTTAAAACAATTTTGTTAGAATGGGGTTACTAAATAGTAGCACACTGTATGTTCCTGTATATTAAATATGGTTTGTGTATTTTCAGTATAAAGTTTTCCTACAAAACCTCCGTTCTGCTACTGAAACATTGACCAGTTTATTCCAAAACACATGCTGAATGTACAACACGCCCAGTAATGTCAGTTGGAGTTGCAGGTTTTCTCAAAAAGCATCTCTGTCCCGTTTTGAGTTTTGGGATATACATTTTTCCCAGTGATGGCTCACCCATCTTTTCATTTGGAGTCACTATTCAAGAAGTCTCAACATTGTATTTCCAAAACTGCAGACAAGTACCTCTGTGAAACACGTACTTTGCCTGGAGAAGCATCTTCTTAGGCTCAAAACTATCAGATTTATTAGGCAGGTTCTCATCTACCCTTGTACAAGCAGCAGGATCCCCAAGTAGATGATCACTTGATTGCAAGGAAAATTAAGAGAGAGCCTATTTTTAGCAAAGCCTAGGTACCAGTTCCCTTTCAGTACAATACAGTGAGACTTGGGGACACGGCCTGGGGGCTGTGATGCCTGTGACACTGAATGTGTACCATGTGTGCAGGAGAGCAGAGCTTAGACTCCTGTTTTAGCCTGATGTGGACAAAACCTGTGGAGTCAGCCCTAAAATACAGCTCAGTCTATGCTTTTTTTCCCCAGCGTCTATCAGAAGTGTACCTTGTGCTTAGGTTCTGTAACAGAATTGGCAGTGATAGTAAGCTGTACATTTGGCAGCTGTATGTTTAGCTACAATTATTTTTTTTTTAAAAAAACCTTGCATTTGTAATTTTGTCTGTGCAAAGGGATCTCAGTCTTTGCCAACATTAAATTTCTGTACCCTAACTTTGCTGTCGATTCCTTTACTGTTATTAATGGTGGTGGGAAGTGCGTTTGAGAAAATTTGAGGTGTATAAATACTTTTGGTTCAAATTCCAGCACGATAAAATTGTGAGGCAGAAACAGAGACAGTCTGGTGAAAAATAAAGGGGGAAAAACTGACAGAACAAAAACTGGTCTGAGAAGTAACCAAATGCCTTTTTGACACTATTAAAGTTGACCTTGTAAGGACCAAGCAATTATAGAGTGCCGGGGTCCTACAGGAGGAGACAGCTAGAAAAGTTCTTATGACAAAAAGAGGTAATATCGAACACATTATTTTAATGTAAAATTGAGTCTGGCTAGAGTGGGAGGAGCAGATGAGAGAAGACAAGGCTGTGTCTTAGCTAGAAAACTGTCAGCTGACTGTTGGGTTTAAATTGAGTTATCTGTAAGCAGGAACAGGGAGGGAGTGGAATCATTTTGAATCGTGAACTTTAAGTACTTTTTGCCCAACTTTGAAAACGTTGCGTACTCGGTTGCAAATGCTGCGAGTGATTTGATTTTTTTTTTTTTTTAATTTGATTTTTTTTTTCCCTTTGAAATAACAGAGTAAGCCAGTTGCGAAGGGCAGCAAGTACCAAACCTTGCCGGGAAAGATGCCCCGACCCTTGCAGAACGGAGAGCAGGGAACAACGTATCACTCTCCGGATGGATGTGGGATGAGCGACAGCGAGGAGAATGGAGTCCCAGGCCTGAGTATGTACCCACACCTCTCTGAGAGGGGAGAAAGCAAAGTGTTTGAGGGATTGGGACAGAGCATGGGATATAATCTGCTATGGCAGAACAATGGTGTTGTCTGCATGATTCAGTTAGGGAACGTTCTACTACTTTTTTTGTGAACAATGTACCAGAAATTAGCTCACTGGAGAGTAAAGGATGGCTTTAAGTTGGAGAGTTCTTTTCTGTTCCACTTGACAATACAATTTGCTGGAATCACTGACAGCTTAAGAAATGAAGAGACAAGGGTTTGGACACTGTGGAGAGGGCTTTCTGAAAGTCAACAAATCTCTAATTAAAAATCAGAACTTTGAGAGAGTCAGACAGATTCACAGTATGAACAAGCAGTATTTTTAACAAACATGCTTCCAGTGCTTGAGCTTGCTCATCTGTTCTCTTTAAAAAAAAAAAAAAAGGCAAGCAAACAAAAATGCACAGCCAAGTACATCATCAATGCTTTTAAAAATGTACACTAGATTAGGGTATTAAATAAAACAAACCCATTGCTTGCCATCCCACCGCATTTTAGTGGGTGAAACTTTACAGTACAACTAGCACTAACATGCACATTTCAAATAAAAATCCTTGTATCCAGCACTGTCAGTTGCTGTAGGTTATGGGGACCCACAAGTGAAAATTTAACTTTCTACGTGCAGGAAAACATCCGTGGATTTTGGAACTACAAATCTATTTTTATTCCACAACAACAGTCCTGTGGAAGCCCGTAATTAATAATAATTCCTTAATAATTAATAGTTCCTTTTCAGTGACACCTTAAGCACAGATTTATTTACAGCAAGGCACAGAACCAGGTATTTCCCAAGGACTAAAGAGCTTGGGAAACTCAGGCGTGAGAGTATCCCTTGTGATTCTGAGGTGTTTCTACAGTTTAAAAGTCATGTGGGGTTTTTTTGTTTGTCTGGCTTTTTTTTATTTGGTGGGGGTTGGCTTATTTTAAGGCCTCATGGTCCTAAAAGCTTCCAGGGTACTGCAGTTTCAAGATTGCCATAGGATGTGGTTCTTTAGTGGGGGGGTTAAGAGTTTTTCTGAGACTGCAACATTGTAAGCAGGGCATGAGCTGTGCTGTTACGTCTTTAACTGCAGGATTATCCAAGGATGGGTGAGCTTGTAAAGGAAGTTGTTCTTTTTCTAGAAACAAGCAATGGCTTCTTAAATACACTGAGTTAGAATTTTTTGTGCAGGTTGGTTTGTTTCTCATGCAGTAAACTCAGTCCACCTCCAATTCTGTATTTCAGAGGAACCTGATGCAATCTTAGACATCACTTCATTTCAGATACTCTGCAGGCTTTGTGAGCTCTGTAGTATTTGCTTAATGTGTTTAAACTGGCAAAAAATAATCAAAAAAAAACAAACAAAAAAAAAACAAAAACAAAAACAAACAAACAAAAAAAGATAATTGATCATCCCTGTCTATTCAGGATGATCTGTACAGAATTCTTGGGGCTTGTGCACACCAATGCATATTCACATTCATGTCAAGCGTAACTGCTTCTTTTCTTTTTGTTCCTGCTTTTAATGCTTAGCTTACTACCTTGCTCTTCTGTAACTTTATTTTGCTGGTGTTTTATATCTTCTTTGCTTCTTCATCTGGCTTTCTGCTTCTTGGGATGACTGAAGATCGCATCAGGAGTGTCAGTGCACCAGTGCTAGGTACTGTATCCAAAAAAGATGCAACTTTTAACACCAGTTTTGCCGCTTACTTTTTTTTCTTCCATTTTTTCCCCCCCTCCCTTTCTCTATGAAATGCTAACACCCAGTGGGCCATCCAGTCTGAATTCCTCATGTGCAGTACTGAAATGAAGTAACAGCCTTTGCTGTATTGGCATTCAGATGGGATTTCTTTTAAAGACACTTATGCCTGGTTTCATTCTGTTTTCACTGAAGTCAGAAAACTTCCCACAGATTGTGATGGAGGAGTTACAGTATTAAAGAGCAGGCAAGGCAAAAGTCTGAAGACCATAAATGAATTAAAATAATGTAGTTAAATACAAATGACTGAAATAACAATACTGTTTTACCCAATGTTTTATTATTTTCTTTTTTTGTATCAAATGTACAGCTACTGTTTTTTTCACCTCTTCTGAGCATGTTTTGGGTTTTTTTAATACAAGAACAATTTTATAGGTATCTGTACTTTTTTATTATGGTCTGCATTTAAATATCAGTCTCCCAGACAAAAACTATATTAATAATTAGTACAAAATGTGACTGTAATGCTGTTCTTAACCCAGGAGAAACAGAGAACGTGGATGGTACAGTAGTCTCAGATGACCTTTCACCTCTTTCTTCGGGAACGGATTCAGGTCCACAGTCTCCATGGTCTCCAGAAAACAGAAAGAGTCCAAAAGGGATCAAGAAAATCTGGGGAAAGTAAGGTCATTTTTTTTAATTCACTGTCAAGGCATTTCAGCTGAGAATTAATCCAATTCCCAGCAAAAGCTACAATTATCTAGATCAAGAATCAACTAAAATTCAGGAAAAGGAGAGAATGCAGCTCTGGGATTGCACGGGTGTGTCTCTGTGTACATGGGAGTGTAGAAAAACGGATGGGAGTGTTCCCAGCGTCATGCTGGTGAAAGAAATATGACACTGCTCTCATCTTAATGCTATTAATTTAGCATGCCAGCAGTTTCTTTAGCCATGAAAAATTAAATGAGAGTACGTTGTTCATTACAGAAGGCATCAGGTAAAAAAATGAGAGAAAACAGAAGGAACAAGGAGCAGGGGGACTGAGTTGTGCTGTGCTCACTTGAGCCGCTTCAGAAACTTCGGCCATTTCCAAGTGTGGATTATTAATTGGACTGAAGGGTTATGGCTGCTCTGTGGAGCTCTTTTTTTTCCCCCGGGATTAGGTCTAGACTGCATTTCCTGGAACTTCTTCAGCTACCACTGGAATTTGGCATTTGTGGTTTACAGGAAGGTTAATACAGCTTCTAGTTGTCACTGTAGTTTCCTCAGAAACCCATGTCCTCTGTCACAAGCTAATAGTACTGTCACGGCACTCTTGTCTTGCAAGAATAAGAAGAACTCAGTCAGGTAACTTCCCTGCAGACGACCTGGGGTTGGCAGAGTTCCGAAGAGGTGGTCTCCGTGCTACGGCTGGGCCTCGGTTATCCCGGTCCAAGGACGCCAAAGGCCAGAAGAGGTAATGGCCCCTTCTTCACCTTACACAGCACATTGTGGGGTTGTGTTAAGTGTGCTGAACAGCCAGACCTTCCTCTTGTGAAACGCATTTTGCACTACACACGGAATTTCACAAGTGGCAAGAGTTTCTCTGGTAGCAAATGTATCCCGAGAAGCTCCCCTGCCTGCGCTCCTGCAGCTGCAGGTTGCAGCACTCGCTGCTTGGTGGAGTGTCAAAAATTTCACCTTGTTACAGAACAAGGAGACTTATCCTGTGAGAATATATGCATAATGATGAGGATTCAGCAATTCCCACCTACTGCCAGAGGGGCTGTTGGCTTTTCTCGCTGCACAGGGCGCAGCACACTGACAGATTTGCTGCACATGATGAGCTTTCCAATGCAAACGTTCATTCTTTTCTTTAAGATTTTTCCCAACGTTTCTTGTACTTTCCAGTGACTACAATGCTCCGTTTGCTCAGTGGAGCACTGAGAGAGTTTGTAACTGGCTTGAGGACTTTGGTCTCGGCCAGTACGTCATTTTTGCACGGCAGTGGGTGACATCGGGCCACACGCTGTTAACTGCCACACCTCAGGACATGGAAAAGGTAACAATCTGTCCCTGTTTCTCTCAAACAGCCATACCTGTTGGTTCTGTATAACCAGGCCCCTCCAAACCATTGGCAGTTCTGCCTTTCTGAAATGCATAGTTATCAATTTTTGTAGGCACCTCAGCAATCAAAAGAGCCAGAGGCAAGGCAAACTCTTTGATAATGGTTATTGTTGCAGGAAATGGGAATAAAGCATCCACTGCACAGGAAGAAATTAGTTTTGGCCATTAAGTCAATAAATGCAAAACAAGATGAGAAGTCGGCACAACTCGATCATATCTGGGTGACACGTAAGTGTTTGAACTCTCATGGACTTGTTTGGAAAGGAATTTTCCCCACCGCTATGAACAGGCTGCCTGGTAGGTGCTTAAGCAGTTACCCAGTATCTTTTAAAAACACTAAGTTTCACCATAGCAGAACTGAGGATTTTTGTGTTTTTCTTGGCATCCAAATGTACAGCTTACAGTATGATCTTCCATGGGGAAGTCTGTCAGATTGCTGGGAAGTAAATGAGGATGCTCAGTCCAGCAAGAGCTGCATTATGTGTGCTCCATCACATGCTGTATGTCAAGTATCACAGGGGTAGTATGGACAAAGCTGTTTAGTGGGAATTGCTTTCAGGTTACTAGCAAGAGGCTGTCCTTTGGAAGGGGGAATAGGTGGAATGAGCTGCCTGAATGCCTTGAAAGAAGCCAGGCCAGACAAAAGGGAAGAAGGGCTTTGTTCTCACTGATCTGGATTTGGTTCCCCGTTGCTCTCGCACCTGCAGGATGGCTTGATGACATTGGCTTACCTCAGTACAAAGATCAGTTTCATGAATCCAGAGTTGATGGGAGGATGTTGCAGTACTTAACTGTGGTAAGCTACATTCCTTTTTCCTCAGTTAACCCAAATTTGAATTCATAATGAGCGAAAAATTGTACAATTTCCCTTTGAATGTGAGCAGCTAAAGAATTTTTGCAAGACAGAAATTTGTGCTGCTTAGTGCACAATTACTAGTCCTAAGGTACATAAGATAAGTCATATGTTACAGCCAACTTCTGCAAAGTCCTTCTTTCACTATCACAATCACACCATGATTAAAGGCAAAATGGCCTTTTTCACATTGTTCTCCACACCAAATTAGAAGCAACATTCAGTAAACTAAAAGCAGCAAATCCAGTGATTTGTACAACTCCAAGCACATTCACAGCACACCATGTACCACATACAGCCACAGTGTTTTCTTCCCATTGCCCTGCCCAGGTTTGGATAATTAAGTGTTGGGGGTTTGGGGTTTTTTTTTGTTAACTGTGCTATGAAAGGAATGCCTGATTTAGCTGTTATCAAAAGTACAGCCTTGTCTATGCTGCTTAAGGAGCCCTTATTACAGGAGCACAGTCCCTACTGTTCCACTGTTAGGTGTGTGTTGCTGTGATGATCCCACCCACAAGCAGGATGTTAGCCAGGTCAGAAACAGTCCAAATATATTAAAACTATCCTTGAGCCTGGATTTGACTTAATAGGCTATATTCCCGTCTTCATTTTTTTTTAGCCAGGTCTTGTTATGGTGCAGTGTTTTGTTGTGTTTTCTGTGCCACCTAAAAGGCTCTCTCCTTCACAGAATGACCTTCTCTTTCTGAAAGTCACCAGTCAGCTGCATCATCTGAGTATTAAATGTGCCATTCACGTGCTGCATGTCAACAATTTTAACCCCCACTGTCTGCGCAGGAGACCAATTGAGGAGGTAAAAGAACGTCCAAATAAATTAAGCAAGCCCTAAGTACCTGGTTCCAGCCAAGAGGGATAGAAAGTTAGCAGTGTACAATTATACCAGTAGAATCATTGCTACTAGGGAATTGCCCCTAAAGCAGCAGTTATGCTGCCTTCCAGCTCTGGCATGTAACGTGCACTCACTGATAATAAAAATCTATGCACTCCTTACGAGTTTGAGCTACTTATTAGTTGAACCTCATGCATTTTTCTTAAGAAGTTATTTGCACAGCTTTAAGAAGTTAATTCAACTTCCAAGGAAATAATCTGGTATGTTTTTTGTTTGCCTGTCCTAATTTTTAACTCTCAAAATCTGTAAGGTTTTTGCCTTACCTGATCAGCATAGCTTATTCTCTTAGTATTAAGTGTCAATAACACTGTTCTCAAAATGGTCCCCTTTTATACCTGTAATCTGCACTGTTACACTACCTGATGCAATTCATGGGGTTTCATCTGTACTAGACTAGACCTGCCAACTTGTCATAGGCTGTTGAAAGAGGTCTTGAACAGCAGCAATACCTTAGTCAGGGAAGAACTGCAGAGAAGAGGAGGAAGGATGTTTTTATCTGAACCGAGGATGCACATTGTGCACATTCAGACAGCACAGGCTGTTGTGTCATCACTTTTTCTGGTTCCTTCGACAGAACAACGTGTCGCCTTCTGACGTGGTTCAGTGGTCCAACCACAGAGTGATGGAATGGCTCAGATCAGTGGATCTGGCAGAATATGCACCAAACCTTCGAGGAAGCGGAGTGCACGGGGGCCTGATTGTAAGAATTCAGCATTTTACCACCTATCTACTAAAAACTGACAGGCTGCAACATAAAACATCTCTTATGTGATGTTCGTCAAGCGGCAGGAAACAAACGCATCTGTGGTCAGGCCTAGTTCTAAGGAGCCTTTTTATCTGATCCATGCATCTTAATTTTTCAAAGGAAAACTAAAATCAAAAAGGAGCTGCTAAAACATTTTTTATAGTCAAAGTTCAGTCTGCACAAGTGTTTGACAGCTGTACATAAAAAAACCTGAACTGGACCTTAAGAAAGTTACTTATTGATATGGCATCATGGAGTGTTTCTTTGAGTGGTTTTACCAGAAGTCTGAGCCATTTTTACAATTCAAATCATTTAGAAATATCTGCAGCTTAGTAAAGTCAGAGTTCTGAAATACCATGATTTACTACTGTAGAATTTTTGCAAAAATTAAATGGAAGAAACTGTACTAAAATTAAGTTTATACTCTGAGTATAAGAGCAGAAAATTCTGAAAACAAACAAAAAATTACAAATATAAATGCATATTTGCCCGATCACGTTCCCCATTTGTTATTGCTCCTTTCACGTATTTCCCACTTGAACCCTTAGTATCATATCATGAGTGAGCTATAAAAGTTCTAGTGTGGACAGATGGCTTAGTAAGAGTGCGAAATCCTCTGATAAGCACTGCAGTGGTTTACTATTGCAAATATTTAACCATATAAAAAATAAATATGCTGCCTTCTTAACAGATTCTCGAACCGCGCTTCAACGGCGACGCGCTGGCCATGCTCCTGAATATCCCACCTCAAAAGACCCTCCTGCGCCGCCACCTCACCACCAATTTTAATGTATTAATCGGACCAGAGGCACAGCAGGAAAAAAGAGAAATAATGGAGTCAGCAGCGTACACACCTCTGACCACCACTGCCAAAGTTCGGGTATGTACTGCTGTCAAAATGAGAAATGTCAGAATTTTGTCAGACTTCTCTACCCTGTCTGATAAGGAAAATAAGGGACAAACATGGACGGGGGGGAGGTCAGTTCTAGGAGGAGTGTTACATTTTCCTTAACTGTAGATACCAAAGCTTTTCATTTGTGTCTGTTTGAATGGGCTTCTGAAATAAGCATGCAATCCGTTCTGTCTTCTCTTAAAAGGAACACCATGTAAGTGCATTTAATATCAACTGTAATTCCCAATTTGAAAACAAATGTATTTAGTTCAGAATCTACGTACTTGAATGACCAGGGTATAGCAGTAAATGCAAAAGAACAACCTTATCTCTCTTACTCAAAACTACTTGTGTTGTCTTCTTTTTCTAGCCAAAGAAACTTGGGTTTTCCCATTTTGGAAACTTACGGAAAAAGAAGTTTGATGAATCAACAGACTACATTTGCCCTATGGATACAAACCCCGCTGCTACGAATGGTACTCCAAAAAACTATGGTGGATACAAAGGACTTAGTCCTTTCACTGATAGGGAACTGGATCAGGTGGGACAGACAGACTGATGCCATTCTCATCTCATCCTCTCCATGCATTCCAAAGCTTGCAAATAACCAAACATTAGCCTGTTTGCTACATCCGCATGAACTTACTGAGAAAGTGTTGGCTGTGGACACTGGAAAGAGTTCCCCACTAAGAATGTCAGGTTATTTTTTTTTTTTAAATCAACATCATAAATTCCTCCATCTTCAAGCCCTTTTTCAGGACTATGACACCTTTACACTATGAAGATCAATGTATTTTAACAGTTAAGGGGGTGGTTGCAGTAAACACAAGACTTTTGTACTTCCAGCTTTCATAACCTCAGTATGGCACACTATTTTTTTTCATTGTCTTTATGGGTGGTTTTTAATGTGATAAATTCATTTGGACAAATTTGTACAAAGCTATTGAGTTATATTAAAGTACAACTGGATTGTATTTTTTAATAAGACGTTAATCAGAGAATCCAACTGAATTTTCCTTTCATTGTGTACAATGGGGAGTAGTTTTGCTTAGACAGTATATATGAAAACAATGCATCAGTAATGAACAAGATTATTAATAAACCAATACTTAAATAATTCACTTCTGTTATGTAGTAATGAACCTGTGAATGAAACTGTCTAGATATCATAAAGACAAATTCTGAAGACTAAAAACCATCAAATTTTATTTCAATTTTGATGTTGTGTAAAGGGATATAAACCCTGAAAAATGGAGCACCTGGAGCCTTGTGTGAACGTTAGCAACACACAAGAGCCAGAGAGAAGCAGCTGGGGTAAACTGCCCTTTCTCCAGTAGGATAAAAACATTTTAAGCTTGATAAGAGAATGGTTACAACATTGAAAAGACTAACTGTGAAGGTATTTTTTTTCATTTGCATGGTTTAGTGCATCTAACACCTCATTTGTGTTCATTATCTAACCATTGTCTTTTTAAAAGTACACCTTAGTAAAGTAAGGTACTGTTCCTAAATAGGGAGAATACCAAATCCTGTGATTTAGTATTGATGTCCACTTGTGACAGAATGCATTAACTTTGAGCCAAGAACTTGCACTGTGCAGTTGTTCAAGCATCACAGAAATACTGGATTTTTCTCTAGGAGCATGGTCTTTCACTTAAGCATGATTCTGAGCATGTGGTCATGCTGTGAAATCACAACACCCTGGGACTGGTTATGCCTTTATGTAAAAAAAAGGTAGGACTATATCATCAAGGACTTTTACTTCTTGCCTGTGAAAGAAGCCTACCAGAAGTATAAGCAGTGTTAGACCATCTGGAAAATACTGCTTTTCGTTGATAATATCAGTTAAGCTTTTTCTTTTCTTCTGTGAAACAGAGTCCAATCAGTCTTTCCTAACCAGGATTCACCCTTCCTATTAAGTGCATTTTCACGTACCTTGTACCAGGGAGGCAGTTTTGTTCATGTGCAGAAATCAGCCTTTAAACTTACCACGACTTCATTTGTCCAGGCACAGACACCTCCTAAAGATGCATGTAGAGTGAATAAAATTGCACATGCTGTCTGATTTGAACTAGTTCCTGAATGCTTTTACAGATGGAACACTCAGAAGGCACAGTAATGCAAATAGGGGCTCTTTCTCAAGGCATAAGCCAGCTTACGGTAGGTACTCATTTCACTCTTGTTCTAAAGTCACAAATGTGCTCTGTCTGCTACAATTCAGTGAAAGTTGGTCATTGATGGTGGTGTTGGTTAAGTGTAAGTGGGTCACTATTCTTGTTAAATACCTCCCTCTAGCATAGTTGGGCATTTGGTAAAAAAAAAAAAACCACCCTGCTTTCAAATTGCTCTAGAAATTAAGTTTCACTTAGGCCTATTTAAGTTTTCATGAACTCTGCTGTGTCTTTAACACGACAGATATTTGTCCCCTTAAATGAAAACAATTCTTCAAAGATTTTACACCACCAAATCCCAGCAAGGACTAGGAATGAGGTAAAGACTTGAAAATGTACATGAGCTAAAACTCCATGGAAAACAAACCACCACCCCCCCCCATTATTAATTCCTCACTCCACAGAGGCTAATATATTAAAAAAATAAAAATAAGGGACTGAATGATATAATGAAGAATTATATAAGGTAGTTGAGTCACATGCCACACACTTAATCTCTACATATTTCCTCCAGCAAAAAAAGTGTATTTAAAGCTAAATTCAAGAAATTCTTTTTAACTGTGTGCAGCTCTAACCCCCTCTGTTGTGAGCCTGATCTCATTACAGCTGGGTTTCTGTAACTGAACACCCTCACTCCTTCCCATCTTGTCTTTACAGACGCTGTTAAGCCAGGATGAAACGCTGAATGACAGCAAGTTTTTAGCACCTACCTTTGAAGACTGGAGATGATGTTCCAGCGTGACCAAGAACACTACTCATACCTCAAGCCTGCCAGGAGTGGCCAGGAGCAGCTGGAGGCCCTGGTGCAGGATGGCTTTACCTCTCTTCTGCTACTGTGACTTAGCACGTAGCATTCAATGTAGCCACACGTTACAGATAACTCTCCTCCGTGCTGTTTTTCCACATAGTGTCACATGAAATAGGTGGTGGAGAAGCATGGGCCTCAGATCCAGAGTCTGGAAAGCCAAGACTGGCAGCAGGTTTTACCCTTTCATTCAGTCCTCTTTTACAGGGTATGTTATATGAAAGACCTTTTGTAATTTTTTTTATTTTTATAATTAACTTGTAATACAGGAATCATTAATATACTGTTGTACCATGTGGGCTTCCATCAGAGCTACCTGGAAATTCAGATGGAGGCTGGTGAGTGCAGCAGTGATGGCTCACTCAATACTACTCTGGTCTTGCCAGACTGGTTCCCATGAAGGATTTTAATCTCTCATCCCTTTCACTGGCACACGTCCTGCCCTCTTTTTATCTAAGTCAGTGCAGTATTGAATTGGAAGAATGGAACATAAGGCTGTCCATCAAGCCCTTGATTTTATTAGGAAGACAAGATGGCATGTTCACAAATCTTTCCCTGATGCAAAAAGATGCTGAACTACAACAGGATTGTAACTCCAAGACCACCAGAAAAGTGTCATAATAAAACAAATATTTATTTCCTTAAAACAGATCTGTTGCTATTCTGCTGAGCTAGGCATGACTGCAGAGAGGAAATTATGGCCTCCACTACTTACTTGAGGGTGAAACTGCCTCCTTTACAGCAGCAATTACTTGTGGCATCTGTTTACATGTGCCTCTCTCTCCTCCATTCATGAGTATTAACAAGTTATGTTAGTAAATAGGGAAATCCATAAGGAAAAAGACTTTGTATCTGGCTGGTTTGTCTCACTCTGATGCTCTTGCAACACTCACTGACTGCAGGGTGTTGGTTTACATACTAATAGAGCGTGAGGGCAGGTCACTCCCAGCCACAACCCTCCCAAATAAAGGGGAAATCACCAGTATTGTCCACAGCATGCAGCAAGGGCTCTTTGAGAACTACCAGTGTCGCTTTTTGTGGTGACCTCTCCTACCCCTCACTCCATGAGTTTCTCACGTCAGATTTAAGAAGCTAAACACAGGATGTTTATGGTTTAAAATGGTAAAGCCAAGGCAAATTCTTTTCAGTTGCTGAAAAATTAAACGATAATGGAAAATCCAGAGGCATGAGAAGTCAGTCTGCATATCAGCCAACTACAAATGTTTAATAAAAGGTATTAAATGTACCAGTCTGGCAACACAGTCAGTACTAGTGAGCTGATCAGGTACCATGGGCATTTGAAATGCCCTTCCAGGTTAATTAGTCAGCAAACTTATTACAGTACTGCAACTGGGATAAACTGCTCCAGCAGAGGCAGCCTGGGATATTCCAAACAGATTTGTCCACTTCTTTCAAATCTGTATTTATAACTCAGTGTGGTGTTGTGCTAACTTCGCCGTGAATAGTCAATCTACAAAATTATTTTTTTTAAAATATAAGTAGTAAGAAATCCTAATTAGTGTAACACTGGTATAAATGCTTATTTTTTGGCTGTTATCAATAAATTCTGGATGTTCCTTTATCTCTTCCTGACTGTGGAATGATGTAACACAAATACAAGTAGCTGACCTCTCACCAGGGACCGAGTCCCAGTCTGAATCCTCATGTCTTTCCTTGCCTTTTTGCTACAAATGTAGCTGATAAAGTACAAAACCCCTGTATCAATTTTAAATTAGTAGATTCCTTTAGGTTTGCTTTAGATGAATGAAAATATTTAGTAAACACCTATATTAACTGCTGAAAAAACAACTCTGCTTTGTCAGACAGGGCTTTGTCAAATATAGTGTGAACTAATTCCTGGAAATGAACATGAAGGACTTCAGGCACTGAAGACTAAAAATTCAGTGCTAAGTGGTAAAAACTCAGATGAGGCACTACCTGAGTGTAAGATCAAGTCAGCACAGTTTACACCAGGCAAAAAGAAGCCATGATATCTCTTAAGCAAAGGAAATTTCTTAGCAAGCCCCAAGAGAATGACATGCAAATGATGCAGCATCACTTGCAATGCTTCTTTAGCTAAGGCTGTTAGAAGACAGCATGAAGGCATGTAATCCTCCCAAATTTCACACTAATGCAAATTTCTGTTTATAACAGAATTTATAACAGAATTATAACAAGTAATTTTCACGTTACCCAAATTCTGTTCACTTTTTCAGTAGCAGACTGTGACTTCGTAGTCCCTGATAAAAGGGTTGTAAAACAGCATTAAAAAAAAGAACAAAAAACAAAACACAAGAAAATCCTGTGCTTTGTACTCTCTCTCCCCAGGATTCACTAAATGAATTACCTATGGAGCACTCAAGTGATCCTACACCAGTTTTATAACCCATGTTGAGAAATAAGTGGTTTTATCTCTCCTACCTCTCTGATTAATTTTCCTCAGAATTCATTTTCATACTAACTCTTAAGAGGTTTGACTAAGTTACTGCCACACAACTCAAGATAATTTCTCAACTTCTTAGTATTAAAACACGCAAAGGTAACTATGAAGTTATAAACCACAGAAATTACTTTTAGGGGTTAAAAACAATCACACACACACAGACAAAAAAAAAGTGTGGCACAGTTACGTATCAATTGTTCCTGTAGGAAAATATACTTACAAAAAGGTATCAGATGGCATTGTTTTAATAAGCAAATGTGCTGCTCTTGGGATAGCCAAGCTTGTCCAGGTTGGGCTGACAGGCAAACTGAATCATTGGAGGTGGCCCACACATGAGAATGAGGGTCTCACTGCCTGGAGGAGGGAGGTGGGCTTTCATCATGTCTGCAGTGACAAAGCCAGAGCTGTACTTCCAGTCTGAAACAAAGAAATTTAACTATTGGTTTGAAAATCTATACAGACCGAAGCCTTTTTAATCTGTGTGTGTTGCACTCACAAAGTAGGTGAAGAATCGGCAGTCGTGCCACCACCACTGTGAGCCAGGCGAGGGTTTAAGTTCCTCACTGAGCTTAAACCTAGTGGTCCCCTTCCATAGGGACAACAAGCATGTGGATAACAAGGATCTGGCTGCTAAGACATAAAAGGCTGTGAATAAATGTTAGAGTTAAAAGAAATGAGCAGGCAAGAATAAAAAGGAAGAGTGAATCAGTTTTTCCAGTGAAGAGAGCTCACCCAGTGGCAGTTGTGCAGGGAGAGGTAGTGAGACCTGTGCCATCCAACACATTTTTCCATTTATGGTTTTGTTTTTTTTTTTAGAGATTGAGGCCCAAAGTTGGAAGATGACAAAAGTTCTGCCATGTAGTTAAATGATAAGAAGAAAAAAAATTAAAAGAGGAAAGAAATGCTAAATTATTTCAAGCAGTAATATTACTGAACACACCTGCCATTTGAAGTGAGCAGTAGGAAAACTGCCTTTATATATAAAAATATGTGCTTTAAGCTCATTTCTCATGAGCAAGGTATTAGGAAAAAAGCAGCAGTCAAAAGGCACATAAAATGTCAAGAAGGGTCAGGAAAGGAAAAGGGAGCACCACATCAAATCAAAAATACAGTTTGTCTACACCTTGATTGCTGCTGCTCAGTTCTGATCTGCTCAGCTCAAGAAGGGTCACAGCAGAGCTGGAAAAGGTTGAGAGGACGTGGATGAGCAAAGGTATGTAATCACAGCAGTCTGCAGTCTACAAGAGATGTGGCAGCAGGGGTGATTGACAGAGGTCTGTAAAATTAGTAACGTGAAGACTTAGTCACACTGCCAACAAAAGGATTAAAAGGCAAATGGAAACCAGAGGAAGTTGTTCTCCCCAGAAGAGTGCTGGTTCCTGTGGAACCACTCACAGACTGTCAAAACACACAGGAGAGACACTTTGTTTCGACAAATGTAGCCCCCTGAGGGTGACTGTATCTGTATAGACACATTTGGCTCAAAACTGCGAAGTATTAATGACTGGAAGAGCATCAAGGTCTGCTGATGCCTCTTCTCTGGCCATTTACTCATGGCTGTTCCTGACAACAGGTTCAGAACTTCGATGTGACTCAGTTTGGCTCTTATGTCTGTTCGGTAATTGCTCAGATCACTTACATCAGCAAGCAAGAATACCCAAGTTTTAAAGGACATATAATAGAGTTCAACCCCTACACCAGCCCACAGGTAATGCATTAATATATAATGGCAGCCTAGAACCTAATCTAGAGCTGCTGCAAAATCAAGATGTGCACGTACTATTTACAGGTATTGGGCAATTTAATGCCAACAAAATGCCAACATAAACTGGTCTGGCAGATAGCCTGAAACAGAGCCAAACTTTTGCTGAATAGTCCCAAAAACAGGCACATCCTGAAATACATGAAAAGATCTGAGTAACATGTCCGACCCAAAGGGAGTTAACTATTAGTTCACATTTTCTAAAGGCCCACCTGGCTTAGATCCCTCTTTAAAACAGGGGTTGTGGTAAGGGTGTTTGGGTTTTTTTCTGGGGAGTTGGGGGATGTCTTTGCTGTTTAAAAGTGTAAAACAAGAAGATTTGATCTAATGTTCACCTGAACAAGAGTGAAGCTCTCTCTGCCTGATGCACAGCAACAAAGCAAAGGCATTTCTGTGCATCCCAGCCTACCTTGAGGAGGTCTGTCCAGTGTGTACCACAGCACAAACTGCTCAGGATGCCTTTTTGCAATATCTTCTAGCTCAGCTCTCAGCAATATATCACTTTCTGTCTGCAAAATGAGACTGCTGGTTAGCTCCAAACCATCCCAAGGGCCCTCTGATGTGAGCTCATCTGGCATTCAAGACAAATGCAATGATTATGCAAACCAAGAAAGTGATTTGGATTTTCCCCCCTTCCATGATATCTGTTATCATTACAGGCTTCTGGGAATTCAGTTTAAGAAAAACAAACTACGAGGCTGATTAGCCCCCAAACACAGTCTGAAAGATGGCAATCTGAACAGCTTTTTAATCCAGGATTTGTCTCTGACTCTGGCAAGTATGGCCCCGGACCAGCATGGTGAAGGCTAATTGTACAAACAGATTAGCAGAGACAAATCCTTTTTCCTTGAAATCAGTGAAGGATTAGGATGAGTAGAGGGATCAGGATCTGGTAATGGAATTTATTCCCTAACACAGGAATGAAGTCAAACTATGAAGAGACACCTTCAAAACAAATGAAATAAGATCACAGAAATCCATGACAGCACCACACAAGTATTTACAAAGGACCTTGAGGATAATTTGTAAATTCAGTTTCTTAAATAATTTTAACCCAAGACAATATATTAATAACTTACATAACAACCATTTCCTGCTCTTCCCTATACTGCTCATTTTTAAATGTGCTATCTCAGGTGGTATTTTCTCATAAATGGCTTGGTGAAAATGCAAACCCAAAGACACTGGAAGAGTATGAAACATGTGCCATCAGTTTAAAAAGCCCAGAGGCCAGCAAACAAAAGTAGGCTAATAAAGAACAACAAACAGATGTGTCAAAATACTCACCTGATTGGCAAAAAGGAGGTAACATTTTGTGGAGTCCTTTGGGTCATTTGTGATCTGACGAATCAGCTGCAACATTGGAGTTATTCCTGTTAAAAAACAAAGTGGTATTAAAATGGGGATTTCTTTCTATGGCTACAGTTTCAGTATTAAATGGTGCCTTTCTTCAGTCTTTAGTGGGAGCTTGGTTTGCACAGGGCTACATACCTCTTAATTTCTAATCCACATCAAATGCAGAGGTTGGGGGTTTCTATTATTACAAATAGTTTCAAAACAAAACCACAGTACTTGTGTACAGGGTTTTCCTCTTCATCATTCTGTCACATATGGTAATTTTACCCTCAAGACATTCTCCTAAAAAACTCTTTGTCACTGAGAAATGAAGCGACTTCTCTGAGGTCTCAGGGTAAATCAACATTCAAACTGAAGTTGCCACCCCCTGGGACTGAGCTCAAGCCAGTGGAACACCTCTGTGTTGCCAAACACTCATGAGAAGACATACAGATGTAATTACTCTGCTAAGGTACAGTGATACTTCTCACACGCATCCATAAAGACATTTTCATTCTCTAGACATTCCATATGAGCAGGATGGTTTTACCTGTTCCTCCAGCTATCATCCCAAGATGCTTTGCAAACTTCTTCTCTGCTTCAGACTTCTTATTAGGCTTGATAAGAAAGGTACCTGGAAGAAATATACAAAACCTATGACTTCCAAACAAACATGGATACGAATTCCATGGCAATAAACCACTACAGCCTACCAATTAATTAAGAGAAATGTTCTGGAAATGCTCAATGGACTCACCACAGCACCAAGCACAAGTGGGGAAAGCTCTTTGTCTCCTTGAACTCCAATCCTTGCTTTGAACAACAGATTTACTGCTTTCCTACTATCGAGCACTGCTTATAACAAACTCAAGGATTCTCGCCTCGCTGCCTGTAACACAACTCACAGCTGCAAATGTCAGGGTAGCTGAAGGTCACCACAGTCCCTACTACAGAGATACAGGTTTCCTAGGCCACCTTCATCATCCTCACTTGCACTATGGATGTAGCCACTTGTGTATGCCTACAATTAATGGAGTTGTTATTAAACCAGCACCAAGCGAGAACTCCTGCAAAGATTTGACTTAGGAATTTGTTGGAGTCCTAGTTTTACCAAGTTTTTCATTACTGTAATTAATTTCCAGTTAATGAGATGCCCATGACACTCACAGTCAGCTAGGTGACTGCCTTCAAGTATCTTGTGATGAGAAGACCTTGGCCATTTCCTTCAGAACTATCACAAAACCAGGCAGTTTGTAATTAAATTAATCTCCAAGGACCAAGCCAAATGAAAAGCCCACGAAAAGAATTCTATATGAAAAGTACTTGACATGTTCTAAGCTTAAAAGATCCATAACTAGCAACAAGCTTTCCTAGCTACTACTTTTTATAGCTGCCAAAGCAGAGCAGACAGGAACATCTGTAAAACACACATCCCTCACCTCCTCTGAGATATAAAGGACTCATCAGTATATGGCTGATCACAGGAGGCACTGAGCACTTACACCCCTGAGATAGGAATTAAGTGCACAACTCCTCCCAGTCAGGATCAATGCAAAATCTTTCACTTGTATCTTACAAGAGGATTACTCCTCTGAGCTTATTTCCTAACAGTCAACTCAGACGTGGTTTAACTACGAAATGGAGCTGGCTCTCAGTCAGCGGGTTATTCAGAAACAGTGCTGAGATTCCCAGGGGGCCTTTTAGGCCACAACCTCACTTGTTTAGGGAGCATGTGAAACACCTCCCTCCATATGTACAGCTGAGGTATTATTTCCAGTGCAGACTTCTCAGTCTTATAGTGCAACAGCAATTTTTTCAGATTTAATTATATAATCCCAGGAGCATGACAATCATCAGTTAGTTCTTACACAAAGTAAACACAGAGTACTGTTTTCTGTCATATCAACTCTGATGGGCTCTTGGTCAAGTCTAGAAAAGGTGGATTTTCTCTTTTCCACTTCACAAAAAAAAAAAAGTTCTCTGCAACGTTGTCAAGTTTTATAGAGCACCTCTGAAAAAAACCAATACAAGTTCCTCCCCTTTTGCTCTCCCACCTTTGTGTCACAGTACCTGCCCCCTTATACACCAGGAGTCCATTTGGCCCTCTGAAATCAATAGTATCTCCAATCTTCATGCCATCTAGGTACTGGGACATCTTCCCACCCTCTGGAAATTTGGGATTCACGTTTTTGTGGTAGACCTGTAAAAAAACCAGTAACTTGTACGATATCAACCACTAACTTTCCTGCAGACAGTATTACAGTCTGTAGAACACAACACTGCAGGTCTGAAATTCAGCACCCGAGAAAGAAATTGAGACAATTCTTTGCTCTTAGTTATCCGTGAAACCTCGCAACAGGAAGCAGCCAAAATAAGTTAAATGTACTGATGTTCACATGTCCCCCTGCCCTGCAGCCAGGTCAACAGGAATGGGTGGCAGGCAGATTATCTGCTGGTGCCCTCATTTCACTATCGCTTCAGCAAAAGCCTTGTGTCACCCCATTTTTGTAACCACTCCTCCTGGAAATAGCATTGCTGCATCTTCTCAAGACTCTCCCAGAGACTCAGCCACACGACAGCTTTCAAAGCACAAAGGAAGTATTAAGTAGCTAATAACAAGTCACCACACTTGTAGCATGAAGAACAGAGCATGCAAAAAAAAAAAAAAAAAAAAAGGCCCAGATTGCCTAAGGACAAACTCTATTGTAGAAAAGGATTAGAAAATCCAGAAGTCCTGGGATCAGATCATCCCGTATTCCCCGGCTTAAAGGATTTCCCTTGGTTGACTCGTTTTCTACTTAGAGCTGTTAGTAGTAAGCATTAGCAGCACAGGCATCTTCAGGGAGAGGAATCAGTTTTCATGCATTGCCAAATAAAAGATACTGGGGAAGTTCCTGCAGTACTGCCAAGGAAGTGATTCCCTTCTCCATCTACTCTACCTCTGCTATTTCTAAGTGCCACACAGCAGATACACAGGATACAACTTACTATTTAAGGGTAATGTGAAATGAGTTGTTTGCCATGCATTCACCCTATTTGAAAGAAGATGAAACCTGATGAAAATGAAATTTAACAAGATTTGAATGAAAGAAGATGAAATTTGATGACTAAATCAAAACAATTTCGTTAAAATGAAGAATTTGCCCTCCTTCCAGTTAGCAACTTATCTATGTTAAAGCAAAACAAAATTTACCTTTATAATTAAATCAACGTAGCCTTTTGTCTCGTCACTGGAAACCGGGGTATAGGCTCGAATCACCAGATTGCCATCGATTTTTGCAGAAAGGTAAACATGTTGGCCTGGGGAGAAAGAATTACAATCTGATAATTTTTCCCCCCTGGAGGACAAGAGAGAAAGGCAGGCAGTGTAACCTCTTAACACACATGCAATGACAGAGAAAACCTTTGCCATATAAACACTCTACAAGACATCCGTTTCTTCTCTTTTTTTAGCAACGGTTTCTGGAGCATGGAGTAACTGAGGAAAACTGGTAAATACAGAAACAAGGTTCAGGTAGAAGGAAAGTAGGAAATTGATAGTAAAACAGCAATATGGAAAGTCTGCTGGTTATTCTGAGGTGCTCTCTGTATTTTGGGTTCTGCTGTTGTCATATTCCTTGATGAAGAGGATGTATGGATACACCAGTTCACACAGGCACAGAAATACGTACTCCAGTTTAACAGCAGCAACCTCTCTGAGAGCAAACCTCCCAGAGATCCTGCACCAAAACATCAAGGACAACACCTGGGGCCGTATTCCTTCTCTGTATCTTCTGCCTCCATAACCATAATGATCCTGGCAGAAAGCAAAGGCAGGAATCTCCCAGAAAGTAATCTGGCCCATAGAGCTTTGGGATCTTATTCCTAAATTCTTAAGAAAGAAGTCTAGATGAACACAATCACTGCAAGGCACATCTTGGTTGGTTTATCATTTGTCTAGTCAATGCAGACAGTTCAATTACTCTTTTCCATACAAGCCAGAAGAGAATTTGGAGAAAGACAGCTGGCCTTGACAGGCAGTGTGCAAGGATGTGCTCACAGCATGGAATGGGAAAACCCTGACACTTGCCATCCAGCACTGGATACTACAGAACAGTACAGAACAAACACGGCTGCATCTGCCTCGTCTGCAGATCAGAGAAAGAGACTTTCCCCTGCAGAGATTATCGTCAATTCAAGGTCCAAGGTTCAGTGCTATCGGTGATCCAGGGTACAGGAAAGCAGAGTGTGCCAATCCTAGCCTGAAATTAACTTCATGCTACAGAACTCAAGACAAAGTTGCATAGAAATGTGTGTAAATCAAAGGTAAGTGCATGCAGGCTCTGAATATTTCAGCATCTTCTATATACAGTAGTTGTATTTCCCCCAATAGTTACAAGCTTCCCAGGCAGAAGTCTTGTTCTCTTTCTCATTTACAAGGGTAACTGTGTTTTCCAAAAGCATGAGGCCAGCTGGCAATAAACTGAGGGCACCAGATGGAAGTAGAATGCAAATAAGAGATATGAAAGAGCTTTGACAGCTACCATTCTTGCTTATATCCTGACTGGTGATGAATTCCTTCAGACAGTTCAGTTTCACTGCTCTTGTTCTAAACCACACCACATAACTGAACACAGGCAGAACAAAGCACACGCAAAAGATCAGAAATACAATCTTTTGGGAAACCTGACATTTCTCTCTGAGAACAGCAGCATTCAGATGCAGCTTTTAACCCCTTGCTTTGCTAAGCCTTAAATTCTCAAATGGTCAGAAGTCCAAGGACTATGAGAACAGTTACAAATCCTAAGAAGAGAAATATATGTAATTAAATATTTCCAGTATTTACCTACGGGTAATCCTAATATATGATCAGTTGAAGGTAGCCCAAATCGGAATTTCTTAGTATCATGACTGATTTCCTAAAAAAAAAAAAAAAGTCAGATCAACTTCACCACTGCTTTGAATTTCAAACTATGCTCAACACGGTATGGTTTAGTAAGCCTGCTCTGTGTTAGCATGCACGTAGAACGCTGGGAAAGGACACAAATGGCTTTGAAAAAGAAAGTTTAACCAAATCAGAAGTTTTAGAAGCTTTAGAAGCAGTCTTTTCCTCTTTAATTCCACGAGGGGTGATTTTCTGGTTGTCTGTGCAATCCCTACAGCACCTTCGCGTGCAGTAAATCTGGAACCTCAATTGCCCAAGGCCAGCGAGCACATGCCAGGACTGTGGCCAAAGATCAAGGCAAGACAGGGCGTGCAGAAGCGCACGGGGTTGCACCTCACTGGTGGCACACACAGCACAGAAATCCAGGGAGAGGCGCAGCCGGGACTTAAAACACACAAAGCAGCGAGTCTACTCTCGGGAAACCCACACTCCTCAGCCCCCCGGCCGACGGCCCCGCAGCCCCCAGACCCCGCGCTCCGTCACCTCCTTGTCCAGCAGCCGCAGCGGGTACTTGGCCAGCGGGTCCTGCAGGGTGACGGGGCCGCTCATCCTCCGCCCGCTCCCCCGGAGCAGCAGCAGCAGCAGGGCCGAGGCGGCCACCGCGGCCACGGCGACGGCCACAGGCGCTCCCTGTGGGGAGGAGAAGGGCAGGCGGTGAGGGCTCCCGGCCCGGCTCCCGCTCCCGCTCCCGGCCCCCCCGCCCGGCCCCTCACCC